>OZ004706.1:84865689-85220689 GCA_963924515.1 Vespertilio murinus
CTTGGAAAGAAAAACTATTACTTTCCTTCACATTCAACCTACAGAAGATACATCCATTTCCCAATTTTAGTATAAATCTGTTCTAACCTTTCTTAGTAGTACCTCTTCACATTTCTAAAAAAAGGACTTAGTGTCTTCTAGTGGTCAGTTTAGCTCTCCGTGTTAAACCTCACCAAAACGGTTGCCATCAACCCAAAAGTAAGAGAATAAAACGAACTTCTCTAACCTCAGAGAATCCCTAGCCCCTTCCTCAAATAATACTTTTACTAATTTCTAAACAATTAGAAAAAATACCTACTAAAGGAAAACAGAGAACCAAAGAATGAAAGAACCATTCCTTAGCTCTTCAGCAGCCAATGAAGGGAATCAATGAGAAAGCGAATTGTTCTCTAATTGAGTAAATGGCTCCAATACCACTGCAGCATAAATCTCCAAAGAAAGCAATCTGAACAATGACTGACACTACAAATGTGACAAAGATTCTACAGGATTCTTCTGGTTGTGAAACTGTAAAACTGAAAATCTGTTCTCTATCTATTTAGAATACACAGAAAAAAAGGAATAGCTGTTCTAGGTGGCTTTTTCTTTAAGGTCAGACACTAAAATCAGTGTTATAAAATTTAGGAATAAAAATGATGTGATACATATTCATTCATTTAATATATGTGATTACTTACTGTTACCAGGTACAAATTAGGTATTGGCGATACAAGAATACAACCCCTGTCTGGCCAGTGTGGCTCAGTAGTTGAGCATTGACCCATGAATGAGGAGGTCATGGATCAATTCCCAGTCAGAGCACATGCCCAGATTGTGGGCTCGATCTCCAGTAGAGTGTGTGCAGAAGCCAGCCGATGGATGATTCTCTCTCATCACTGATGTTTCTCTATCTCTCCCTTTCCCTGGCTCTCTCTAAAATCAATAAAAACATGTATTTAAAAAAAAAAAAAAAAAAAGACTAAAATCCCTGTCGTTAGGAGTCCATAGTCAAAGTAGAGACTTACAAAATAAATTTTTTAAAAACTTTGTGTGTTAACTGATACAGTGTGTACGAAATTTATGCATGGAGGTAGGAGTGTCCCTCAATGCAGCCTGCATGGTCTCCAATCTGGAGACCCTCTCACAATGCAGGATTGTTGCCCTCTCACAATGCAGGATTCCTGGCTCCCAACCACTTGCCTGCCTGACTGCCCCTAACCGTTTTTGCCTGCCAACCTGATCACCCCCTGACCACTCCCTTGCCAGCCTGATCGATGCCTAACTGTTCCCCTGCTGGCCCAATTGCCCCTAACTGCCCTCCCCTGTAGGCCTAAACACCCACAACTGATCTCCCCTGCAGGCCAGTCACCCCTAACTGCCCTCCCCTGCTGGCCTGATTGCCCACAACTGCCCTCCCCTGCTAGCTATCTTTGACCTCATGGGGACAGCCATCTTGTGTGTTGGAGTGGTCAATTTGCATTATTACTTTATTAGATAGGACTAGGGGCCCAGTGCACGAGTACGTGTATCTTTAAAGGAACTGTGGGCTACAAGGCTATGGGGGGCACCTGTACGGGCCTCAGCCCATCCTCTGAGGCCCTGCTCACCCCTCCCACTGTGGCTCCCAGTCCCATTTGCCAGCAGCCCCACTGCTGCTGCTGCTACCATGCACTGACAGCGCCAGCCCTGCTTGCACCCGCTGACTGCGTGGAATGATTGGGCCCAGCACCAGCAGCAGGTGCAAATGGCAGCTGCTGCCTCAATTGCCCCTCAGGAGCAAGGGAAGGTGGAGAAGCCCTCAGGGTGATAGGGGCCAGCAGCCACTGCTTGCATCAACAGTGCCAAGTGCTCAGGACCGGCCAGCAGTGGGTGCAAGCAGGGCAGTTGCCGGCCACCAGCAGCAGGTACAAGTGCTGAGCAGGACTGTGATGTGTGGGAGCAAAGAATTTTCAGTAACGACCAGAGGCTCACCTCAATGACAGCGACCAGTGCCCCACCTTGGTCTGGCACCCCCGTTCACCTGCTCTACCATCCCACTGCAGCCAACGCCCGCCATATTCTGCGCTCTCCTGCCTGTTGCCTATGTCTGTCATGTTCTATGTGCACCCTCTGGTGGTCAGCACATGTCATAGTGACCGACTGTATAGCCATTTGGTCTATTTGTATATTCGGGTTTTATATATAGACATAATATGAAAATGTTTGTGTATCTGTATTCTCTTAATCCAACCACTATTGAATTGAAAATATTTGATCCCTGGCTAGTGCAACTCAGTTGAATGTCGTCCAGTGCACAAAAAGATTGCAGGTTTCATTTCTAGGTTAGGGAACATACAGTATGTTTTTATCTCTGTTTCCCTATAAAGTTGTTCCCTTATAAAGCTGTTGTTAACCTTTTTCTTCTGACAGAAGAAAATATAAAGAACTCTTTTAACTAAAAATAATCTGATTAAAAACAGACAAAAGACTTTAATAGACATATCTCCAAAAAAGATATACAAATATGTGGATGGATGGTGATAGGAGCTACACAGCAATGTGAATGTTCTTACTGCCACTGAACTGTACACTTAAAAATGCTTAAAATGGTAAATTTTATGCTTTGTATATTTTACCACAATTTAAAATTTTTTGTGATTTAGAAAGGCCTATGAGAAACAAAGGAAAGGAATTAATGACCAAAGGCTAACAACAGGTTTCTTACTAAATTTCCATAACTTTGACAATGATGTAATCTTGCCTAATGATTAAAGTCAAGAAACATGGCTTTACAGTTGGCTTTTTACTATACTTTTGATTCTCCATCTGTGAAATTGAAGATAAAGGTCTCAGGAAACTATCAAATGAACAAAAATTATGCAGAGCAATTTAAGTCCTCAAAAGTACCATAAATGCAAATTACTATGGTTATTTTCTTTTTTTTTTTTCCCTTACCCCATCTCACCTTTGAGAGATAAGCATCCATGTTCTCTTGTGTAATTGATGGGTCTGTGACAAATTCAAAGAGCTCCCGCACGGTCATCACAGCAACATTATGCTTTAAAAAGAAATCTGTCAGAAGAAAAATGTTAACGACAGCTTTACAAGGAAATAACTTTATAGAGAAACAAAGAAATAAAAACATACCATCTGCCAGCTACTGGCGTATCATTGCGTCAAACTATTCAGTGCAAGATTTTATATCGACACTGTAACAGAGTGTAGATCCAACACACACAAACAAGCTGGGAGAAAACTACAATTTCCACTCACCATTGACATTGGCACAATCTTTTCTCAAGAACTCCAAGGCATGTGGGTGGTCATGCTCCACAGACTGAGAGACGTCAATGATGTACACACCCCCACCACTGTACCTGCAGGCCACACAGGCAGGGATGTGAAAAACACCAGTATGTGCACACTTCCACTATGGTGTTGTGAGGGCTTACTTCAATGACTAAGGTCACCAAAGGCAGGAAACCCATCTTACACTGTGACCATGTGGAAGCCAACATTAAAACGTTAGAATTTACTATGACATTTTGGAATTGGAACTTTATTTTTTTAAAGGACATGAAACTACTTATGTGAGGCTCCTAAAGGACAAAAGATACTCACAGCATATTAAATTCACTGAGATCTGCATGGACCAGTCTGGCATCCTGATACATTATTCTCATGTATTGAATGACCTGCAGGTACAACTCACGAGCCTTGGATTCCGATAACTGGATGTTTTTCAAGAGGGGTGCTGGCCTTTAATAAGAATAAAATAAACAATGAAAATAAACTGATGGGACCAAGTTTTCTTGCTTTATACAATGTTTATTACAGGCACTTCTCTTCTACAACTCATCATTGAACAACCTGGCACACTACAAATGTTCCTTTCCAGAAACTAGTCAATAAACAGGTATTGTACAAAATAGCCCTCAAAACGTATTATAAATTAATAACTCTATGCACTAATACAATGGAAGAGTCATAAAAATATTTTAAGATTAAACTAATTCAAAACAACTAAAAATATAATTCTGAACATGTAATTATTAGGCCATCCACATACTCACATGTCATCTTTACCAATGAAACCCATGACAAGAACATGACTTCGTAGGAGGATGGGTTCTGGGCATGGGATCCCTGCTGTGTTCAGCCTGTGATATTAAAACAGATAAAAGGACAAATGAAAAGGCTAAATACAGCATCTAAAGCATAACTATAGTACACAAGATTAATATTGCTATTAGGAAACAGCACCAGGATCTTCCAATATATTACTGTATTTCAAAAACTGTAAGATACTAGTGATTTTAAGTGGCACCATCAAGAATGACAAAACACTGGCAATTCAACAACAGCATCCCATAGCCTCTAATACCCAACCCAATTCCAGAGATGTTAAACTATGAAAAAAAAATGAGTTTTAGATTTGATGAAATATAACAGATGTGTCTGCGACGATCTTTTGAGCTGATTAGCCTGAGCAATGATTAGTAATAACAGCTGGACTCATACCTAATAGCTAACTGAGCACACCCAAATTTCAGAAAGGCTTTTTAAACAATCATTAATACCTACTTAATACTAAAATAGCCAGCATATGTCACTTAAGTACAGCAGATAAGAAGGTGTCAACTCAGAGAATATATAAATGTGTCCAAAATTGGACTGAAATAAGGAAAGGAAACTGATAGAGTTTTGGACTTAACTAAAACTCTAATACCTATTTTAAAATAACCCATCATTCTCACAATTCAAATAAGTCACTGCCTGCTTAAGATCCCATAACAGCTCCTTATCATCCTCAGTATCAATTCTAAAATTTTTTCATGGCTTCTAAGGTTCTTTAAATGACGCAGACAAGATACAGTGACTCCTATTTGTCCAACTTCCCTCAGCAGATCTAATGGACCTGAACAGCCCCACTGTGTCCCGAGATTTAGACAGAACCACTGGTATCTATCTATGGGTGGGAAAGAGCTGAAGCCAATGTGCAGGGCACAGCATAGACACCCCGAGTCACCTGATCAAGTTCCTCATTTCTTTTTCTGCCCAAGTTTTCACCATCTTTCTGGGGTTTCCTTTACAATAGCCATGACGAAATCTTAAATAAGAAAAAGATTTGTTATTTAAATCATTCCATTCTAGTTTTTTATTTTTTTAGGACATAGAAATTAAGCTAACTGGAAAAAAAAAAAAAAAAAACTGAGCTCACCTGAATTCTCCACTTACATACTTATCCCGATCTTTGAACACCAAAATAGAAGTTTTATAAATTTTGATTGCTCTGCTCTCTCCATTTGTTGTGCTGGCATGGTATACATTAGCCTATTTTAAGTCAAAACCAAAGGAAATTAAGTTTGTGTTAAATAACTACAAAAAGTGTTTTACTTTTTTCAATCTAGTTATTCTATATTCAAAAGTTAAAAAAGATGGACAACAAGATGGCGGCAGAGGTAAAAGCCTAACTGCAGCCGCACTCAACAATTTCAAAAAATACAACTAAAATATAGAGTGGACACTATCCAGAACTACAGGAAAGTTGACTGACTGGGAATTCTACAACTAGAAGGAAAGAGAAAACCAGAAGGAAAACCAGAGGAGCTGTAAAAGCCTAAGGTACGGAGGCGCAGTGTGCGCACCGGGAGAGGACAGAGCCGGAGAGGAGGGGCGGCTGAGTGCCTGGCTGGCGTTCCCCAGCGGGAAGGAGATAAAAGCTCCGGACTGTGCTTAACCCCAAATCCGGCTGCACTGAACCCCAGTTCTGGGCGAGACCCTGGGGTCCAGGCTCATACAGAGGGAAACTGGGCTGTAAGGCGGAAGCTCAGCGAAAGGCAGAGTCGCGCACATTGCGCGCAGAGGAGGGACTGTTCGCTGAGCTGCTGATTTGCCCCAGCGGGAAGGACTCAAAAGCTCAGGAATGTACTGAGCCCCAGTTCTTACTGCACTGAACCCCAGTCCTGGGCAAAACCCTCGGGCTCCAGCCTCATACAGAGGGAATCTGGGCTGTAAGACAGAAGCTTAGGGGAGCGGCAAAAAGCAGAGCCCCTGAGTCGCGCACATTACGCGCACAGAGGACAGACTGTTGATTGGGCTGCAAGATCGCCCTAGCAGGAAGGAGACATAAGCTCCAGACTGTTCTTAACCCCACTTCCAACTGCTCTGAACCCCAGTTGTGGGCTTGTTGGGGGAGAGACTACACTGTCTGGTAGCGGGAGAAGCCCTAGGGCGCCTTTCTCTCAGAGGTGCTTGCAGCGAGTACCAAAGGACACTGAGGAACACTGAGACTCAGGAACCTCAAAGGGCGGGGCTAACCGGAAGCCAAGGCTGTAGGCTCCACCCAGAAACTCTGCCCCTTCCAAGCTGAACTCAGAGAGGCTTTTGCAGGTTTCCAAGTCTAGTGGAATAAGGTTGTCTCCTGGCATAGACACAGCTGATCCTCCCAACCTACCAACTCAGGGAAGCAGCGAAAATGCCAAAACAAGGAAACAGATCACAAACGAAAGAAATGGAGGACAAAAAGCGACGGGATATAGAGTTCAAAGCCACGCTTATAAGGTTGTTCAACAATCTCTTAGAAAAGGCAGATAAAATAAATGAGACCTATGAGGATATGAAAAGGGATCAACTAGAAATAAAGAATACATTCTCTGAAATAAACAATATTATACAGAGTCCTAAAAACAGATTGGAAAATTGCAAGAATTAAGTCCAATATTTGGAACACAAAGAGCCAGAGGACACTCCTCTGCAGAAGCAAGAAGACAAGAGAATCCAGAAAGTTGAAGATGGTGTGAGAAACCTCTGGGACAACTTCAAGCGAACCAACATCAGAATTATGGGCATCCCAGAAGATGACAGAGAGCAAGATACCGAAAACATATTGAAAGAAATAGTGACAGAAAACTTCCCCCACCTGGGGAAAGAAATAGACTTACACATACAGGAAGCACACAGAACCCCAAACAAAAGGAACCCAAAGAGGACCACACCAAGATACATCATAATTAAAATTCCAAGAGCTAAAGACAAAGAGAGATTAAAAGCAGCAAGACAAAAGCAGGTAGTTACCTATAAAGGGGCACCCATACGACTGTCAGCTGATTTCTCAACAGAAACCATGCAGGCCAGACGGGAATGGCAAGAAATATTCAAGGTGATGAATAACAAGAACCTACAGCCAAAAATACTCTACCCAGCAAAGCTATCACTCAGAATCGAAGGCCAGATAAAGAGCTTCACAAATAAATTTAAGCTAAAGGAATTCATCACTGCCAAGCCAGAATTATATGAATTGCTGAAAGGGGTTCTTTAGGAAGAGGAAGAAAATAAAGATAAAAATATGAACAAACACGTAACTATCAACAAGTGAGTCTAAAAACCAAGGGAAGTAAAAATCATGATGAATAATATTAACTGGTGAATATAATAGAATCAGAGGTATGGAAGGGGAGTGGACTGATGATTCTTGGGGGAATGGGGCGGGGCGGGAAGAGACTGAACATAAACTGCACCTATGGTTGAGGACAATGGGGGGATGGGGAAAGGGCAGAGAATTGAATGGAAACTTGGTGTAGGGGAGCAATTGGGGGGGGAATGAGGAACATTTGTAATAATATGAACAATAAAGATTTAGTTTAAAAAAAATAAAAAAAAATAAAATTGTTAAAAAAAAAAAAGTTAAAAAAAAAGTTGAATTAACTGAAATAATAGGCATAAGGAACACCATCTTTTGAATATAAGAATTAAAATATAAACCATCATACCAAAAGACACAGTAAATATATCTCCAATTATACATATAGTAAAATTCAACTTAAATACATGTGAGAAGCGATTTAAAACATTTTTATATCTTAAACATGTGGAAAATAAATTAAGACATTCTCACATCGCATGATCTATAAATTGAATTTTACTAAGAACTGCTTCCCATCGAATGAGTTGCTAATTTAAAAACACACTTGTCTTTCTGCATATCCATATACAAAGAAAAAAATGAGAAAGACATTAGCTGACTACAGAAAGTAGACCATACCCTTTTGCCCCAATTAGTACTATTTGATTAGGACTCAGGCCTGCAGTAACTTGACCATCTAAGTGTACTGCTGAGCACAGCTAGTTGGAGTCATGATACATTAGAGTAATGGCAGTGAAAAGGCATAATTATGTGCACAATTTCTTATTGTTCCATAAATATTAATAAAATCATTTTTAGAAACCCAGACTAAACTATCTTGATTTGTATATAGGAACTGACTTTCTTTTTAAAGGAACATTTTAATTACAAAATGCCTTAATTCATTTCTTATCTGAAATAAGAAAACTAACATGAAAACATTCAGGCATCCAAAGAAAAGCTCACTTCTTTTCCTGTGCTAATGCAGCCATTTATCTCTGATATGATTCCTCTGGTCAACATCTTGAATAATATCATTCGTGTTCTGGGATCCAACACCTAAAAAGAGATGCCAAAAACAGAATTTCAGAAAGATAGACCAATTATTTCTCGTTGAAGAATTTGACAATTAATAAACTGAAGAGCCTAACTGTACCATGCCATCCTGGTTGGCTAAATGAGAGTTGCTATTATGGTACTTTCATTCATTCTAACTTTTAGTAAAGAGAATGTGAGGTGGAACCATGGAGACAACAAACCAGAGAGACAATTAACTTATTGTTCATTCAGTCATAGAAATCAAAGGCTACCAAGTCCAACATATGCTAATAGAAACACAAAGCAAACTATATAAGCAACTTTACATTTTCTAGTTTACCACATTAAAAAATGTCCAAGATAACAAGTAAAATTAGTTTTGATACAGTTTTTAACCCAATACATTTAAAACACTACCATTTCAACATGTAATCAGTATTTAAAAACTTAGTAAGAGATTTAACATTCTGTAACCATAAGTCTTCAAAATCCAGTGTGTATTTACATTTATGGCATATATATCTCATTCAAACCTGCCACATTCCAAGTGCTTAGTGGCCACTCTATTTGAACCAGAAGTCAGCATCCTACAGCTAATGACTGAAATTCAGGCTGCAGTCTGTTTCTCTATAGCCTACAAACTAAAAATTGTTTTTATATTTTAAAATAGTTGTAAAAAAAAAAAAAAACAAACAAAGAATTGTGAGCCACGTCTAAAGTATTTATTTAGTACTTAAAAGAGTTTGCAGCTCCTTGCTATAGATAAGTAAGTCAGGGAAAGGGCCTCCTTCCAAGTCAGAGCCGTCAATTTTGAAGAAAGAAGACCTCAAAGCCTGGCCAGCGTGGCTCAGTGGTTGATCATCAACCTATGAACCAGGAGGTCACGGTTCGATTCCCAGTCAGGACACATGCTGGGGTTGGAGGCTCAATACTCAGTGGGGGCCATGCAAGAGGCAACTGATGAACCATTCTCTCATCACTGATATTTCCATCTCTCTCCCTCTCCTTTCTTCTCTAAAATTAATTAAAAGTATTTTTATTGATCTTTTGTATTGTTTCTTTGGTCTCGATGTCATTCATTTCTGCTCTGATCTTTATTATTTCCTTCCTTCTGTTCACTGTGGGTTTTTCTTGTTGCTGTCTTTCTAACTCTTTGAGTTGTTGAGTTAGATTATTTATTAACACTTTTTGTTGTTTTTTGAGGTATGCCTGTATAGCTATAAATTTTCCTCTCAGTACTGCTTTCATTGTATCCCATAGTATTGATATTGTTGTGTTTTTATTGTCATTAGTCTCCAGGAATTTTTTAATTTCTTCTTTGATCTCATTGTTTACCCAATCATTGTTTAATAGCATGTTATTCAACCTCCAAGTGTTTAAATTTTAGGGGGTGTTTTTCTTATAGTTTATTTCTAATATTATGCCATTGTGGTCTGAGAAAATGCTTGGTATGATTTCAATCTTTTTGAATTTGGGGAGACTTTGTTTGTGACCCAAAATGTGGTCTATTTTTGAAAATGTCCCATGTGCACTTGAGAAGAATGTATATTCTGTGGCTTTGGGGTGAAATGTTCTGAAGATATCAATTAAGTCCATCTGATCTAGTGAGTCATTCAGAATTGCTGTTTCTTTGCTGATTTTTTGTTTAGTTGATTTATCCATTGATGTCAGTGGCGTATTAAAGTCTCCTACTATGATTGTGTTGTTGTCGATTTCTCCCTTGATATCTTCCAGGAGATTTTTTATGTATTTGGGTGCTCCTACATTGGGTGCATATATGTTTATTAGGGTTATATCTTCTTGTTGTATCGATCCCTTTATTATTATGAAGTGGCCTTCTTTATCTTTTGTTATGGCCTTTACTTTGAGGTCTATTTTGTCAGAAATAAGTACTGCTACCCCAGCTTTTTTTTCATTTCCATTTGCCTGAAATATGTTTTTCCATCCCTTCACTTTCAATCTATATGAGTCCTTTTTTCTGAGGTGGGTCTCTTGTAGACAGCATATATATGGGTCATGTTTTTTTATCCATTCAGCCACTCCATGTCTTTTGAGTGGAGCATTTAGTCCGTTTACATCTAAGGTTATTATTGAAATGAAATTGTAGCCATTTTTATTTTTTTGAGACTGTTCCTTCTTAACATTTTATTTTACACCAGCCCTTTTAGCATTTCTTGCATTGCTGGCTTGGTCGTGATAAACTCCCTTAGCATTTTTTTGTCTGTGATGCTCCTTATTTGCCCTTCAATTTTGAATGATAACCTTGCTGGATAGAGTATTCTTGGATTTAATCCCTTGGTTTGCATCACTTTGTAGATTTCTTTCCATTCTTTTCTGGCCTGATGTGTTTCTGTTGAGAAATCATTTGATAATCTAATGAGGGTTCCCTTGTATGTAACTTTCTGTCTCTCTCTTGAAGCCTTTAAGATTCTCTCTTTGTCCTGAATATTTGCCATAGTAATTATGATGTGTCTTGGTGTGGGTCTATTTGGGTTCATTCTGTTTGGGACTCTCTGGGCTTGTATGACTTTTTTCTTTGCTACCTCAGGGAAGTTTTCTGACATTATTTCTTCAAATATTTCTTCTAAACCTTGTTCTTCCTTTTGTTCTGGCACCCCTATTATTCTTATGTTGCTTCGTTTCATGTTGTCCCATAGCTCCCTTAGGCTTTCCTCCTGTCTTTTAAGTTTTTTCTCCAATTGCAATTCAACTTGGCTGTGTTTTGCTTCCCTGTCTTCTAGTTCACTAATTCGGTCCTCTGCTTCTCCTAGTCTACTGTTGAAGCTTCCCATGGTGTTTTTTATTGCATCTATATCATTCTTCATTTCTTCTTGATTTTTCCATAAGTTGTTGATTTTTTCATCCATTTCTTCTTGTTTCTTGCATATGGTGTTAATTTTTCCTTCCAACCGATTTAAGACCTCCATGATCCTTATTCTGAATTCTTTTTCTGGCAAATTGCAGGCTTCTATGTCACTTAGCTGTCTTTCTGGTGTTTCTTCATTTTCCTTCCTTTGGTGAGATCTTTGCTTACCCATTTTTGGTCTTACTGACTGATCTAGATGTTGAGCTTTGCAGGGGCTACTCCTTGGGTGTCAATAGCTTCTCTATCTGCAGTTTCTCTATGGCAGTAGCTACAGTTAGCTGCAGTTCCTCTGGTGGGTGCTGTTCGCAGCAATGGTGCCTCCTCTGGTTTGTGGGGGAAGTTGCTCGTATAGCTTCTGTTCCTTGGGCGGTGTTGGGATGATTATGAGGTTGCTATGGATCTGGATGCTCCCTCAGCTGCTGCTCCCTGGGCCAACAAGACTCAACACCGAGGGAACTAAACACAGATGTACTCACGACACCAAAAACCCTAGTATAAGTGACCCCCTGAGAAAAGAGATATTGGACAGCGAAAAGAGAGCACAAATGCTATAGAGGAGAGAGGAAGATATATGGAATAAAAGACAGAAGAATAAGAGGATTGAAGCAGAATTTGTAGAGGCTAAACTTATATAGTGAAAATAAGATTGAGAATTGGATGACTATGGGGAAGGCCTCAATTTAGTATTAAGGAAGTAGAAAGGGAATAATTGGATGAAAGGAAAGAGAATTTAAAAAATGGTAAATTTACATAAAGAAATTAAATTCAAAAATGGTATAAAAAATTAAAAATAGCAAATAAAAAATAGTGATGAGAAATAAGGTGGACAGATATAAAAGAAAAGTAATAGACCTGAACCAGAAAACAAAGAAGAAAAGAAGAAAAAAATGCAGAAAGGGAGAAAGAAAGAAAGAAAGAAAGAAAGAAAGAAAGAAAGAAAGAAAAATAGAAAAAAGGAAGGAAGGAAGGAAAAAGGAAAGGAAAAAAAAGGAAAAATAAAAATAAAAGTGGGGGAAAAAAAGTAGTGTCTTCTTTTGGCTGGGTTATGATTCCATTTGTATTGTATTGTTCTATCAGTTTCCTGGTTGCTATATCCTCAGGGATTATTCAGATTCCTTGTTTTACTCAATGTGTGATCGGGGTGTGGCTACGTTGGTTGCCTGGAGACTGGAGGGCGGGGCTGTCTCCCGGGGAAAAAATGGCGACTGTGCTTACGGAGATGACTCAGCACCAGGTCTGTGACCACCTCCCCCAGATCACCCACTCTTCCCCAATTCCACAAGCCCACACCCTCTCCCGCACCTCAGCCACGGGTAGGTGTATCTCAAAGGTCCTGCGAACCAGGTTTAGTGGGAGGAGGCACAGGCACCAGCGCGAGGAGGGATTGCTAAGAGCTTCTCTCTTGTCGGCACTGTGAGATCCAGTTTACCTTTCAGAGTTTGCTCAGATCTAAATCCAGACACTTAGGATCAGAATCCCCGACCTCCCTAAGTCCCTTGGTCCCCCTCCCTTTTATTTTCTCACAGAAATGCTTAGCCTGTCCTCAGGGACGCGGCCCAGCACCCTGTAGATTCCCCCCTGCCTCTGGTCGCTGAGGCTCCGCAGATTCTCCCGCTTTGATCTTTGATTTTACCTTACTTCCGGAACTTCTGCCCTTCCTGGGTGTAAACTATCTCACCAGCTGCGTCTCCTCGCCAAATTTGGGCTGAATTCCACTCGTTTCAGCTGCTCCCTCCACCCGCTCTGGGACTAGGCTCTGGACACGTCCTTCCACTACGCCACCATCTTCGCCGCCTCAAAAGTATTTTTAAAAAGAAGACTCCAAAGTCTTCTTTAACAAACAGGAGATAATGAACTAAAGCCTGCTCCAAGTCCAGTTCTAAAACTGAAGCAACTACATATTGACATGCAATTTCAAGGAAGATCGCTCCCCATGGCTCAGACAGACCCTCTAGTTTAATAAAGTGAGACAGTGTCAAATGGTCAAATCAAATTATATTCTAGGGCAGGGTCGGGAACATCAAAGGCCCACAAAATCATTTGGTCCAGCCCTGCTAAGGCATTAGGGATGAGTTAATTAAATGTTTGGCCAAACAGAGCAGGCTAATCTTTAAGCTCATAATTTTGTATGGCCGTGAACGATATAAAAAATTTCCAAATAGCCCTTGGCAGAGAAAAGGTTCCCCATGCTGGCTGTAGAGCCTATCTTTCAATGAGGTGGATGCAGTTATACCAGAAACCTAAGGATAAGAGAAACAAAATACCATAAAAGACTGCAGAACTAAAACCCAAACTACATCCATAGCAATGGGAAGAGAATAAAGGTGAGCCGAAACCGGTTTGGCTCAGTGGATAAAGCGTCGGTCTGCGGACTGAAAGGTCCCAGGTTCAATTCCGGTCAAGGGCATGTACATTGGTTGCAGGCACTTCCCCAGTGGGGGGTGTTTCTCTCTCATGGATATTTCTGTCTATCCCACTTCCTTCCTCTCTGTAAAAAATCAATAAAATATATTTAAAAAAATAAAAATAAAAATGACTGAGTAGACCATAACTAACATTCTTTCTCTATGGCACATGTAAATTGTGGGGGTGTAAGCTGGTTGAACACAGGAATCCAAATAAAGAACAGTAGCCAAGTTAGTGGGTAGAAAGGAGCAGCATATTGAAATGGCTTAAAAACAAAATAGGTAAAGAGAAATATAAGAGAATAAACTTAGAATACATGTTTTATAAAAACAACTTGAGATTCAAGATACATACTCTCATTCAAAATTAATTTCAAAAGAGAAAAAGAAAGAATTTTCTGCCTGAGTTATTTTTAGGCTCTTTGAAAATTAAAGTTGCCTCATCTGTGTGTGCAGGTCCATACTTTGTCTTCAATCACAAAAAGAAAGCATACACAAAAAATAAATTAGAGAACAATGGAGACACATATCTCAGACCTGCTCCTGACTAAATGTGAAATTCTTCAATTGCATAAATAGTTCTAGAGCTCACGTACAGTGTTACTCCTTTGGGAATTGATGTAAATAGTAAAAGGGGTGCATGTCTTAAATCAAGGATCTGTAGGTCAAAGGAATACTACTCCAAATCGTATTTTTACTTATGGGCATGGGCAGGAAGAAGGTGGTAGGCTGCAGTAGCAATGTTCTAACCTTTTTATGACTTGGTTCACGTAAAAAATCTGGGCGAATGCTAACATCCAATCACAACACTCTACATGTAGGGGAAAATAGGGGCCAACTTTCTCCCATTATTGAATAGAAAGAAACAAATAAGCATAACTTCTAAATTAAGTAAGAAATTTCTAATTGAAAATGTTAAGGCATGCCGAAACCGGTTTGGCTCAGTGGTAGAGCGTCGGTCTGCGGACTGAAAGGTCCCGGGTTCGATTCCGGTCAAGGGCATGTACATTGGTTGCGAGTACATCCCCAGTAGGGGGCGTGCAAGAGGCAGCTGGTCGATGTTTCTCTCTCATCGACGTTTCTAGCTCTCTATCTCTCTCCCTTCCTCTCTGTAAAATATCAATAAAATATATTTAAAAAAAAAAAAAAGAAAGAAAGAAAATGTTAAGGCATTATCCATCTCTTTCTCACACACATTACCGCCCACCCTATATTGTGGCAGATACCTGACCTATCTTCTGAGAAAGTTCACAAAATTCCTGCAGACCTTCTTTAAGACAAGAGAAAAGATTCTTGGCCTTACAATCAATTCTGCTTCCTCTTGGAAGATGAAAGCATTACATGGTGGCCTCACAGGGCCACAGAATGGGGCATGATTCAAATTTGCCTATTAATACTCTTACCTAATAATAGACAAACATGTAAATTGACCGTACCTCTACTACACCCAGAGCCAATCAGAGTGAGTATGCAAATTAGAAGGCCAAAGATGATGGCCACCCAGCTGCTACAGGCGCAGAGTGGCCCGGCGGGGTAGGATGCCTGCTATGAGACAGCGGGGTAGGATGCCTGATAAAAGAGGGAGGGATGAGGGCAAATGGATCTACAGGAACAGAGTGTCACATGAAGACAAGACTGCAGACACCTCCTGAGTCTGCAGCAAAGACAAAGAAGGCAAACTCTGGCTGGAGCCAAGGCCTGGGTCCCGGGTGCCAGAGGAAACCCATTGTTGGAAGCCAAGGGAAGGAAGGCCTTTTGCAGTAATATCTTCGTGCAATGGGCCTCTAGTTCTATTATAAAGCTAAATGTAGATTTCTAAATTCAAAACTACAAAAAGCAATAGTTTTTTTCTTATTTTACTTTTTGTATTTTTAAGTAAATCTTTATTGCTCAGATTATTACAGGTGTTTCTTTTTTGTTTTCCCCCATAGATCCCCTCCACCTGATTCCCCACCCCACCCCATGCCCTTACCCCTTGCCACTGTCTCCATCCATAGGTGTAAGACTTTTGTCCAATCTCTTCCCACACCCTTCAGACCCTCTACCCCCTGAGAATTGTCAGTTCACTCCCTTTCTATGTCCCTGATTCCATTATATTCACCAGTCCAATGTGTTCTTCAGACTTTTTATTCACTTGATTTTTAGATTCACTTATTGGTAGGTATGTATTTGATGTCTTTTGGTTATTCATAATTTTTATCTTTACCTTTTTCTTCTTCTTCCTCTTCTTAAGGAATACCCTTCAGCATTTCATGTAATCCTGGTTTGGTGGTGATGAACTCCTTTAGCTTTTTCTTGTCTGTGAAGCTCTTTATCTGACCTTCAGTTCTGAATGATAGCTTTGCTGGGTAGAGTAATCTTGGTTGTAGGTTCTCGCTATTCATTACTTTGAATATTTCTTGTCACTCCCTTCTGGCCTGCATAGTTTCTGTTGAGAAATCAGCCGACAGTCCTATGGGTTCTCCCTTGTAAGTAACTGTTTTTATCTTGCTGCTTTCAAGATTCTCTCTTTGTCTTTTGCCCTTGGCATTTTAATAATGATGTGTCCTGCTGTGGTCCTCTTTGGATTCCTCTTGTTTGGGATTCTGTGTACTTCCTGAACTTGTAAGTCTATTTCTTTCCTCAGGTAGGAAAAGTTTTCTGTCATTATTTCTCCTAATAGGTTTTCAATTTTGCTCTCTCTTCTTCTGGCGCCCCCAAAATTCGGATGTTGGTATACTTAAAGTTGTCCCAGAGGCTTCTTACATTATCTTCATATTTTTGGATCCTTTTTTCTTTTTGTTTTAATGGTTGGGTATATTTTGTTTCCTTATATTTCAGATCTCTGGTTTGATTCTTGGGGTATGTTGATCTACAGTTGAGTTTCTGTATATTCTTTATTTCAGGCAGTGTATGCTTAATTTCTGACTGGTCCTTTTACATTTTTTTGGTATTCCCATTAAGGTCCTTGAAGGGTATTATCAAATTTCTCAGCGGTTTTCAGAAGATTCTTGAGTAACCTTATAAATGTGGTTTTGAACTCTATGTCATCCCATAGTTTGCTTTCCTCCATTTCTTTCATTCACAGTATGTTTCTGTGTCTCTGCATTTGGGCTGCTTCCCTATGTTGATGGAGCAGCTTTGTGTGGTAGGTGACCTATAGGGGCCAGTAGCTCAGCCTCCCCTATCACCTGAGGTTGATGGTCTTGGCACACCCCTTTGTGGGCTAAGTGCAAAGTCTTGGTGTAGTGAAGCCTTGATTGTTGTTGGTACATTGGGAGGAATTGTCCTCCAGGCCAATTGGCTGTGGGGACCTGCTATGCTGATAGTGGAAGAACTGCTGTGCTGGAGACATGCTTACGGTGCAGGACTTGCTTCAGAGGGGCTTTGGTATTCACTGGGTCTGCCTGTTGAATGTGTCACTGATGGATGTGAGGAGTTGAAACCTGGTTTCTCATACTGATCACTAGGTACACTGGCTTCTGGACCTCCAATGGAGTGCAAGTCAGCTATTATCTGAGGCCATCCTGCAGGACCTACAGCGAAAACTAGTTTTCTCCTCTTTGCTTGGGACTTGATGGTTTTGGAGCTGTCTGAACAGGGTTGTAAGTTTGCTAGTTAAGCTGCAATCGGGAAGGCCATTCATATGCAAACAGCAATGGCTGGCAACCAGCCGTCCTGGCACCTCTGACCTGGCACCTCTGACCGTGTCCCCACGTCTTGCGTCTTGCACCCCAGCGCTGCTAGCAATTATTCCTGTGCGCAGCTCTGCAAGCAAGCCACCCTCATTTTCCAGCCTGATGGCAGACAGTCCAGCTTCTCCCCATAGTTTGGGTCCCAGGCGTCTCCCCAGAAACTGAATTTCAGAGAAATAGGGAGCTTGTCTCTCTTCAAGTTGAGGAAAGCAATGCCTGCCGCCAGCCCGTACCTTGCACACCCCCATAACTCAGCTTTTCAGTGTTTGTACACTAAATGTTCTTTTCTCTTTCCCTCTAGTTGTAGACCTTCCACTCAGCCAGCCCTCCCTTGGCTCTGGATAATGGACATTCTGTCTTTTAGTTGTAGTTTTGAAATTGTTGTGCAAGGAAGCAGTTTAAGGTGTTTACCTACTCTGCCATCTTGGGTTCTCATTCAAAGAGTAGTTTTATATAGGAATAATTTTAGACATTAGCATTAGCATTTTAATATTAGCATTAAGCAAGAAAGATAAAAGCAAACTATAATTCAAAGAGAAGAAAAATGTTATTTTAAAATAAAAACTTTAAAAAATAAATTGTACCTGTTCTACCGTTGCTCTGTCTGCCTTATCTTTGATGCGATACCTAACCAAAAACAAAAAGTATAGCTGACATTCAAAATTCAGTCATAGAAGCCAAATAAAAAGTTCCTATATGTACATCATTCCATGAAATTCCTAAGTATGTAGTTTCTTTAATAACAGATTTCAAGCCCTCATAATTTCATCACTCAGTGAAACGTATTTCATTTCCCCTTAATAAGCAATTCCGTTCTCTAGGGTAAAAGGAGCATATTTGCAGAAAAAAATTATATCCATAATTTAGGAGCATTAAATAAAAAAGATTGGTAGGGTAAAGTGAACTATGGTATAAAAAGGAAAAGATGAAGTCTATACTGTCCTTCAAACATTAAGTACACAAGTCAACATATAGGGCTTTCTCTTTAGAGTCCTTTTCTTCAGACACAAGATACCATTTCAAGACAGTTACTGAGTGCTATCTTAAAATGCTTCAGTTCACACACTAAGTGACTCAATTAGCACACAAATCTAAATTAATAAAGATTCAAACACAAAGATTCAGATACTTGAATAAAATATCAAATGACTGGGTTGTTTCTCAAAGTTAGAATCACTTGGGCATAGCAATAAACCATAAGAAAACTGGTTTTTAAGTTCAGTTCTAACACTGCTAGTTATATGATCTTAGTGTCTGCTCTATAATATATTGTTAATGTCTTAGAGTTAACAGTATATAGAAATTAGCCAGATCTTAAACAACTGGTTTTTAGAACAGAAATATAAATATCATCTTTTTTCGGTTATACCATTTAAAAATATATATTATGAAAGGGAATGATTTTGAAATAAATTCTGAAAAGGGAGATTTTTATGCCAAGATTTTGACCTTTTAACAGTTTAAACATTTAAACAGAAATTTACTAACACTGTTATCCTAAGATCACATTTGTGAACAGAGGTATTTAAGATAAAAAGGGGAAAAAAGGTTAAATACACACCCCAAAACAAAAACAAAAATACCATCCTTTGTAAAATAATGATGATCACAACACCACTTAATTTGTCTAGAATTCGTCCCTATCAGCCATGTTTTATAGTTAAAATATTACTTACATATCTGCTTCCTTTTGTCTAGACTTTTCAGTGACTTTATTTATGACAGAATCAGTAACATTTAACTTATCTGAAAAAAGAAAAAAAATCAACAATGTGAACAACATGTAAGACAGAAAGACATTAATAGTCTTTTTGAATAAGATACTTATCCCCTCCTTCCTTCTGTATTTTCTATTTTCTTATACATAGAATATATTTTATTAATGAAAAGTTTTAATGTTTTTAAAGATAAGCACTAAGTTGTGGTTTCTTGATAACAGGTGTCATTTTCATCACTGCAGCTATAATTTTTGAGCACAGAAATCCAGATACAGAAACTCCTCAAAAATACTATAACAGCATATGCAGAATTTCAGATATTTAATATTTTTTTACAACTAATATAAATAATGTAACTGCCTGAATTCCAAGTTTAATTCTAAAAACTTCGGTCTCATTTCAAATTTTAAGTCCACAAAAGACAATGATAGGATATGAGACACTGTGCTAGATTTATAACAAGTTGATGTCTATAAGAGAAAGAAAACTTTGCATTTTTCTAAAAAAATTCTGATTCCTCACATTTAATAGCTTACTAAATGATTAATACCTACATAAAATGTCTCTGGCAAACAAAATGTTTGCAACATTCTAGTATTTTCAACATCCTACTATGAGATAATCCAACTACAAAAATCTCATACAAAATAGACAATAACTTGAATATATTTGAAACTTTGTATTCGTACAACAGCGTAGAAAAAGAACTAAATAAAACCATAAGATAAAATAAAGTGTTTCCATTGAAAACAATATTTTTAAGTTACTAAGTTCTTATTTTCTCTAAGCAATATTCAGTCAGTAAAACCAAGTATACTCATTTCTTTTCTTTCTTTTTTTTAATTCTCACAGGATATGCTTTTAATTGATTTGGAGGAAGAAGGAAAAGGAATGGAGTGAGAGGAAGAACACGAGAGAGAGAGGAAACATCAATATGAGAAATATCAACTGGTTGCCTCCCACAGGCTCCCCAACTTGGGATCAAACCCACAATCTACTAGAAGGTATGTGCCCTGACCAGATATTGAACCTTTTGGTGTATGAGATGATGCACCAAACAATTGAATCACACCGACCAAGGCACAAATATTTCTTAATCCAATAAAATTTTGTAACACTTCATGTGTTTTTAAGAATTTCCTCATAGTCCAATGAAGAAATGTATTTTACAAACTTACCTAGATTAATTTTATTCTCATATTTCCGTAAGGCCTTGTCTGCTGGAGTAGACATTTTGGCTGAATTATAGTTGGAAGGCTGTCGATTTGCCTAGAAGAAATGAGTTCCAGAATTTTAGGCACTAGTTATAAATACAAATCTAAGATTCATCGCCACATGTTTTTTCCTTGTCAAGTATTAAATCATCAATACTTAGAGGAGTACCCTAAAAAAAGGTAAGAATCAGCCAAAACCGATTTGGCTCAGTGGTAGAGCATCGGTCTGCGGACTGAAGGGTCCTGGGTTCAGTTCCGGTCAAGGGCATGTACATTGGTTGCGGGCACATCCCCGGTAGGGGGTGTGCAGGAGGCAGCTGGTCGATGTTTCTCTCTCATCGACGTTTCTGGCTCTCTATCTCTCTCCCTTCCTCTCTGTAAAATATCAATAAAAAAAAATTTAAAAAATATATATATGGTAATCAAATTTGCTCAAAATTATTAAAAAGGCATTTGAAATAGATGACTAAAGTTACTGGCTAAAACAGAGTTTGGGGAAGATTCAACATGGTGGCTGGCAGGACAGCAGTGAGGGAGACAGTGAGTGACCAAAGGAGTGAGAGGGGAGTGTGCAGACTTGCGTGGTGTGTGTGAGTGTATGTGTGAATGTGAGTGAGTGAGTGAGTGAGTGTGTGTGTGTGTGTGTGTGTGTGTGTATGTGTAAGAGACACTTAGATCTTGTAAGAGTTTCAGGGGCCATGGATCAGGTTCTTCTGGGCAAAGAGCCCCGGCTACCGCCACAGGCACTCCCTGGGCAATACGGCTCTGGCATGGATACCCCACCATCTTGAAGTGGAAGCAGCAGCAGCCAGAAGCACAGCCTCACCACCACCCAGACGGCATGGACGCCACCCAAGATCCGTGCAGTAAGCTTCATGCCAATGGGATCCCTACCATGGACTCCAGGACCTCACAGTGAGTTGCAGAGTCACACGCCAAACCGGCCATGGGCACAGGGACCCCATAGTGATTAGCATGTGAGCAACCCCTTTATAAGCAACCCCACCAAGGCTCCAGGACCACATAGTGAGTCCCCAGCAGTGAATCCTCTGCCAACAGGCCCCAAGACCTCACAGGGAGTCATAAGCTAGAGGGGGACTGTGTGCACACCCCACTGCTGCCAATCCAAGCACCTGCAGCTGACACTTGGGAGACCAGATCCATGGAGGAAGGGAGTACAACTTGGAACAGAGAGAATCGGGCATGAGACTCAAGGCAGACCCAGGCACTTGGATAAGGAGTCCCTGACCACAAGACTACTGGGGGCTTCAACCTCTTGGACCTCAATTAGGTTACCCAGAGCCAGAAAGGAACAGTGACTCACATTCACCTGCACTACAGCAGCTTAGACTGGATAGACACACCAAGGGACCAGATTCAGCAACATCAAAGCAAAATCCAGTGAGCCCCAACCTCACTGGCAGCAAGTCAGAGGGGAGATCCTCTGACAAACAGGACATCAACAATCAAGTCCCAATTAAAACAGGAGAGCTCAATGCACCTAAAGGGCACTCTTAAAGCATCCAGCTCAAGTGAACAAAGAGACCACATACTGGACCCCTGAAGATACTTTCTATATTAGGCCAGCCCACAAAGGAAGGGGGGGGGGGGGGGGGACGATACAACAGTTCTATCTAATACAGTGTTTCCCAAACTTTTGACATAGGTGTACCCCTTCTGTAATTTTCGTAACGCTGAGTGCCCCTCGTCAAAAAAAAAAAAAAGGATGTATTTTAATAACAATCAAAATATATTTATTTTTTATTTTTTTGGTACATACAGAAAATAATAATAAGCGAAAAATAAAATTATTCATAATAAAATATAAATAAAAGTTATATTATAAATAACATTTATTTGCACACCGGACCATCTCACGCCTCACAAGACTGTCTTGACTTGACTCATTAGAACGTAAAATTAGGCGCAGCTAAGCACAGTGCAGTGCATATCCCCACCAAACTCCGGTGCAATGCGTACCCCCACCAAACTCTTCCTGTACCCCTGGGGGTACGCGTAACACACTTTGGGAAACACTGATCTAATACATAGAAGCAAATACAAAAAGACAGCTACAAAGAGGACGCAAAAAAGCAACCTCCAAGTGAGAGAAAAGGAATCTCCAGAAAAAGAACTATATGAACTAGAGGCAAACAACCTATCAGACATAGAGTTCAAAGCAATAGTAATAAAGATGCTTAAGGAACTTAGTGCAAATTACAACAGCATGAAAAGGAAAACAGAGACCATGAACAAGAACCGAACAGATAGAAGAATGATATATCGACATCAAGAACACACTGGGAATTATTAAAAGTAGACTGGATGAAGCAGAGGATTGAATCAGCAATTTGGAAGAAAAGGTAGAAAAGGAGGAAATCTTTTGTGAGAGCATGGATGGACCTGGAAAGTATTATGCTAAGCGAAAGAAGCAGTCAGAGAAAGACAAGTAACATATGATTTCACTTACCGTATTTGCCGGCGTATAAGACGATTTTTTGGCCCTGAAAAATATGCCTCCAAGTGGGGGGTAGTCTTATACGGCGAGTATATAACAAACTCTGTATTTTTAATGGAAATGTTAGGGGGTCATCTTATATGCCCAGTCGTCTTATACGCCGGCAAATACGTATTTTTCAGGGCCAAAAAAATCGTCTTATACGCCGGCAAATACGGTATATGTGGAATCTAATAAACAAAATAAATGCAGACTCAAAGAAAACAGACTGATATCTGTCAGAAGGGAGGGAAGTTGGGAGGCTAAGTGAAAAAGGTGAAGGGTTTAAGCAAAGGAAAAAAACTCAGACACAATTATAAGTATGGTGACTGACAAAGGCCATGGTCGGCAAACTGCGGCTCTCAAGCCACATGCAGCTCTTTAGCCCCTTGAGTGTGGCTCTTCCACAAAATACTACAATCTGGGCAAGTCTATTTTGAAGAAATGGCATTAGGAGAAGTTTAAGTTTAAAAAAATTGGCTCTCAAAAGAAATTTCAATCATTGTACTGTTGATATTTACTCTGTTGAGTATGAGTTTGCCGACCACTGGCCAAAGGGAAAGGGGAGTTGGGAGAGGTAAAAAATAATAAAAGGGGAATTGTATTGGAAGAAGACATGACTAGGGATGATGAACACACAATCCAATATATAGATGATGTACTATAGAATCATATACCCGAAACCTATATAATTTTATTAACCAATGTCATCCCAATAAATTCGAATTTTTAAAAAACAGTAGACCCTGAAAAAAGTAAAATAAAAAGACATAAGCAGACAGCATAAAGATTTATAGAATCATTTATAAAATACCTGTGGATTACTCCCTCCATTGGAGATATAACACTTGGTGAGTTTTCCAACTCCATCATCCCAGTCCCAATCATCATCATCATCATAATCATCCTCCTCTTCTTCCTCATCTTCTATCTCATCTTCATCCATCTTCTCATTCACATTATTTTGAAAGTCTTCAAACAGAATGCCATCTCCTTTGATTGTCTTCAAGTCAATGTTTTCACTAAAAGTAACAATATTTTAGTATAAACACTCTAATTAGATTTATATATGTATTTATTTACAATATAATAGACTAAATCTGTAACAATAAAACCAAAATGTTCCCTTACAATATATCTGTCAATTAACATAATTTTAGCACCAAGTTCTTCTGTCTTTCAGAGTTCTGTCCCAATTATCTGCATATTCTATAGGCCCTCTGCCTAAGTTAGAATTTATATTGCTAACTTCTCTGCTGAAAGAACTGGCTCTGATCAATACTCCAAACCTGACCAGGAAAACTACTTACAGAGCTGATTTGAGAGTTAAAAAAAAAAAAAAAAAAGCTTTCTGACAAAACTTGGGAATAAGTTTAAAGCAGCTTTACCTTGAACTCAATACCACCTTGCATCAAAAGCTGTATTCAAGAATTGTGTTACACAAAGAATTTCAAATCACCATTGTTCATGAAGGGAAGGAAAGGTGAATATAAGCACCACAAATAAGAAAGTAGGCTTGATATAATTACACAGAAGAAGGGATTGTCAAACCCAGAGAACATGCCTAGGGTAAAGAAAGCACAACTACCGTGTTTCCCCGAAAATAAGACATCCTCCGAATATAAGACCTACTTCATGGAAACATAATATATCCCCTGAAAATAAGACCTAGCGAATCTTTGGGAGCAAAAATTAATATAAGACACTGTCTTATTTTCAGGGAAACAAGGTAATAGAGTTTGTTTTAATCAAGTGAGAATTCAGACCCAGTGTTACATATCTTTTTAGTTTTTCAAGAGAAACCAGATACATGGATTTTTGTATAAAATCTCCCACTGAACTGGAAAGTTCAATTTCCTAAAACACTGTGCCTTCCAAACAAAACATGTTTAAACATCAGATTTTACAGAGGTACTATATCAGTTTTGACCTTTCATGTAAAGAATGAGGACAGAAACCATATAAAACAATTGATATATGCACCACCAGCTTAAAAAGTCAGATGTGAATTTAAGTAAATTCAGATGATCAATCCTGAGTTATTTATTAACCATGGTTTACAGGGCTTCAAAACTTTATGGAACAGCAGAAACTGGTTTGGTTCAGTGGATAGAGCGTTGGCCTGAAGACTGAAAGGTCCCAGGTTCGATTCTGGTCAAGGGCATGTACCTTGGTTGCGGGCACATCCCCTGTAGGGCGTGTGCAAGAGGCAGCTGACCAATGATCCTCTCTCATCGATGTTTCTAACTCTCTATCCCTCTCTCTTCCTCTCTGTGGAAAATCAATAAAATATATTTTTTAAAGCCATGTGTCCCAGGGGGCCATGTGCCCCGGGAGAGTTGTGTGTCCCAGGGGGCCGTGTGCCCCGGGTGAGCCATGTGTCCCAGGGGGTCGTGTGCCCCGGGTGAGCCGTGTGACCCGGGGGAGACATGTGCCCAGGGGAAGCAGTGGGACCCGGGGGGAAGGGCAGTGTGAACCAGAGGAGGAGCAGATTCTATTCGTGTGGTCCTGAGATAGTCACCATAAAACAAGCACACTGCCAAATGAGGAGCGGATTCTATTCATGTGGTCCTGAGATAGTCACCATAAAACAAGCAGATTGTCAAATGACAGCGGGGAGGGGAAGGAGACCTGGGGGCAGATAAGAGAACAACCGAAGGACTGGTATGCATGAATATAAGTACAACCAACGAACACAGAACTCTGGGGAGGGAGAGCATGAATGGGAGGGGGGGGGGCGCCAATGGTAAGCTATGTACACATATAATACCTTAATAAATTAAAATAAATAAATAAAACAACCTGGATAGGGCTTAAGCATCACATAGATTATTGCTCTAATCCTATGTTCAGCATATTCTAATATACACCATTATGTAAAACTGGTTCATGTATCTGTCCTTTCAGAGTAATTTTGACTTTAATCAAACTTACTTTGTTAAATAAAATCACAAATTTAAAAAAAAAAACTTTACGGAACAAATAATCATTAAACACCAACTATTTACTAGGGTTTCATAAACATCCTACCTAATAAAAGAGTAAATATACAAATTAATCATCGCTCCACTATACCAACAAGCCACGCCCACCAGCCAATCAGAACGAGTATGCAAATAAACCCAACCAAGATGGCTACCAGGAGGGAGGCTTGGGTTTCCCTGACAACGGAGGAAGCCAAGTTTCCACACACCCTACTGGGTCCAGGCTCCCACTCAAGACTACAAAGTTTCAATTATAGAAGGTAAAAAAAAAATAACAGAAATGGCAGCAGCCATAGAGTAAGCAGAAGGCTTAGCTCCTCTCCAGGCTACAAAGTTTCAATTGTAGAAGGTAAATAAATTCCAGATACCAGGACCTCTGCTTGTGTCGCCAGGGGCATGGCTCGCCTGCAAACCACCACAGGCCCCTCGCCCAGGCTGCACACCCCAAGAGAACCCCACCCTGATCTTGGACACCCTTCAGGGCAAACCAGCTGGCCCCCATCCATGCACCAGGCCTCTATCCTATCTAATAAAAGAGTAATATGCAAATTGACCATCACTTCAACATACAATATGGCTGCTCCTATGTGGTCAAAGATCCTGCCCCTATGTGGACACAAGATGGCCACCACAAGATGGCCAGCAGGGGAGGGTAGTTGGGAGGGACCAGGCCTGCAAGGGAGGGCAGTTGTAGGTAATCAGGCAAGCAAGGGAGAGCAGTTGGGTGCACCAGGCCTTCAAGGGAGGGCAATTGGGGGCAATCAAGCCTGTAGGGGAGGGCAGTTAGGGGTGACCAGGCCAGCAGAGGAGGGAAATTGGGGGCAAACAGGCTGGCAGGAGAGCAGTTAGACATCAATCAGGCTGGCCTGGGAGTGGTTAGGGGGTGATCAGGCTGGCAAGCAGAAGCGGTTAGGGGCAATCAGGAAGGCAGACAGGTGAGCAGTTGGGAGCCAGCAGTCCTGGATTGTGATAGGGATGTCCGACTACCCACGTAGGGGGTCCTCAAGGGGGTCCCCTCAAGGGGGTCCCCAGACTGGAGAGGGTGCAGGCTGGGCTGAGGGACACCCTCCACCCCCCTTCCCCCTGTGCACGAATTTCATAAGCATCTTAATATATAAAAACCCTGGGTCTGTCACATCCATAATGACCAGAGGCTCAACCAACTGGAAGTCAGTCCTGCAGTCAGCGCTGGGTTGCTGTGGCAACCCAGCACTGATTACTGTGGCTGCAGTCTCATTAACCCAACACAACTGCTGAGGGGGTTGCAAATCAGGCCTAGAGAGAGGCCTGAAAAGAGAAGCAGGGTCTGATCCGTAGCCTCTCTGGCAGCTGTTGATAAGCACTTGCTTCTTTCTCTCCGGGTCTGCCCAGCAGCTGCACCTCCATTTCTCTCCAGGCCTCCACTCAGGCTGCTGGCCAGCCCCACCTTTCTGATCAGACCCATTGGTAAGCCCAGAGAAGCTGACTGGCATAGAAACAGACCAATCAGAACCAAATCTGTATGAACTGTAAGGATCCAATGGCTACCTAGGAGGTGGAGCTTTTCATGCTGACTGGCATAGGAACCGACCTTCAGAACCAAATTGGCTGGCAGAAGAGGGCAGTTGGGAGTGATCAGGCCAGCAGGGGAGGGCAGTTAGGGGTATTCAGGCTAGCAGGGAATGGCATTTGGGGGTGGGGGAGATCAGACTGGCAGGGGAGGGCAGTTGGGGCCAACCAGGCTGGCAGAAGAGGGCAATTGGGGGGGACCACCAGGCTTGCAGGGGAGAGCAGTTGGTAGGGGGGTGGACCAGGCTTGCAGGGAAGTGCAATTGGAGGCGAGATCAGGCCAGCAGTGGAGGGCAGTTGGAGGCGAGATCAGGCCAGCAGGGGAGGGCAGTTAGGTGTTCATCAGGCTGGCAGGGGAGCAGTTAGGGGGTGATCAAGCTAGCAGGTAGAAGCAGTTAGGAGCAATCAGGCAGGCAAGCAGGCAAGCGGTTGAGAGCCAGCAGTTCCAGATTGTGAGAGGGATATCCCAGATTGAAGAGGGTGCAGGTTGGGCTGAGGAACATCCCCCATCAGTGCACAAATTTCGTGCACTGGGCCTCTAGTAATCCATAAGTTGCCCCTTCATTTGCTAATAACCTAGAGTGGCATGTTAAAGTTATACCTTCAATAGTACTGGGGCTTTTCAACCTTGGCTGGACAATTCTTTGTTGTAGGAAATTGACTGGTGCCTCATAGGATTGTTGGCAGCATCTCTGGCCTCTACCTACCAGATGCCACTAGTGCAGCACCATCCCATTGTGACAAACAAAAATGTCTCCAGAAATTGCCAAAGTCACTTGGGTAGGGAAAGAGGAAGGTGTTGGACAAAATCCATTAGTTTACCTTTATAATATCCAGTGATTAAGTATTTCCCCTTAACTTCTTCCCTTGGGCCTTTTGTATGCTTATGTGTAAACATAAATCTGGAATGTCTTTCTCAATTCTCTGGCTAAATCCTACTTAACCTTACAGCATTAGTTTACTATCACTTGCTCAGACTTACCCAATTCTAATCTAAATCTTTAATCTAATTTTTTAAAATATATTTTTATTTATTTCAGAGAGGAAGGGAGAGAGATAGAAATATTAATGATGAGAATCACTGATCGGCAGCCTCCTATTGGGGATCAAGCCCACAACCCAGGCATGTGCTCCGACCTGGAATTGAAACCGTGACCTCCTGGTTCATAGGTTGCTAATCAACCACTGAGCCAGGCCAGACCAGACATCTGTCTAATTTTTTAACGTTTTCCCTGCTAGAGTGCAATATCAGTGTCAGAGTAGTTTACACCAATGTATCCCTACCAACTAACACTAGATTTGACACATAAAAAGTGATCAATATATATTTACTGGGGGGGAAAATCTACAATTAAGAAAATTTACATGCAATTTAAGCCATACTGTAAACATAAAGTAAACACCGTTTTGTTGAAATTCTAAAATAGTTTCATTTTGCTTTATGTGAAAGTTATCCTTAATAACTCTTGCTTCATATCCCACATCCAATCTATCACCAAATCGTTACTTTCATCTGCAAAATATCTCTATGACCTTATTTCTAAATGTCCATCATCTCTGAACTGAATTATTTTTATTACTTTTGTACTGCTTCCACTCTGCATTCCAAAACCATCTTCTCCATATCAAAGTGATTCCTTTAAGTCATAAATCAGATTACACCATTCCCCTGCTAACATCTCTGTATGGCTTCCTAAGCCCTAGAATATCTCAACTCCTAACCATCACTTGTAAAAACTGGTGGCCCACGGGCATCACATGGCCCACAACAAATATTTTTGCAGCCCAGCCAATATAACAGTAAGAAACGTTTTAATTAAAATTTCATAACTTACTTTTTACAACATCCTGATATACATAATTATTAATAATCAACTACAACGTTCACTAATTACTATAATAGTGTTGCATTCATTTCCCTTACGTGCCTTACGTGCAAGAGCACCATTTCTCTCCACTAATACTACCTAGCAGCAAATATTTTAGCAGCTGATTGCCACGTCATTAGTCTTGGACTGACTTATTTGGTGTACACAATAGAAAATATTTGCTTTTGGAGAACAAGAAAAATAGGTTTATTTGTGTTATGCTTATTAATTCGTGCAGTTATTTAGCATCTGGTAAGTTAATGTTCAAGGAAAAATTGTTATTAAAATGTTCTATTATTTTATGTTAACAAATATAGGCCTGGTGCACAAAATTCCTACACTGGGGAGCAGGGGCGGGGAATGCTCCTCAGCTGGCCCAGTGCCTTCTCACAGTCCGGGAGCCCTTGGGGGATGTCCGGCTCCTGCCACCGCTGCTGTGCTACACTTGGCTTCTGACTGCACAGCGCTCCCCCTGTGGGAGTGCAATGACCACCACTCCTGCGTTAAGAGTCTGCCCCCTGGTGGTCAGTGCACATCACAGGGAGCGGTTGAGCACCCTTAGCATATCATTAGCATATTTTGCTTTATTTGGTTGGATAGACAACCAGACACTTAGCATATTAGGCTTTTATTAAATAGGATTAGACATTTATCTTAGCTCTTTGTACTTAGCATGTCTCTATTGAAATAAACCTACATTTCTATGAAAATTAAAGTTTTTGTTTTATTATGGTCTGCATAAACTTAAGCCTTTGAGTTTGACATGCTTGCTCTACATCAGTGTTTCCCAAACTTTTGACATATGTGTACCCCTTCTATAATTTTCATAATGCTGAGTACCCCTCGTCAAAAAAAAGGATGTATTCTAATAACAATCAAAATATATTTATTTTTTATTTTTTGGTACATACAACAAAATAATAAATGAAAAATAAAATTATTCATAATAAAATATAAATAAAAGTTATATTATAAATAACATTTATTTGCACACCGGACCATCTTAAGCCTCACAAGACTGTCTTGACTTGACTCATGAGAACATAGAATTAGGCGCAGCTAAGCATAGTGCAGTGCATATCCCCACCAAATGCCAGTGCAAAGCGTACCCCCACCAAACTCTTCCTGTACCCCTGGGGAAATGTGTACCACACTTTGGGAAACACTGCTCTACATGATCTGGCCCCTTTTCACTTCCATATAATTATCTACCAATCTTCTCAACTAATTCTGCTGTGCTCTAAGCACAATGGCCTAGATAGATCTTACTTTCACAGCCAGAAGGGATCCCACCCTGGAGACTTAGCACTTGTACCCTCTTCCTGAATGGCTGCTCTTTCTCCTCTTCCTGAAATTAACTCATTCTTGTAGGTCAGAACTGAACTTAACCCCTCTTTAACCAAATCATAACTTAGTCTATCAACTGATTTAAATTATTTGCATAGTTATTAAGTTATTTGCATAATTATCTGGTTTTTTAAAAAATACTTCTTTGTACTTGTCTGCTCCCCCTCTCAAATAGAAGTAAAATTCAATGACAGGGATTCAGCTTGTCTTGTTCATCACTACCTCCAGGGCTGAGGACAGAACCTGGCACATATCCGGTGCCCGCCTTACTGTAAAGTAAAAGCCAGTTTTAAAGGCTGAATGGAGTTAAGGCGCAGAAACCGGTTTCCCAATCGCTATGCCCAACTTGGCCTCTCAGCCATGCTAACCAACCTGGGCACCCTGGAATCCACTGACAAGTGGCTTTCGTGAGCTCTTGCATTAAACTGGGAGGAAAGTCAGGGCTGCGATGGAGAAAGACGCCAAAGGCTGGGAAGAGAGCCCCAGAGTGATGAACCACCCACCAGTCTCCCTCTACACCAGTGTGCATTCCCTCAAGGACCGGCGGCGGCAGAGGGCGCACAATCCCAACAAAGCCGGAGCACCTAGCCGCCTCCTACCTGTCGGAGGAGTCCGCGTCGTCGAACTGCCCGGGAACCACCCGACTCATCAGCAGCTGCCGGTAGTCCATGACGAACGCGAGTGGCTTCAGCGCCGCCGGAGGCCGCTCGCCCTGAGCTGGGCCAGGAGCCCACCTCTCGGCCTCTCCGAGGTCGCCCGCCTCGCAAACCGTTCCGTGACCCCTAAGCCAAAAGCTCGCCGCCACGTGCTAGGAGGAATTAGGATTTACAGACTCGGCACCGCCGGCACCGTCTCCAACGGAAGCCCCGCCCCTACCGGAAGTGTTCTACCGGAAGTCCCGTCCCGCGGCCCACTGAGAGCTTGCGCAATGAGGACCGAAGGAAGTACCAAGGGAGCTTGAGTCGCCTTCCTCGCTGGGCCCGCCTTTCCACCTGGGCCCGCCATTCCACCTTTGGTGTCTGCACCCTGCTTTGTGTGTCTTCCTGTAGAAAGACGCTCCAGCCGCGTCACTGGTTCGGCCTGGGGGTTTACATCCACATTACTTCTCCACTCCGGTAACAGACTTCCCCAGGCCGGGCCCCCAGCGGGCGGGGCCGGCGGCGCCGTTCCCCGCCGGGATTGGCTGGCGCGGCGGGTGGGCGGGTGCGCGAGCGGACGTCACACTGGAAAGGTTCGTCGCGCTGGCCTCCCAACGGGAGATTTCGTCGAAGAGGTTGATACGTGTTCTTCCTCCCGCAAAACCAGTGCGGGGGAGTGGAAGCACCAAATCCTTATTGTGGATATAAAAACTGCACGGACCCTGGAAGTGAGCACGCTTTTGCCATTTGAAGAGTTTGGCGCATTGTTTTGAGGTGAAAATGACAAGTGCTTGTAGAGAGCCGGTTTGTCCTAACGGCTGAAAAGAACTTAAGAACGAAACCTTAGCATTTCGACTAGTAACGCCACTCACATAGTTACTAATACACTTGTAACCACTTTTTCCACCGCATAACTCACTTATTTCGGGCGAATCCCGCCGCCTCTGTCTCCGCGGCGCTGGGAGGCGGCCGGGTGGGGCGGGGCGCCGGAGAGGCGGGCCCGGACCAGAAAGCAGACGCCGCTGCGGCCACCCCCTCACTTCGTTCCCGCGAGATCCTGTGACACCTCTTTTAACTCTGGTCTTAAAACTGCTTTTGAGTATCTCTGGGAACATTTGGATAAGTATTTTAAAAGTTTAACATACATCCGGTAAGATCAGAATGCAAGATGTTAAAAGTAAGCCTAACAAAATAAATTAGCAGATTGTGCCATATGAACAAAATTGTAAGCGTGTAGTTGGAAGTTCTAGGTTCACAAATTTAAGAGATAAGGCCCTTGCATTTTTCTGCATTTGGAAAACTAAACAACGATTTTTTTCAAACTCCCTTCACTACAACTTAGGCAATATTTATGTGTTTGAAAATAGGGGAAAGTTGAGCATAAAGTTGAACCATTCACCAATCCTGACTAGCCTTGTGAGGTTCAGTGGCTTTTTATACTTAACCAAAGGCTGATATAAGTTTGAAAAACAATAAGTTATTTATTGGTAATTCAACAAAGTAATCCAAGCAAATGGTAGTGACTGTAAATTGGGAAGGTTTATATAAATAAATGGAATGCTGGGTTAAATTAGTATTTATCCTGGTCCATTTGCTGTAGGGAGTATTGTAGAACCATAAATGGACTCTTCTAGAAGTATGTGTAATTTGTAAATATAAACACTAATATCCTTGAAACAATGGTTAAGACTAAAACTAAAATGAATAGGTATTATGAGACATTTAGACTAAAGATTTTAGGAATTTAAAAAATAGGAAAGTTTAGGAGAGAGAAACACTTGCAAGGACAGACTACTGAAGTGGTAAGGAGCATGACCTATTTGCAGGGAAGTGAACTTGTTCTAATTAGAGTAGGGGAATACTGGCTAGGTAAAGTGGGTTCCGGCTATGGAAGACCTAGAAAGTCAAGCAGAAAAATTTGAAGTCAGTGTAATTGGACATCTTTTCCAACCCCATCCCATAACAGACCTGAGAAATTATAAGAATATGGACCAGAGTAATAATCTAAGGCAGTGGTCAGCAAACCATGGCTTGCAAGCCACATGCAGCTTTTTGGCCCTTTGAGTGTGGCTCTTCCACAAAATACCATGTGTGGGCACACACATTCATCGAGGCCTATGCACAGAAGTGGGTTTTTGGCCTGGGTGAGTCTGTTTTGAAGAAGTGGCATTAGAACACTCAAAGGGCCAAAGAGCCTCATGTGGCTCGTGAGCCTCGATTTGCCAACCACCCATCTAAGGGATGGAAAGAAAGCATGGGTTCTGAAAATCATTTTTAAAGGATAAATGGACAGGACTTGTACAATGAGGTAGAAGATTGCCGAGTTTTCAAACTCAAGTGCCTGCGGGAAAATTGATTTACAATGTTGGATTTGACTTGATACAGAAATATTCATATAGCCATTACTAAGTAAATAGAAATGCTGTCAGTGTTTGGTGGAACCTAGTAGACTTCTGATAATATTTTGTGAATATCCTTTGATTAAATAACTTAGAGATCCCTTCACCTTCTAGGTACCAAGTCTTTTAGGTAATTTTCTTTTGTCCAAATTACTACCATACAAAGTTACCATGCTATACGCACACTAAAATTCTTTATATTTTTCAATAACTTGGCAAATGACATTTTAAAATTTAGGGCAGTGAACTTGACTGCTTAATGTGCAAAGGGAGTGGGGGAAGCTTTTTGTTTGCATATGTTAAAAGACCTTAAAATTATGTGTGTGTTTTTAAGAAGCCTTTCATCATTCAACAATTAGGAACAAGAAATATCAAAAAATTTGGTGATCACCTTCAGATCCTGTATATTTTAAAGTGGATGTTTCTCATGAAAAATTAGAAAGCATGTCAGAAGTGGATGCCATGAATTTCACCAGTCATTCTCAAGATTTAACGCATTCAAATTCTCCCTTCTATATGGAAACCAGCAATACTACTTCAGACTTGCCTCAGGTGTGCATTGCTTATGAGGTCTGGGAGATACAGATGCATTTAGCATTCACATTGTATTCCATATGAACATTTAAAACATATATACTACCATTGCAGGCTCGAGCCCAGGCGGCACGAGCAGGAGACAACCAATCAATGTGTCTTTCTCACATTGATGGGTTTGTTTTTTTCTCTGTCTCCCCCCTTCCCTTCCACTCTTTCTAAAAATCAATGGAAAAATAGCCTCAGGTGATGATTAACAACAACAAACATATATATGAAGAGCAATAAAGGAATCTCCAGAGGATGCATAGAAGAGAGGAATAGTGGAACTGGTTTTCAAGAAAGGTAGAACTTTACAGTGTTAAAACAGATCCTTTCTAGTCTCTCCCATGAGTATAGCCAGAGGACATAGCCACAACTCAGTAAAAGAGTCAGAACAAGAACACAAGGAGCCTGACATCTGGTCTGTTTTCATTTTGGAAAAAATTTGGTCATAGTATTATGGTGTTAATTGGGATCAGCTTTACGAACTGAATTGTAAAGAATGAATGACTTAAATTATTAAGGAACTCCTCCCTTCTGTTTTTTTAATAGAAAGTTTATAGACCAAAGGCTTAGTTTAGCTAAAAACAGTAATATCATGTGACAAGAATTAAAAGTGATTTCTGAAATTCATCGAGTAATGGAGTACCAAGAAGTTTGTATAAATATAACATAAATACATGTGAATATTGCTATTTTATTTTTCAAGTATATTATTCCTGATATTTAAAAAATCTAATTAGAAGGAATGATCTGAATTAGCAACAAGTAACAAAAAACAGATACTTGTATAATTTAGTTTTTATTGTACTTCAGGTACATTCAATAAGTAGAACAATTCTATAAGAAGCATAATGAATAAAGATTTGTAACCAGCTAACTTTATAAGAGAGAAAAACTTTTAGAGCATCATTTAGATCCACATACTTGATGTACTAACAAAAATTACATAGTAATGTACATATACCTTTAGGAGAGGCCAGTGGTATTTGAAGTATTTATAATGCCTTTTTTATTATTATTACAGAATGAAATAAAGAATGTAAAAAAGGAAAATGAGTCTAAAGTCACACATTCTGAAGAAATTTATAGCACACTAGATGATGTGTTAGGTGGTGAGTATCTCTTTGTTGGCAATATACAAATAGAAACTAAGATTTCTTTGTGTCCTGTGATGATAATAATAAGAGCTAAGTACTATATGTACTACTATATGTAATACTTTAAAAAATATAAAAACAAAATAAGAGCTAAGTACTGTATTAAGCATTTTATATACATTGTCACATTTAATCTATAAACAAGCCCATGGAATAGGACTTTTACTTCTTTGTAAATAAGGGCCGTTTTTATCTTAATTTTATTTATTTATTATGTTTTTTTAATAAATCTTTATTCAGATAATTACAGGTGTTCCTCCTTTTTTTCCCTCATAGCTCCCCTCCACCTGGTTCCCCACCCCATCCCATGCTCTTACCCCCACTACCCTGTTTCCCCGAAAATAAAAGTGTCTTATAGTAATTTTTGTTCCCAAAGATGCGGTAGGTCTTATTTTCAGGGGATGTCTTATTTTTCCATGAAGAAGAATACGGTGCACACTTATTGTTAAGTGAAAATAAAGGAAATTTATTACCTGTATGCGGTACGGTAGTACGGTAGTTGATCTACAGTTGAGTTTCTGTATATTCTTAATTTCAGACAGTGTATGCTTAATTTCTGACAGGTCCTTTTACATTTTTTTGGTATTCCCATTAAGGTCCTTGAAGGGTCTTATCAAATTTCTCAGCGGTTTTCAGAAGATTCTTGAGTAACCTTATAAATGTGGTTTTGAACTCTATGTCATCCCATAGTTTGCTTTCCTCCATTTCTTTCATTCCCAGTATGTTTCTGTGTCTCTGCATTTTGGCTGCTTCCCTATGTTGATGGAGCAGCTTTGTGTGGTAGGTGACCTATAGGGGCCAGTAGCTCAGCCTCCCCTATCACCTGAGGTGGATGGTCTTGGCACACCCCTTTGTGGGCTGAGTGCAAAGTCTTGGTATAGTTAAGCCTTGATTGCTATTGGTACACTGGGAGAAATTGCCCTCCAGGCCAACTGACTGTGGGGACACACTGTATTTATTTATTTATTTATTTATTTATTTTTAATTTTTTTTATTAAATTATTATCTGTGTACATATATTACCACTGCTCCCCCTCCCAGTCATGCCCTCCCCCCCCCCCCCCAGAGTTTCGTGTCCATTGTTTGTACTTATTTGTATGTATACACATCCTTAGGTTGATCTCTTATCTTCCCAAGATCTCCCATCCCTCCCCGCTGTCATTTGACAGTCTGCTTGTTGCTTTACTGTCTCTATATCTATCTTTTGGTTCATCAATTTATAATGTTCTTTATTATCCATAAATTAGTGAGGTCATGTGGTATTTCTCTTTCACTGACTGGCTTATTTCACTCAGTATGATGTTCTCCAATTCCATCCAGGTTGCTGCAAATGATGAGAATTCCTTTTTTTATGGCAGCATAGTATTCCATTGTGTAGATGTATCATAGTTTTTTTATCCAATCATCTGCTGATAGGCACCTAGGCTGTTTCCAAATCTTAGCTATTGTAAATTGTGCTGCTATGAACATAGGGGTGCATATATCCTTTCTGATTGGTGTTTCTAGTTTTTTTGGGATATATTCCTAGTAGTGGGATTACTGGGTCGAATGGGAGTTCCATTTTCATTTTTTTGAGCCCACTGTATTTATAATGGAAGAACTGCTGCGCTAGAGACATGCTTTGGTGCAAGACTTGTTTCAAAGGGGCTTTGGTGCTCACTGAGTCTGCCTGTTGAATGTGTCACTTATGGTTGTGTGGAGTTGAAATCTGTGTCTCACACTGACCACTAGGTACACTGGCTTCTGGATCTCCAATAGGGTGCAGGTCAGCTACTGTGTGATGTCATCCTCCAGGAACTACATTGAGAACTATAGTCCTCTCCTCTATACTTGGGATTTGTAGATTATGGAGCAATCTGAACAGGTTTGCAAGTTTGCTAGTTTAAGTGGAGATAGTGAAGGCCATTCATATGCAAACAACACTGATTGGAGCTTGGGTGAGTTTGTAAGTTGTGTGGGGTGGGGTCTCAGGGCATCACTAGGCAAACAGCAATGGCTGGCAGCCAGCCATCCCGTGCCTCTGATCACATCCCCACGTCTTGCGACCCAGCACAGCAAATAATTATCCCTCCACGAAACTCTGCAGGCTAGCCACCCTCACTTTCCAACACGATGGCAGACAGTCCAGCTTCTCCCCATAGGAGTTTAGGTCCTTTGAGTCTTCCCTTCAGGTTGAAGAAAGCAACGCCTGCTACCACGTATCGCACGCTGCCCCATACCTCAGCTTTTCAGCATTTGTGCACTGAATGCTCTTTTCTCTTTCCATCTAGTTGTAGAACTTCCACTCAGCCAGCTTTCTCGTGGCTCTGGGTAATAGAAGTTTTATCTTTTAGTTGTAGTTTTGAAATTGTTGTGCACGGCTGCAGTTTAGGTGTTTATCTACACTGCCATCTTGGGTTCTCCTTTATCTTCATTTTAAAGATGAGAATAGTGAGGCTCAGAGAGTAACACAAAAAATAGAAACAATAATACATTTGACTATATTAAAATTTTCAAAATGTGTGCATCCATATTATAATCAAAGAAAAAAGCAAGCCACAGTGTAAGATCCCTGTAATGTATATAATTGACAGATGATTAGTATCCAAAATAAAGAACTCCAATAAGGAAAGACACATATAACTCAATCAAAAAAACAAACAAACAAAAAGGCAATATATATGTATAGCTGCCATAACCGAAATACCACAGACTGGGTGAATTAGCAATTCAAATTCATATTCTCACAGTTGTAGAGGCTGGAAGTCCAAGATGAAGTTCCTGCAGAATGGGTGTCTCCTGAGGCCTCTGTTTGCCATCTTGTCCTCTAATGGCCTTTACTTCTTTGCTTCCCTGGTATCTCCTCTTTTTATAAGGACACCAGTCATATTGTAGCAGAGCCCCAACCCTATGACCTCCTCTGTCATTAATTACCTCCTCAAGGCTCTATCTCTAAATATATGACATTCTAAGGTACTAGGATTAAGCCTTCAACATGTGAATTTTGAGGAAACAATTTAGTTTCTAACAGTATCTAAGAGGCAGATTGCAGAAAAAGAAACCTGCAAGACCATAAAATACCTAAAAAGATGTACATTAAAAAGACCACAAAATGCGATGCATCTACACTAATAAAAGAGCGGTTGTGGCTCAGTGGATAGAGCGTCAGCCTGTGGACTGAAAGGTCTCAGGTTCGATTCCGGTCAAGGGCATTGTACCTTGGTTGTGGGCACATCCCCAGTAGGGGGTGTGCAAGAGGCAGCTGATCAATGATTCTCTCTCATTGGTGTTTCTAACTCTCTATCCCTCTCTCTCCTCTCTGTAAAAAAATCAATAAAATATATTTTAAATACACTAATAAAAGAAAAACACGCAATATGACCATACCTCCACTACGCCCGCCCACAAGCCACGCCCACCAGCCAATCAGGAGTATGCAAATTAATCCAACAAAAATGGTAGATAATTTGCATATCCAGGCACAGAGCAAAGACTGAAGACAGCGTAGAAGGAAGCCAAGCACTACAGAAGGGAGCGAAGCTGCAGAGAAGCAAGTGGGGCAGTGGAGAAGGGAGGGAAGCAGACAGGCTGGGAGATAGCCACAGGAAGCCCTATTCTTGCAGAAATCTTCCTGCATCAGGCCTCTAGTTTCATATATATCAGTATGACATGTTGAGAGATGTAGAGAAGGAATTTCTATGTCCTGGTAGAAGTATAAATAACCATTTAGAGAGTAAATGTACAGTATCTAATAAAGTTGAAGCTATATTTTTTCTGTTTTTTTCATAAATGTTAATATAACTTTTAACATAAATTTATGGTCAGCTAATTATTGTATTTTTTTACCTCTTTCTAATGAGATGTCAACAGTGGAAATTATTCACAGTATATGCTAACTCGGCCTATTGACATCAGCATTTCTTCCTTCAGACAATGTGAACCCATTTTCACATATCATCAGACAAAAGCATTTAATGATAAAATGCTAACATTTCAAAATCTGATAAGCAACTTACCTTACACAGAGAAGCCAGAATTGCAAAGTCACATATATAATTATGCAAAAGACAACAATATTAAGGAAGATTCATTTGAAGAAGAAAATCTAGTAGAAATTAGTACTTCCACTAATGAAGACCAACTTGCTCATGAATGTGTCTGGCAACCTCCTAGAAGCCCATCTGTAATCCACTGCAGTAGAGAGACAATGACATTCGTGGAAATGTCACTGGTTGAAAATGCTGCCGAAGAATCTACCCTCAACTCCGATCAACCTGAAAATTTCTTGTGTAAGGAATATTTATACAACAATGTTGAAAAACCATTTTATCAAGAGGATAACTTTAACCTGCATGATTTGAGAGCTAATTATAAAACAATGGAGGTAAGATTATTTTTTTCTTTTTCCCTCCCTCTCTCCTTCCCTCCCTCCCTTCCTTCCTTCCTCTCTTTCTTCCTTCCTTTCCCTCCCTTTACTCCCTCCTCCTTCTCTCTCTCCCTCTCTCTCTCTCTCTCTCTCTCTCTCTCTCTCCCCCCCCAGTGACCAGACATTATATAACTTAATATATGATCATCCTAATAAATCCTACACCTATCTAGCACCACTCCTAGTTATTAGAATATTATTGACTATATTCCCTATGCTGTACTTTGCACCTCCATGACTATTTTTATTGTCATTTTATTGTTCATATTTTTCTAATCTTCTGTTCTTTTTCTTCTTAAATAAGAGCCCGTTTCATATAATACTGGTTTGATGGCAAGGAACTTTTTTTTTTAATATGTATTTTATTGATATTTTACAGAGAGGAATGGAGAGAGATAGAGAGCTAGAAACATCGATGAGAGAGAAACATCAACCAGCTGCCTCTTGCACACCCCCCACCGGGGATGTGCCCGCAACCAATGTACATGCCCCTGACTGGAGTCGAACCCGGGACCTTTCAGTCCGCAGACCGACGCTCTACCACTGAGCCAAACCGGTTTCGGTAGCAAGGAACTTCTTTAGCTTTATCTTGTCTGTGAACCCTTTATCTTCTATTATAAATGACTAGAGGCCCAGTGCACAAAATTTGTGTACAGGTAGGATCCCTAGCAGCTGCCAGCTAGGGCCTTTCTTTGTTCTATACCATTCCCTGGTGGTCAGTGCATATCATAGCAAGCAATCAAACTCCCAGTTGGTCAAAGTCCCAAGGAGACACTTTGCATATTAGATATATATATATATATATATATATATATATATATATATATATATATGGGTCCGGTGTACATGGGGGGAGGGGGGTGCGCATCCCTCAGTCCGGCCTGCATCCTCTTGCAATCTGGGACCCCTCGGGGGATGTTGGGCCTAAAGTAGCAGTCGGACATTCCTCTTGCAATCTGGGACACTGAATGCACCAGTGACCATACTTTTCATACAAGTGAAAGGCATCTTGCTGTTGTATGGGAAGCTACTTTTTTTGCCCTGATTATAAAAAGTAGTGCATAACATGATCCTTCTGAGGCAGTAGTACCATTTTCCCTATCTTATGGGTGGAAAAACTGAAGCAGAGAGAAGTTAAGTAATTGCTTTGTCACATATAGTTATAAGTGTCAGAATCAGGGCTGACCACAAAATGGTCATGGTCAATGGTCCATGCATGTCATCGCTGCATCATCTATTTTTTCAGTATTAGAGTAGCCTTGACAGGTTTTAATTTTTAAATCTAAGAGACTGTTCCCAATATATAGGATAGGGTCCCTAGGCCTGGCTGGCAATCAGGGCCATCTTGGGGGTGACTAGCAGGCAGGGTGATTGGAGGATTCCCACTGGCACCCACCTTGGCTAGCAGCCTGGCACCATCCACTGGCCAGCCCCACCACGCAATCGCCACCACCAGTCACCTTCCTCTTGAGAGACAGATGCTCAACACAAGAGCTGCCCCAGGTTGAGGCAGTGTGCATCATAGCAACCAGTCATTCTGCCGGTCATTTCACTGTTCAGTTGATTTGCATATTAGAGTTTTATTATATAGCTTTGCAGAGTAAATTAATCTTGGTTGTAGGTCCTTGCTTTTCATTACTTTGAATATTCGACTTCCTTATGACCTGCAAAGTTTCTGTTGAGAAATCATCTGTTAGTCGTATGGGAGCTCCCTTGTAGGTAACTAACTGCTTTTCTCTTGCTGCTTTTAAGATTCTCTGTTTGTCTTTAACCTTTTTTTTTTTTTTAATAAATCTTTATTGTTCATATTATTACAAATGTTCCTCATTCCCCCCCCAATTGCTCCCCTACACCAAGTTTCCATTCAATTCTCTGCCCTTTCCCCATCCCCCCATTGTCCTCAACCATAGGTGCAGTTTATGTTCAGTCTCTTCCCGCCCCGCCCCATTCCCCCAAGAATCATCAGTCCACTCCCCTTCCATACCTCTGATTCTATTATATTCACCAGTTAATATTATTCATCATGATTTTTACTTCCCTTGGTTTTTAGACTCACTTGTTGATAGTTACGTGTTTGTTTATAATTTTATCTTTATTTTCTTCCTCTTCCTAAAGAACCCCTTTTAGCAATTCATATAATTCTGGCTTGGCAGTGATGAATTCCTTTAGCTTAAATTTATTTGTGAAGCTCTTTATCTGGCCTTCGATTCTGAGTGATAACTTTGCTGGGTAGAGTATTTTTGGCTGTAGGTTCTTGTTGTTCATCACCTTGAATATTTCTTGCCATTCCCGTCTGGCCTGCATGGTTTCTGTTGAGAAATCAGCTGACAGTCGTATGGGTGCCCCTTTATAGGTAACTACCTGCTTTTGTCTTGCTGCTTTTAATATTCTCTCTTTGTCTTTAGCTCTTGGAATTTTAATTATGATGTGTCTTGGTGTGGTTCTTTTTGGATTCCTTTTGTTTGGGGTTCTGTGTGCTTCCTGGACGTGTAAGTCTATTTCTTTCACCAGGTGGGGGAAGTTTTCTGTCACTATTTCTTTCAATATGTTTTCAGTATCTTGCTCTCTGTCATCTTCTGGGATGCCCATAATTCTGATGTTGGTTCGCTTGAAGTTGTCCCAGAGGTTTCTTACATTATCTTCAACTTTCTGGATTCTCTTGTCTTCTTGCTTCTGTGGAGGAGTGTCCTCTGGCTCTTTGTGTTCCAAATCTTGGACTTGATCCTTGCAATCTTCCAATCTGTTTTTAGGACTCTGTATAATATTATTTATTTCAGAGATTGTATTCTTTATTTCTAGTTGACCCTTCATTATTTCTTGTTGATCCCTTATCATATCCTCATAGGTCTCATTTATTTTATCGGCCTTTTCTAAGAGATTGTTGAACAACCTTATAAGCGTGGCTTTGAACTCTATATCCAGTCGCTTTTTGTCCTCCATTTCTTTCGTTTGTGATCTGTTTCCTCGTTTCGGCATTTTCGCTGCTTCCCTGAGTTGGTAGGTTGGGAGGATCAGCTGTGTCTATGCCAGCAGACAACCTTATTCCACTAGACTTGGAAACCTGCAAAAGCCTCTCTGAGTTCAGCTTGGATGGGGCGGAGTTTCAGGGTGGAGCTTACAGCTTGGGCTTCCGGTTAGCCCCGCCCTCTGAGGCTCCTGAGTCTCAGTGTACCTCAGTGTCCTTTGGTACTCGCTGCAAGCACCTCTGAGAGAAAGGCGCCCTAGAGCTTCGCCCACTACCAGACAGTGTAGTCTCTCCCCCAACAAGCCCACAACTGGGCTTCAGAGCAGTTGGAAGTGGGGTTAAGAACAGTCCGGAGTTTATGTCTCCTTCCTGCTAGGGCGATCTCGCGGCCCAAACAACAGTCTGTCCTCTGTGCGTGCAATGTGCGCGACTCAGGGGCTCGGCTTTTCGCCGTTCCCCCTGAGCTTCTGTCTTACAGCCCAGATTCCCTCTGTATGAGGCTGGGGCCCGAGGGTCTTGCCCAGGACTGGGGTTCAGTGCAATCAGAACTGGGGCTCAGCACAGTCCGGAGCTTTTGAGTCCTTCCCGCTGGGGCAATTCAGCAGCTCAGCGAACAGTCCCTCCTCTGCGCGCAAATGTGCGCGACTCCGGAGCTCGGCCTTTTCGCCGCTCAGCTGAGCTTCCGCCTTACAGCCCAGATTCCCTCTGTGTGAGCCTGGGACCCCCGGGGTCTCGCCCAGAACTGGGGTTCAGTGCAGTCGGAGTTGGGGTTCAGCACAGTCCAGAGCTTTTATGTCCTTCCCGCAAGGGAACGCCAGCCAGGCACTCAGCCGCCCCTCCTCTCCGGCTCCGTCCTCTCCCGGCGCGCACACCGTGCCTCAGTACCTTAGGCTTTTACAGCTCCTCTGGTTTTCCTTCTGGTTTTCTCTTTCCTTCTAGTTGTAGAATTTCCAGTCAGTCAACTTTCCTGTAGTTCTGGATAGTGTCCACTCTATATTTTAGTTGTATTTTTTGAAATTGTTGAGTGCGGCTGCAGTTAGGCTTTTACCTCTGCCGCCATCTTGTTGTCTCTCAATGTGTCTTTAACCTTTTATATTTTAATTATAATGTGTCCTCGTGTGGGCCTTTTTTGGTTCATCTTCTTTGGGACTCTCTGCACTTCCTGGACTTGTATGTCTCTTTTCTTCACCAAGTTAGGGAAGTTTTCTATCATTACTTTTTCCAAATAAGTTTTGAATTTCTTGCTCTCTTTCTTTTCTTTCCGGTACCCCCATGATGTGAATATTGGTACACTTGAAGTTGTCCCAGAGGTTTCTTACACTATCCTCGGGGTGGGGGTGGGGGTGTTTATTCCTTTCCTTTTCCTTCCTTCCTTCCTTCCTTCCTTCCTTCCTTCCTTTTCTTCTTCTTCTTCTTCTTCTTCTTCTTCTTCTTCTTCTTCTTCTTCTCCTTCTCCTTCTCCTTCTCCTTCTCCTTCTCCTTCTCCTTCTGCTTGTTTGAGAGATTTTTATGAAAATCTGAAGCATGAGCCAAGACAGGCCATTCCTATGATAAAGCCACTGGAAGCAGCTTGGGTGGACCCAAAAGTTGGGTGGGGCAGGATCTCAGAGAATCAGCAGGTTGGGCCAAACAGTGTGAGCCATGTCAGTGGAATCTCAGATATGGCACCTGTCTGCTGGCTCTGTGGGGCAAAGGGGCTCATCAAAGGAACAATGACTTCTGCCAATACTTCTCTCTGGGAGAAAGTTGCCCCTCCATATCTTGCCCAGATGCCAAACAATTCAGTCCCTCCCATTTGTCTCTGGTGTCTTTCAAGCTCCTGTCCCTGTGCTGGAACTCAGAGGGAGTGAGTCCGAGTAACTGTGTGTGGGCCCTTTCAAAAGAACTACCTGGGACTCCAGTAGCCTCAGCCTCCCTCAGCCTCAATTTCCAGTGGCTTTTATATCCAGAGGTTATGGGACTTCTCTTCCTTGAACTAGAACCCTGGGCTTGGATTGCCTGGTATGGCATTAGGACCCCTTGCTCATCAGGAGAATTTTCATAACCTAGGTATTCCTCCTGATTTTTATCCATCACACATGGGTTTGGGACTAGCCCATTCTGCAACTCTGTCCTTCCTACCAATCTCTATATGGCTTCTTTAATTTCATAGTTGTAAGACTTCCACTCAGCTTGATTTAAGAGGGTTCTGAATGATAGTTCTGTAATTTAGTTGTAATTTTGATGTAGTTGTGGAAGGATGTGAGCATCATGTTTACCTATGCCATCATTTTGAAAGAAGTCTCAGGAAGTAAGATTTTTGATGGTCAGTACAGCTTGTAGAGTATTGAAGATGTGTTGTTGTTTTTTAAAGTATATTCTCTGAAACTTTTCCAAGTGATAATCAGCATAAAGGACATTGCTTCTCTGGGCAAAATGCCTTCCTAGATCTTGAACAAGTGTGAAGCAAATTTTTCTAATAAAATCAAGTCCATAATTGAAACTTAGCTCTATCAAATGGTAGTTTATTTGAGGATCAAGGCTCTGTTCTACTTCTTTTATGCTTCTTATCATCTATATGGTGCCTTGACTATAATAAGCTTTCATATTTGGTAAATTAAATTGGCTAGAACTCAGTTCTAGCCAAAAAAAAGTTGCAAAGAGCAAGCAATATTAAATTATTTGACAAGGAAAGTTTAAAATTTTTCTATATGTGAGATTTCTATGTAGAAGCAAAAATTATTTTTTTTACAAAAGTGAAAACATTAACTTATCTTTTGATGTATTAATCCTGACCATGCATGTAGTATCCTAAGAGCAATGAAGATGCTAATAGTATAAATTCTAAATGCTCTGAACAAACAAACAAAAAAGAATTGGTGTGGGCAAGTAGATATAATAAAAGGATAACATTATTCTTTTCATTGTGAGTTTGCAAAGAAAAGCTATGAGTATTATGTTTAATTTGCAAGTATGACCAGTTTTTTTGTTTGTTTATTCAGAAGCAGCATTTATTATTTTTAATATATTTTCATTGATCTCAGAGAGGAAGGGAGAGGGAGAGAGAGAAAAAAACACATTAGAAACATCAGTGATGAGAGAATCACTGATTGGCTGCTTTCTGCACACCCCCTGCTGAGGATCAAACCCACAACCCAGGTATGTGCCCTTGACTAGAATCGAACCTGGGACTCTTCAGTTCTCAGGCCAATGCTCTATCCACTGAGCCAAACCAGATAGGGCCAAAAACAGCATTTAAATGAGGACTTTATTTCCCCATATTTGTTTCTAGAAAATAACATTTTAAAAATCTGTTTAATTAGGATTTCCCAAGATGGTTCCTTCCTATTTCCATTGCATTAGGCATTTACTCATTCAGTCAATAAATACTTTCAGGCATCTCATAACATCCTAGTAGAGGAGATAGACATTAATCAAATAATCACACAAAAAATATGAATTTTCAGCTATGGTAAGTATCGTGAATAAAAGTTACATATAAAGCATATATAAAATGTATGTAACATTACATAAAAGTACATGTAGACTTGACGCAATGATTGGTCCTGCAAATAAAAGTAAGATGACTATCATCTTACTTTTATTTGCAGGAAGTTTGGAGAAGGTTTCCCTTATGTAATGGGAATTGAGCTGAGCTCCGAAAGATGAGTAGGAATTAATTAGGTAATCAGGTGTGGGAGAGCATTTCATGCAGAATTAACATGTGCAAAAAAACTGTAGCTTCAGGGAGCATTGTTTCTATTAGGTCCTGAAGGAAGAACAGGGTTGGAGGGAATAAGAGGGATATAGTAGATGAGAATGGAGAGGTAGCATGTGTCAGATATCAAGATCAGATATTAGAACCTTGTAGACTTCAGTAAGGATAGTTGTCTTTATCCCAGAGCAATGAAGAAACATTAAAATACAGAGGTCCACCTGGCCAGTGTGGCTCAATTGGTTGGATGTCAGCCTGTGCACCAAAAGTTTGCAGACTTGATCCCTGGTAGGGAGCATTGCAGGAGATACAGATCAATGTCTCACTCTCACTCTCTCTCTCTTTCTCTCTCTCCCTCCCTTCCTCTCTCTCCAAAAATAAAATAAAAATACAGAGGACCAAGATCTAAATTCTAGAAATTATGGATCCCACTTCTACAGGTATCTTTTACTGGGTATTTATGTCATATTCATTTCAATGTTGATTTACTACAACTTACTGTCCTTTTTAAACACCCCCTAAAAAACACACACACACTTGTATTGTGGGCCAAAATCAATCACAAGATGTTCAGCTGGGATTCTAATGTTCACAAGAGTCATATAGCCTAATGAGGCAATGTTTAATAAATAATTTTAAAAGTATTTAAAAGAGGCCTCACAGACTCTAGGGTAATTAATTGATAAATCTGTTTTAATTCATGTGAAGTCAAGGAAAGTATGTTATATGTGTCCAGAAAAGTTTATATCAGAGAAAATGGTGAGAGTATTAAAGTTTAATTTTATTTTATAAAAGTAAATGTGATACATATTTTTATTATATACCTATTGTTTGTGCTCTGCTGTGCTGTTGGGTGCTATACATACGCTTAGCAATTAATACTTATGTATTTTTGTTAAGTAGGTATCATTAGTAGAAGTATATATTATAGTTGTTATTTTACAGCTGAGGAAACTAAACTAGGGATCTGTAATTCAAGGTCAGCTCTGACTTCAAAGTTGAAAGTTTTCCTACACTCTCACACTTATTTACCTTAATTTACAGGTTTCAGTTTCTTCAAACAAGATAAAGAATTCTGGGGAGATTTCTGAGATGTCAGTCAGTCACCAAAGGGAAGTCACAGTGGAGGACATGGAAAGTCCAGAGATTGTATCAAGTCATTCTCCTGCTGCCATGTCTTGGAGTTGTGGAGCATCTTGGGAAGACTGCAGAACACATGACACAGAGAAAGACTTGGAATGCTTAGAACCTCTAGAAGAGGATATGGCTTTAAATGAAGTCTTACAGAAATTAAAACATACTAACAAAAAACAGCAAACTCTGATCCAAAACTTGCAATATATTAACATGTATTTAGAGAAGAAAGTTGAAGATCTACAGGTGAAGACTAACAAGCAGCAAGTGTTTGTTGGCATCATAGATAAGCTAAAGGAGAATATTGAAACATTAATTGAAGACAAATACAGAGTAAGGCTAGAGAAGAATGAAACTGATAAGAATTTGAAGAATTTGCATGACATTTTAACTAACACCCAAAAACATCTTCAGGAATCTAGGAAAGAAAAGAAAAGCTTACAGGTAGAGCTTAAGAGGATCAAGGAAAATTATGTTTATCTACAGGAGAGGTATATAACTGAAATGCAAGAAAAAAACAAAATTGTTAGTCAGTACACAGAGGTGAGCGAAGCCTTAACTAAGAAAGAAGAAGAGGTGGAGAGGCTGCAGCAACTCAAAGGAGAATTGGAAAATGCCTCTACTTCTGCTTTGGACTTATTGAAAAATGAAAAAGAGACCAGAGAACAAGAGTTCCTGTCTTTACAGGAAGAATTTCAGAACCATGAAAAGGAACACTTGGAAGAAAGACAGAAATGGAAATGTAGACTTGAGAAACTGGCAGCTCAATTTAAAAATGTGCAGTTCATATCTGAAAGTGAAAGAGCTAAGAATACAAAACTTCAGCAGCAAATCAACGAAGTAAAAAATGAAAATGCAAAACTACAGCAGCAGGTTGCAAAGAGTGAGGAGCAAAATTGTGTCCCTAAATTTGAGATAGCACAGTTAAAGGAGCACTTGGAGGCAGTAATGAAGTCAGATATCACAAAGGTATTGTCTCAAAATCAAAATTTCTAAGGCAGAATTTCAGGAGTTTGTAATAGTCTAGTGATGCATGTTTTTTTGCAGAATTACTAACCAAAAAAGAAAGACAGAATGGAAAATGCACCAGATTTGGAAAAGTTTCCTTGGTTCTTGGGTACTTTCATTAAAGAGCCACCATTTCTGGCCTCTTGTTATTATTTTGGGATATGAAAATTAAAATAAATATTAAAATAAAAATTACCACATTTACCAAAATTCTTTGGTAAATGTGGTAATTTAAAAATTGTTATTTATATTATATTCTGAAGAATCCTTTGAGAAAGGATTTTTCTAATGGGGATCTCAATCTTTTCATACCATGTCTGCCTATTCAACAATAAATGTAAATAATATTGCATATTTAGTTTACATAGTAAAATAAACCTATATTTTATCACAATAATTTTGTAGAATTATAAACATTTTAATGAGATATAATTGATACATAACATTAGTTCAGGTGTACAACATAATGATTCAATATTTGTATACATTGCAAAATGATCACCACAATAAGTTCAGTTAATATCAGTTAAAAACAGCATGGGAGCCTCACATCAATATTTTTGGAGAGGCTGTAATTTGGTATTCTTTGCTATTCAAATGGATTTTTTGACAGTCAAGAACCTGGAAGCATGTCCTGGAAGTGATACTTTCACAAGACAGAGCACACCTATTTCAGTTTTGTAGGCCTACCTTAAAATATTTATAATACGATCTTAATAACTCTGACTACTTAGAAAGAAGGCTAATTTCAACGAGAGACATGTTTAAGTTTATATTTGTTAAAATAACTTGAACTGAGCTGATATGTTGCTTTGGAGATGTCCTGAGTGGACATTACATAGTGTTTGCAAGTAAATAATTCTATATTTTTAATGATTCTTAGGAAGACATTTTCTCTGTTTAAAAATTTTTCTCTATGATCTTTTTTCCAGAAAGAAGTAAGGATCATCTAAGCCAGTGGTTCTCAAACTTCAGCATTCATCAACATTAGCTGTGAAAATGTAGATTGTTGGGGCCCACTCAGAGTTTCTAATTCAGTGTGTGTGTGTGTGTGTGTGTGTGTGTGTGTGTGTGTGATGGGGCCTGAGAATGTGCATTTATAATGAGATCTTAGGTCTCACTGATGTTGCTGGTCCAGGGATCACACTTTGAGAACCACTAACTTAAGCAAAGTTGACTTTAAGTTTAGCTGCTAATCAAATCATGACAAATTTTACAATTTTGTAATTGTACAGAAGTTTATCACAGCATGATTTTTTCCCTTGAGCTTTCTTTTTAAAAACAGTAATTTTTTTTGTTTTATCTTGACTGGTCAATTTCTTTAATATCCCCAAATAATTCTTACTATCTCTTTAGTTTTGCTTTTTATTAACTCTAGGTCCATTTTCTCAAGGTGTAAAACTCTAGGTCTGGGTGTATCTGTGTGTTCAAAAATATTTTCATATATATATTTAAAAAGTTGTTATTGCCTTATTCACTTTCATTCCTTCACAAGTATACAGTGAAGATTTCCAGAAACTAAATGACATGTGATGTAATTGTTTCCATGGCTGACACAATTGTGAAGCAAATACAAGAATCCAGCTGTCTTCCATTAAGCCAGCATTAAAAGTATTTGAAAAAAAAAATGTAACAGACCCAATCTTTGCACTAATTTTTGTTTTGGTAAATGTGGTAATTTAAAAAAATTGTTATTTATATTAGCATAATAGATTTATTGTTATTTAAGTATTTTTAAATGTTCTCACCTTTAATTTCTAATTGGATAAATATTGATAGATATAACCTACATAAACAAAATGTTTTGGGGGTCCTTAATCATTTTTAAGACTATTTAAGAGGTCCTGAAAATAAAAAAAAGTTTGAAAACCACATTCAAAGGTTTAAGGAGTGGTATTAAGCATTTTACTTTTAAAGTAATCCAGATTCTTTGTCTTTATTGTGACAAATCTGAATTGTGTGCATGTAGGAGGTGAAGATGATACATTCTAATTGCTCACCTTGTGAAGAAGAGAGCCCAAATCTTCCAGATGTGAAAACAACTTCTCAACTGGCTTTCAAAATTCACTATCTTCTGGCTCTGATGGGCAGACTTCTCACATGCCAGGTAATTTTTTTTAAATACATGTTTTATATTGGGTGAGAAGGAAAATACTGAGGTTAGACAAAAAAGGCAATGTGAAGTGACAGAATTAAGTTATAAAAGAAAATAATGGAAGACAGAATAGAGACCCTTCAATCAACCAATCAGCCTTTCCTTCCTCCTACTGCTTCTTTCTATTTATCTTTTGTCAACATCTAATTCCCACAAGCCTATAGTATAGTAACATTAGAACGTCTCATGTTTCAGAAAAGCTCTTTAAAAACAGTAGTCTTATGCTCTGGGTCAGCCTGCTCCTAGAGATTAGTGATTGTTCACATTAATTAGCTGTTTACCCAGACTAAAAATATAGTTTTGGGCAAGGGGAGGAAGGTGTGGAAGTGTGTCCATTAGTAGAATGAAAAATGAAGTTAATGTAATGTGAGTTCGAGTTCTGGCTTTATCACTTGCTGGCTGTTTGACTTAGCCAAGTAACTTCACCTTTCTCAGCCTTAGTTTCCTCATGGGAAATAGGGGAAATGATACATGCTGCTGCCCTGGGAGCTTACAAGCACTACATTTAATGAGAGAATAAATTAAAGGACATGACACTTGATAGTTTCTCAAATTAGCTAGCTCTCTTTCTTCCACTTTCCTTCTATTATTACCGTATGTACTAGGGGCCTGGTGCACGAAATTTGTGCATGGGGGGTGAAAGGGGTCCCTTAGCTCGGACTGTACCCTCTCACAATCCAGGACCCCTCGGAGAGATGTCAGGACCACAATCTGGGACCACTGGCTCCTAACTGCTCACCTACCTGCCTGCCTCATCACCCATATCCACTCTGCCTGCCTGCCTCATTACCCCTAACCCCTTGCCTGTCTGCCTGTTTTCCTCTAACTACTCTCCCTGCCTGCTTGTCTAATTATCCCTAATCGCCTCTCCCTTGGCCCCTGCATCACGGCTTCATCCTGAAGGATGTCTGGAATAACATCTGGAAGGTTGTTCAGCTGTCCAGTCTAATTAGCATATTATGCTTTTCTTATTATAGTTTCTTTTATCTTAGTGCATTCATCTGAGCCAAAGTTTGGTAACATAGGTTTGTGATGTTTCTGATCCAACACAAGCCTTATTTCTATTATGTTTTAGCTAAATTTGTTAAACACTAGCATTTATTTAATACTAGATACCGAGCTAAGCATTTTATCTAGAGATCACAAAGTGGTGGCCCACAGACTATATCTACCTAAAGTTTTGTTTTTAAATATTGGAATTTGATTGTGGCACAGACTCTCCTTGGCTGTAAACCTTTTCTGCCCACCTTGCCCTTCAAACATTTGGTTACTCACTATATTTGCTTAGTTTTCTCCCATCCACTGGTGGCTGCTGTTCTTTCTCAGTCTTAATTTGCTAGTTGCTTCTTCTCTACCAGACCTCTCAATAATGAAGTATATATCTTTTTAGTAGATTCACTCTGAGCCAAACAAATATTTTTGCTTATTCTGAATCTCTCCCACCCCACTAGGACATATGCCTTCAAGATTAGAGACTTGGTATGCTATATGTCCTATACCTAATACAGGTTAAGTTCCTAATAGGCACTCAACAAATATTTGCTGACTTCCCAATCTGTCCTTGGAGCCATTTAAATGTACTGTTTTCCTTTTCATGGCTTATCTTTTACACCATTCTTTGTATTATCAGGCTTTTAAAAAAATTAAAAGCAAAGAAAAGTTTAGAACAGTTGAGTTTCTTGTCTAAAGTCTCACATATGATAAAGTGACAGAACTCAGGCAGAACATAAGGTATACACTTGTGATTCTTAGGTTATTTTGGTACAAGTGCCTTCATTCTGGGTAGCCTGGAAATATGGAGAGGTTCAGTATTGTTGAGGATGTCTGATTATTATGGTTTTAGTTACAATAATTTGTCTAAAATTTGTGTTTATAAACTCACTATGCTAAGAGGGGCTATATGTATAAATGCATGAGCATGTATAATTATTATGAATGAGTATTAATATCCCAATGATTATATAAATCTGTCCCAATAGCAATCTATATATGAGTATAAATCTATATAAACTCTTTCTACACTAACTCTTTATTGAATATCTTATTATGAGTAATTAAAGAATTGAGTTGAAAAAAATCGAGTTCAATATTATTTTACCTCCTTTGATTTGGTCACTTAATTGGGAAGGGAGATGTGTTTAATTTGTGTTTTTTTCCTTATTTCTTTTATCTTTACTGAAAAAAATATTAATCTAGCTTCTCAAACTGTTGTCTTTAGGATATCAGTAATCCCGATGCTGAACATTTCAAAGAGAGTGAGAAAGTTAATGATACAATGCTGCAAAAATTGAAGAACTTTCATCTTAAAAAGAAAAATTTAGATGAAGAGGTACTGTATGTGTTCTTTATTCTAAAAATTGTGTCACCCTGGCTGGGTAGCTCAATTGGTTAGAGTGTTGTCCCAATACACCAAAGTTGCAGGTTCAAAGTTACAGATCAACCAATGAATGTATAAATCAATGGAACAACAAATCTCTCTTTTCCTATCTCTCTCTCCTTCCCTTTTTCTTTCTCCCTCCCTCCTCTCTCTAAAATCAATCAATAAAATTTTAAATAATAATAATTGCCATGGCCAGGTGACTCAGTGGTTGGAACACTGTCCCCTGAACCAAAAGGTTACAAGTTTGATTCTTGATCACAGCACATATCCCAGTTGTGGATTTGATCCCAGGTCTGGGTATATGCAGGAGACAATTGATCAATGTTTCTCTCTCATCTCTCTCAAATCAATAAAAATATATCCTTGGATGAGGATTTAAAAAAATAATAAAAATTGTACCATTTTTAGTGGGGGAAAAAACAGTCAAAGTAAAAGGTAGCATAAAATATAAAAGAATTCCTAGAAATTTAGATATGTTTTAAGAATGTTTTTGTGGACCAGATTAGCTGAACTGTGGCCCCTATATTACTAAATATAGTATATATTATTCTATATACTAAAGAAATATATTGTTTGACATTGGACTTGTTTTATGATATAAGTCTGTATTAGACAGTCTCATTCAGCTGCCAAAAAAAAAGTGGTATGAATATTTTCTCTCTTTTACATGGCATTACTGAGTCCTGAAAATAGTGTATTTTGAAATTTCTATACTGATTTCAAATTTTATCACTCAAAATAATGTGTAAACTGAAACCAATAATTTTATTTCTCATGTGGGATAAGGGTAAAGGAAGAGAGGTTCCTAAAATTTCTTTAGTTATTGTTTTCTTGGTGTAGTGCTACTAATGGTAAAAAATAAAATTAAGCTGAAACCGGTTTGGCTCAGTGGATAGAGCGTCGGCTGAAGGGTCCCGGGTTCAATTCTGGTCAAGGGCATATACATGGGTTGCTGGCACATCCCCAGTTGGGGGTGTGCAGGAGGCAGCTGAGTCGATGTTTTTCTCTCATCGATGTTTCTAATTATCTCTCCCTCTCTCTTCCTCTCTGTGAAAAATCAATAAAATATATTTTTTAAAAGAAAGAAAAATAAAAGTAAGAGAGTAAATTAAATAGAGAATGTGATAAGATGTTAACTTGTGGTTTTTAACCTGAGAGGATTACAAAAGTGGCAGATCTATCTGGCTCAAGGAATAAAAACACATTCAAATCTTGTATTTTGAGTCATCATAACAAAATTAGTCCTGTCCTATTAGAAAATTACTTATCTGAACTGAAGCAGATAGATAATTTGTTGCAGGTATACTGGAGACTCAATCTCCTGGACTCCTAGCTGACATGTAGAGAAAAGAATCAAGAAATAAACAAAGATACACAGAAATAACTGGCCTTCACTTATTTTTTAAATATATTTTTATTGATTTCAGAGAGGAAGACAGAGGGAGAGTAAGGTAGAAACACCAATGATGAGAGAGAATTGCTGATCAGCTGCCTCCTGTACACCCCCCTCTGAGGATCAAACGGGAAACCTGGACATGTGACCTAATCAAAAATTAAACTGTGACCTTCTGGTTCCTAAGTTGGCACTCAACCACTGAACCACACCAGTTGGGTTGACCTCTACTTCTTAAACCAGCCTTCAAAAATAAGCCCAGTTGAGAGTAGAAACAGGATAATACAAAAATACAATTTCATATATTTATGTTCTTTTGGTAAACTATGTAATTCCTAAAATATTGGCAGGTGAGATTATATGTCTGTGATTTGATTCAGTGAAGGGGGGTAGAGAAGGAAGGAAGTGGTTGGGAACATTAATGATACAAGATTAGTTATAAGTAGTTGAAACTGGATGGTTCATTAAAGATTTTCTCTATATTTTTTAAATATTGAAAATTGTTCATAATAAAGTATTCTGTGTAGCAAATTTTATTTCACTGATATTTAGAGAAGTTTGAATATTAAGATTTATTGTTATACTGAAGGAACAAAAGAACAAATAAGAAATTATTATAAATTACATCTAGAAAAAATTGGCTCATTTTTTTTTATTTAAAGAAGAATTTAATAGCCTAACTGTAAAAAACAATGGAATATTAGACTAAGTTCCCTGGAGATTCCATACCCATCTTTAGGTTCATTGATTCAGTAGGAGTCTAGGGCTTCAGTATACAGTATACTCACAGCTTTCATTGCAATGAGAGGATACAGAGCAAAATCGGCAAAGGGCAAAGGCACATAGGGCAAAGTCCAGAGGAAACCAAATGCAAGCTTTCACGAGCCCTCTCCCCATGAAGTCTCACAGGATGTGTTTCATTCCCCCAGGAGTGAGGTGTGACAACACATGTGAAATGTTGTCTACCAAGAAAGCTCATTTGATACCTAGTGCTCAGTGTTTTTATTGGAAGTTCTTCCCATAGGAACCTTCTGCCTAGAACATACCAAAATTACAGACCCTCCAGATGGAAAGAATTACGCAGCATAAACCACATTCTTTGTTAGGCACAATGAGCCATTCATGTCAGAGAATGATAGAAACCCTCCTACAATCCAAGTTCCTAGGTACAGTCAGGGGAAGCTTGGCTAGCAGGCCTTTCTAAAGATAGCAGCCTCAGGCCTGCGGTGTGAACTCCTTTCTGTAAAAACAGCGTCTCTTTTCAAGACCAGGAATTGGACTGTACATGGCTTTATGTTTTTATTATAAACTAAAGGCCTGGGGTACAAAATTTGTGCACCGGAGGAGTGGAGTCCCTCAGCCTGGCCTGTGCCCTCTCGCAGTCCGGGACCCCTCACTTCTTACCACCTGCCTGCTTGCTGCACCTTACCACTCAGCTTGCTGCTCCTTAGCACTACAACGGAGGCAGGAGAGGCTCCCGCCACCGCTGCTGCACTTGCCAGCCATAAGCCCGGCTTCTGGCTGAGCAGCATTGCCCCTGTGGGACCGCACTGACCACCAGGGGACAGCTCCTGCATTGAGTGTCTGCCCCCTGGTGCTCAGTGCACATCATAGTGTCCAGTTGTTCTGCTGTTCATTCCATCATTCCATCATTCAGTCGATTTACATATTAGGGTTTTATTATATAGGACTAGAGGCCCAGTACACAGATTTGTGCACATTGAAAGGAAATTAATTATAAGGTGACCGGGGAGGGGTGGGACAGGGCAAGACAGGTGGGACACACCCTGGAGCCAACCTCTCATGGGCCCTCCCCGGCCAGCTGCACCTGGGGCAGTGCCTGAGCTCAAAGGGCATCTGTGGAGTGAGCAGGGTCTCTCCAACAGGTAGAGTCCCTTGGTCTGGTCTGTGGGAATCAGGCCAAAACAGGCTCTCCAACATCCCTTGAGGGATCCCAGAGTTCGAGATGGTACTCTACAAAGTTGCTGTCATTTGGCAGGTCCTATGTTGAGCATCTGCCCCTGGTGGTCAGTGAGCATCATACCTACCAGCCAGTCTGCCAGTAGGCCAGTCAGCTGGTTACTTAGCCTTTTACATATATAGACTAGAGGCCCAGTGCATGACATTCATGCACAGGGGTGTGTTTCCTTCAGCATATCCTGTACTCTCTCCAATCTGGGATCCCTCTCACAATCCAAGACTGCTGGCTCCCAACTGCTCACATGCCTGCCTTCCTGATTGCCCCTAACTGCTTCTGCCTGCCATCCTGATCACCCCCAACCATTTCCCTGCCAGCCTGATTGATACCTAACTTCCCTCTTCTGCTGGCCTGGTCATCTCTAACTGCCTTCCCCTGCAGGCTTGATCGCCCCCAACTGCCCTCCCTTACAGGCCTAGTCCCTCCCAACAGCCCTCCCCTGCTGGCCTGATTGCTTACAACTGCCCTCCATTGCAGGCCTGGTCCCTCCCAACTGCTGTCCTCTGCTGGACATCTTGTGGTGGCCATTTTGACCACATGGGAGTAGCCATCTTATGTGTTAGAGTGATGGTCTATCTTTTATTAGATAGATTAGAGGACTGATGCATGGGTGGGGGCCAGCTGGTTTGCCCTGAAGGGTGTCCTGGATGACGGTGGGGGTTCCCTTGGGGTGTGGGACAGCCTGGGTGAGGTGCCTGTGGTGGTTTTCAGGTCAGCCATGCCCTCCAGCAACCCAAGTGGAGGTCCTGGTATCTGGGATTTACTTATCTTCTATAATTGAAACTTTGTAGCCTTGAGTGGAAGCCAAGGTAGGGCAGAGTGTGTGGAAAGCTTGGCTTCCTCCATTGCTGGGGAAACCCAAGCCTCTGGGGCCACAGCCATCTTGGTTGGGTTAATTTGCATACTTGCTCCTGATTGTTTGGTGGGCATGGCTTATAGGTATAGTGGAGTGATGGTTAATTTGCATATTACTCTTTTATTAGATGGGATGTTATAGAATATAGTTTTATTTCTTCCCATTCTCTGAAATATAAAATGCTTTTTTTCTTAGCTACAGAAACATAAAGAAAGAATTGCAACTTTCAGAGAGTTAATTGCTAATGAAAAAGCATTTCAAGATCAGTTTATTAACGTGAGTTTAACATTTACTATGTACTGTCTTTACCATATAAAAATACAATTTCACATATGTATATTCTCTTGGTAAATTTGTCTAAATCCTTCTAGCTCTAAGTACTATACATGCTTCTTTTATTCTTGTCACTGAAAATCTCTTTGTTTCACTAATAAAGTGTTTATTTTCAAATGCTCAAAGGAGTGTGAAAGTATTGGAAGTGAGCACAAATATTTAATCTCAGGTTACAGATTTTGATTCAAATGGAACCAAGAATGTCAGAGATCCTACCTTAATGGGAGCCAAACTGGATAAGTATCACAGTCTAAATGAAGAGCTTAATATCTTGGTAAGAAAAACTTTTTGTTGCTTTGTTATCATTTTTATACATAATACCATTTTATTAACAAGTTTAATAAATTGTCAGCTTACAAAAAATTTTGCTTATTAAAATGGCTACACAGTCCCACTGTGGCAGTATTATTTACCCACAAAGTATAGAATTGAATTTGCATTTTCAGGTTTTGAAATTTTACATAATATCCCACCAATTTCTGTTAAGACTAATCAGATTAATTTATTTCAACATGTAAAATCAAAAGATATGTGCAATTTTTCATAGTGAATGAAACTTACTTATATTATTGCATGCTACCACCATCCTTATACCAATAGCCATTTACAACAATCATGATTAAGGGGTGCTTAGGGAAACAGCACTCACAGTTTACTTTAGATGGCATCTAAATATAAAGGCATCACTGAAAAGAAATGGTAATTATGGGGGGAGAGAGTTCTTCATTGAAAAGTTGCATCTATAAAATTGTATTTTGCATCACTGAATAAAATAAGGAATCTAGGCTATTATAATGGCTGCTAAAATCTTTAAGACTGACAGGGAGCATTTAATGAATGGGTCAAACAGACAAACACCTGAGCCTGCTGATCAATTTTAACCCCACTAAAGGTAAGACAAGCAGACCTGGGACCCCTAACCTGATATAGGAGGATGTACAGAGCATCTCTAAAGTAGTTTCATCAAAGCAACTGTATCTGAAAGCCAGCTGCTAGACCTAGCTCCCAGTCAGCATGGATAAAGAGACTTTAAATGACACCATGAAAACAGACCCGGAATGCAAAGAATTCTAACCAGTAAACAATTGGCGTGAGGAAAGAGAGGGAGAGGAATAGCTATTATAGACTAAAGGAGATTAGAGACAAATCAACCAAATGCATTGTGAGACCTGTGTACATCCTGATTTGAACGAACCCACTATAAAAAAAATATTTGTAAGCCTTAGCCAGTTTGTCTCAGTAGATAGAGCATTGGCCTGCAAACTGAAGGGACCTGGGTTCAATTTTGGTCAAGGGCACATGCTTGATCCCCAGTAGGGGACATGCAGAAGGCAGCCAATCAGTGTTTCTCTCTCATCATTGATGTTTCTCTCTCTCTCTCTCTCTCTCTCTCTCTCTCTCTCTCTCTCTCTCTCTCGCTTATGAAATCAATAAGAATGTATTTTTTAAAAAGGTATTTGTGGTCTGTCTCCTGCCTATCCAGGAAGTCTGCATGGATTGTACTTGGTCATCCAGATCATTAGGGGGCAGCACTGGACCTCTACTCAATGTTCACTGAATATCTAATGCCCTTTCTACTACAGAAAACCTCCTTTTCTCTAGACCAGTGTTTCTCAAACTTTTAACATATGTGTAGCCCTTCTATAATTTTCATAACACTGAGTACCCCTCATAAAAAAAAAAAATGGATGTATTTTAATAACAATAAAAATATTTTTATTTTTTATTTGTTGGGTACATACAACAAAATAATAATAAATGAAAAATAAAATTATTCATAATAAAATATAAATAAAAGTTATATTATAAATAACATTTATTTGTACACAAGACCATCTCACACCTCACAAGACTGTCTTGACTTGACTCATGAGAACGTAAAATTAGGTGCAGCAAAGCACAGTGCAGTGCATATCCCCACCAAACTCCAGTGCAAAGCATACCCCCACCAAACTCTTCCCATACCCCTGGGGGTACGCTTACCACACTTTGGGAAACACTGCTCTAGACCAATGATTTTCTAACAAGCTCCCTAGTGTTTGAGTGGCAAGGCTCTAAAAATCCCTAATTTGGAGAGAATTAAAAATGGCAGCAGAGTAAGTGGATGCTCCTAGGAACAAACTGGTATTACAACTAAAACACAGAAAAACTTCCTGAATAACCAGTAGAAAACTTGCAGGAGAGAACCCTGACACCCGAGGACTGAAAGTGGAGACTGCATAGAGACTGGTAGGAGGGGTGGAGGCACAAAAGGGCTGACTGGATGCCCACAGACAGCAATTGAAGTCCTGGAAAGATATCACAGTTGGAGGGGGAAGGATTGCCACTGAGAACTCTGGGATCTAATCCTCAAGCTGGGCCCCCCAGCAGAGAGCATCAAAACTGAGGAGGGTACCCACCTAACATTTGGCAATGAAAAGCAGTGGGGCTCTCTCTGCCAGAGAGTAACAGCTGAAAACTCAGGCACCCTTTTAAAGGGCCATTGCACAGAATTCCCTGTGGAGCCACCCCCCTTGTGTCGGCAGAGGGATGGTGAAGTGAACTGGAGCTATGAGAGGAGAAGCCATGACTATTTGGGGGCTATAGCTCAGAAGGCAGACACCTCAAGTTTCCTGGGCTGAGTCATTCCCTCATACATCGGAGGACATCTTTCCCACATAGAAATCTACCTTGCCAGGGGCGGGGGGAGGGGGGGGGAGTAGACAGTTGACACACCCTATTGGAAAACACCTTGCCCTGAGGCCACTTAAGAGATTAAAAAATAACAAGTAGCCTCCAAGCAGTAGCAACTGCCTCACATGTTAAAATAAATTTTCACCACCCCTGAGGACAAATACCTTGGGGCGTAATTCAAGTGAGAATCCTATCAGACTTTAGGCAGAGGCGGTCTCTGGAGGTTTTGAGTCTTTGCCTGATTTAATTAGAAATACTGTCCTGCACTAGAGATTGAGAGGTGTAGAGGATCTATCTAATACATAGTCACAAACCCAAACAGAAAGCCAAAATGAGGAGACAAAGAAACAACTCCAAATGAAAAAATTAGGGAATTCTTCATAAGAAGAGATAAATGAAGCAGAGATGAGAAATTTATCTGAAACAGAATTCAGGGTAATGATGGTAAAGATGCTCAACAGCATGAAAAAAGATAGTAACCATGAAAAAAGAACAGTCTGAGATAAAGAATTACATAACAAAAGTAAAGAACACATTGGAAGATTAGGAGAAGCTGAGGATCAAATTGCTGAATTAGAAGACAAAGTTGAAAATATCAATCAGAAAACCAAAAAGAAAAAAAAATGAAAAAAACAGGAGGACAGCTTAAGGGAGCTATAGAACATGAAAATGACAATATTACAATAGCAACACATAAGGAACTATTTGACATTAAAATTGGGACTCAAAAGAACTGTTATCCTAGAAAGGAACTCACTACAGACTGATTCATTTGCCTCTCAGCATAACCATTATGGCTTGTCTCAGTTTAGGTTCTTACAAGGGTATTTCTTAGATCACATGATCTCTCACATCTAGAGGAAATAATGAACAAAATAAACTGATTAATAAAAAACAGACCCAGAGAAAGAGAAGCAGCGATCAGACTCTCAAACCTCAGAGGGAAAGTAGGGGAGGGTGGAGTAAGGGGAAGAAATCAACTAAAGGACTTGTGTGTATGGGCCTAGCCAATGGCCATGGACAACAGGGGGGTGAGGGCATGTGTAGGGAGAGGTTTGAGGTACGAATGGGGGGATGAGGACTATTATGTGATACTATAATAAATAAAATAAATAAATTTTAAAAAATAAAATAAACAATATTAGAATAGCAGATGTGCCAGAGGAGGCAGAAAAATAGAAAGGCATAGAGAAGGTATTTGAAGAAATAATGGCAGAAACCTTTCCTAACCTGGTAAAGGAAAAAGTCACACAAGTTCAGGAGGCACAGAGAACCCCAAACAAGAAGAACCTGAACAGGTTCTGACACATCATAATTATAATGCCAAAAATTAAAGACAAAGAGAGAATCTTAAAAGCAGCATACAAAGGAGTTCCCACAAGGCTGACACCTGATTTCTCATCAGAAACTACAGGCCAGAAGGGAATGGCATGAAGTTCTCAAGGTAATGGAAAGCAAGGATCTGAGACCAAGATTACCATATCCAGCAAGGCTATCATTAAAAAAGGTCAAATAAAGAGCTTCCTAGAAAAAAAAAGAAAAGGTTAAAGAAGTACATCACCACCAAGCCAGCTTTACAAAAAAAAAAAAAATGCTACAAGGATTGCTGTAATGAGAAGAAACAGAGAAACCTAGCCATACAAAAATATAATGCCAATAAATAAGTACCTATCAGTAATAAACCTAAATGTAAATGGACTAAATGCTCCAATCAAAAGGTGTAAGGTAGTAGAATGGATAAAAAGCATGACCCAACTATATGCTGTCTACAAGAGACCCACCTCAAAACAAAAGACACAGGATGAGAGTGAAAGGATGGAAAAATCTTTTCCATGCAAATAAGGGGCGGGGGGAGGAGGGGAGCTGGAGTAGCAATAATCCTATTCAACAAAATAAACTTGAAAATGAAATCCATCACAAGAGACAACGAAGGTCACTACATAATACTAAAAAGATCGATCCAACAAGAGGATATAACTCTGGTAAACATATATGCAACCAACATAGGAGCACCTAAATATATATTAAAAAAAACTTCTAGAGGACTTTGATGGAGAGATGGACAATACTAGTACAGTCATAGTAGGGGACTTTAATACCCCTATAACTACACTGGATAGATCTTCCAGACAAAAACTTAACAAGGAAACAGAGAGTCTAAAGGACACACTGGATCAGATGGATTTAATTGATATTTATAGACCATTTCATGCACCCCAACGCAGCAGCTATTAGTTCTTCTTAAGTGCACATGGATCATTATCAAAGATAGATCATGTGTTGGGACACAAAACAAGTCTCTACAAGTTCAAGAAGATTGAAATTATATCAAGCATCTTCTCAGATGACAGTGAAATGAAATTAGAAATCAACTACCGTAAAAACACAGAACATTCAAACACGTGGAGGCTAAATAGAATATTATTAAACAATGAATAGGTTACCAATGAGATCAAGAAAGAAAGAAAAAAATTCCCTGGAAACAAATGAAAATGAATACACAACAACCCAAATTCTCTGGTATACAGCAAAAGCAGTTCTGAGAGGGAAGTTTATAGCACTACAGGCATACCTCGAAAAAAAAAATCTGCAATAAACTATTTAACCCTACAACTTAAAGAACTAGAAAGAGAACAATAAGAAAAGCCCAGATAAGTAGAATGAAGGAAATGATAAAGATTAGAGCAGAAATAAATTACCTAGATACTAAAAATACAATACAAAAAATTAAATGAAACCAAGAGCTGGCTCTTTGAAAGGATAAACAAAATTGATAAACCATCAGCCAGACTCATCAGGAAACAAAGTGGAGGACCCAAATAAATAAAATCAGAAACTAAAGTGGAGGAGTAATCACTGACACCACAGAAATACAAAGGATTGTAAGAAAATACTGTTAACAATTATGTGCCAACAAGCTGGACAATGTAGATGAAATAGACAAATTTCTAGAAAAAATACAATCTCCCAAAACTGAATCAGGAAGAATAAAAAAAACCTGAATAGGCCAATAACAGCTGATGAAATAGAAGCGGTAAAACCAAAACAAAACACCCCCGACCAAACAAAATCCCAGATCTAGATAGCTTCACATGGGAGTTTTACCAAACATTCAAAGAAGAACAAACACCTATACTCCTCAAACCATTTCAGAAAATCCAAGAGGAAGGAACACTTCCAAACTTTTTATGAGGCCAGTGTTATCCTAATTCCAAAACCAAATAAACTACAAAGAAAGCAAATTACAGTCCATAGACACTAAAATCCTCAACAAAATATTAGCAAATTGCATCCAGCAATATATTAAAAAGATCATACATCATAATCAAGTGGGATTTATTTATGGGATGCAAGGCTGGTACAATATTCGCAAATCAATAAATGTGATACATCGCCGAAACCGGTTTGGCTCAGTGGTAGAGCGTCGGTCTGCAGACTGGAGGGTCCTGGGTTCGATTCCAGCCAAGGGCATGTACATTGGTTGCGAGCACAACCCCGGTGGGGGGTGTGCAGGAGGCGGCTGGTTGATGTTTCTCTCTCATCGACGTTTCTAGCTCTCTGTCTCTCTCCCTTCCTCTCTGTAAAAAATCAATAAAATATATATATATTTTTAAAAATAAATAAATGTGATACATCACATAAACAAATTCAAAGTCAAAAATCACATGATCATAACAATAGATGCAGAAAAAGCATTTAACAAATCCAACACCCATTTAAAAAAATATTTTATTGATTTTTTCAGAGAGGAAGGGAGAGGGAGAGAAAGTCAGAAACATCAATAAGAGAGAAACACCAATCAGCTGCCTCCTGCGCACCCCCTACTGAGGATGTGCCCACAACCAAGGTACATGCCCTTGAACGGAATCAAACCTGGGACTTTTCAGTCCACAGGCCAATGCTCTATCCACTGAGCCAAACCAGTTTCGGCCCAAAACCCATTTTTGACAAAAACTCTCAGCAAAGTGGGACTAGAGGGAGCATATCACAACATGATAAAGGCCATATATGGCAAACTTACAGCCAACATCATACTCAATGGGCAGAAACTAAAACCGTTTCCCCTAAGAACAGGAACAAGACAGGGATGCCCAGTTTTACCACTCCTGTTTGACATAGTACTGAAAGTGCTAGCCATAGTGATCAGACAAGAAGAAATAAAAGGTATCTAAATTGGTAAAGAAGTAAAACTGTCATTATTCACAGATAACATGATATTGTACATAGAAAACCCTAAAGACTTCATTAAAATAAAATAAAAACTACCAGACTTAATAAATGAATTCAACAATGTAACAGGATACAAATTAACACCTAGAAATCTATGGCTTTTTTATACACAAACTAGAGGTCTGGTGCACGAATTTGTGCTGAAACCAGCTCTCTGACATCCCCTGAGGGGTCCTGGATTGTGAGAGGGTGCGGGCCAGGCCAAGGAACCCCACCAGTGCACAATCAGGGTCCGGAAGGGATGCTGGAGTTTGGCCAACCAGAGAGGGACTGCAGGAGGGCTTCAGGGTATGTCTGGCCCTTCTTGCTCAGTCCTGATCAGCCAGACACCATACATTAAACTAACCTATTAATCAAAGCGTCTGCCCCGCTTGCCCCGCTCGGCTGAGTGCCTGGCTAGCGTTCCCTAGCAGGACGGAGATAAAAGCTCCAGACTGTGCTGAACCCCAGTTCCAACTGCACTGAACCCCAGTTCAGCGCGAGACCCTGGGGACCCAGGGTCATACAGAGGGATTCTAGGCTGGAAAGCAGAAACTCAGGGTAGCAGCTATAGGCAGAGCCCCGGAGTCGTGCACGTTGCGCACAGAGGATGGACTGTTGACTGTACCGTTGGATTGCCCTAGTGGGGAGGAGACAAAAGCTCCGGACTGTGCTGAGCCCCAGTTCCGACTGCACTGAACCCCAGTTCTAGACCAGACCCTGGGGACCCAGGCTTGTACAGAGGGAATCTGGGCTGAAAGGCGGAAGCTCAGGGGAGCTGCGAAAGGCAGAGCCCCCAAGTCGCACACATTGCGAGCAGAGGATGGACTGTTGACTGTACCGCTGGATTGCCCTAGCGGGAAGGAGACAAAAGCTCCTGACTGCACTGAACTCCGCTTCCAACCCCACTTCCCACTGCACTGAACCCCAGTTTGGGGCTCATTGGGGGAAAGACTAGACTGTCTGGTAGTGGGCAAAACTCGAGGGCACCTTTCTCTCAGAGGTGTTTGCAGTGAGTACCAAAAGACACTGAGGAATACAGACTCAGGAACCTCATAGGGCGGGGCTGACAGGAAGCCAAGACTGTAGGCTCCACCCTAAAACTCTGCCCCATCCAAGCTGAACACAGAGGCTTTTGCAATTTTCCAAGTCTAGTCAAATAAGGCTATCTCCCGGCATAGACACAGCTGAGACTCACAGTCAATTGGCCTGGAAGTCAGTTCCTTCCAGTGATACCAACAACAATCAAGACTTAACTACAATAAGACTGTACACACAGTCCACAAAGGGGTGCACCAAGAGTGTCCACCTCAGGTAACTGGGAGGCTGACCCACTGAACCATATAGGACACCTTAACACACAAAGCCACCCTACCAACTCAGGGAAGCTGCGAAAATGTTGAGACAAGGAAACAGATCACAAACAAAAGAAATAGAGGACAAAAAGTGACTGGATATAGAGTTCAAAACCACGGTTAGAAGGTTTTCCAAGAATTTCCTAGAAAAGGCCGATAAAATAAACAAGACCTATGAGGATATGAAAAGGGATCAACTAAAAATAAAGCATACATTGTCTGAAATAAAAAAAATATTATACAGAGTCCTAAAAACAGAATGGAAGAATGCAAGAATCAAGTCAAAGATTTGGAACATAAAGAGCCAGAAGACACTACTTTGCAGAAGCAAGAAGACAAGAGAATCCAGAAAGACAAGAGAATCTAAGAAACCTCTGGGACAACTTCAAGCAAACCAACATCAGAATTATGGGGGTCCCAGAAGAAGAGAGAGAGCAAGATATCGAAAACATATTGGAAGAAATGGTGACAGAAAACTTCCCCCACCTGGTGAAATAATTAGACTTAAAAGTCCAGGAAACCCACAGAACCCCAAACAAAAGGAATCCAAAGAGGACCACACCAAGACACATCATAATTAAAATTCCTAGAGCAAAAGACAAAGAGAGAATATTAAAAGCAGCAAGACAAAAGCAGATAGTTACCTATAAAGGAGCACCCATACGACTGTCAGCTGATTTCTCAACAGAAACCATGCAGGCCAGACGGGAATGACAAGAAATATTCAAGGTGATGAATAGCAAGAACCTACAGTCAAAAATACTCTACCCAGCAAAGCTATCATTCAGAATCTAAGGCCAGATAAAGAGCTTCACAAATAATTAAAAAAAAAAAAGCTAAAGGAGTTCATCACCGCCAAACCAGAATTATATGAATTGCTGAAGGGGGTTCTTTAGGAAGAGTAAGAAAATAAAAATAAAAATTATGAACAACAAATACATAACTATCAACAAGTGAATCTAAAAACCAAGGGAATTAAAAAATCTGATGAACAATATTAACTGGTGAATATAATAGAATCAGAGATATGGAAGGGAAGTGAACTGATGATTCTCAAGGAAATGGGGAGTGGGGGGTGCTGGAAGAGACTGAACATAAACTGTGCACCTATAGATGAGGTCAATGGGGGTTTGGAAAGAGCAGCTGGCGGGGTGAGAACCTGGTGGAGGGGAGCAATGGAGGGAAAAAATAAGGAACATTTGTAACAATATGAACAATGAAGATTTATTTAAAATTAAAAATAAATAAATAAATAGTCTGCCCCTGGTGGTCAGTGCACATCATAGTGACTGGTTGACCAGCCAACTTTCTGCCCCCTGGTGGTCAGTGCATGTCATAGTGAGCAGTTGCACAGCCTTAGCATGTCATTAGCATATTACACTTTGGTTGAATGGACAAAAGGACACTTAGCATATTAGGCTTTTATTATATAGGATAATGAACTCACAGAAATACACACTTAAAAAATCCCATTTACCATTGCAACAAAAAATTAAGATACCTAGGAATATACTTAACTGAGGAAGTAAAAGTCTTGTACTCAGAAATCTACAGGACATTGAAAAAAGAGGTAAAGGAAGACATAAACAAATGGAAGAATATACTGTGTTCATGGATTGGTAGAATCAACTTCATTAAAATATCCATACTACCCAAAGCAATCTATAGATTCAATGCATTCCAAATTAAGATACCAATGGAATATTTCACAGACCTAGAAAGAACTTTCCAAAAATTTATATGGAATACAAAAAGACCCTAATTAGCTGCAACAATCTGAGAAAGAAGAAAGTTGGAGGAATCACAATATCAGTTATCAAGCTATGTTACAAAGCCACTGTTCTCAAAACTGCCTGGTTCTGGTACAAAAACAGACATATAGACCAATGGAATAGAATAAAGAACCCAGATATTGACCCAAACCAGTATGTTCAATTAATATTTGACAAAGGAAGCAGGAGCATACAATGATAGTTTCTTCAATAAATTGTGTTGGGAAAATTGGCAGATACATGCAAAAAAATTGAACTAGACCACCAACTTACACCATACACAAAAATAAACTCAAAATGGATAAAGGACCTAAACGTAAGATAGGAAACCATAAAAATCTTAGAAGAATCCATAGGCAGCAAAATATCAGACATATGTCATAGCAATATCTTTACCAATACAGCTTCTAAGGCAAGGGAAATTAAGAGGGAAATAAGCAAATGGGACTAAATCAAAATAAAAACTTCTTCACAGCAAAAGAAACCATCAACAAAACAACAGGAAAACCCTTTGCATGAGAAAACATATTTGCCAATGTTATCTCCGATAGGGTTTAATTACCAAAATTTACAGGGAATTCATAGAACTTAACAAATAGAAGATAAACAATACAATAAAAAAAATGGGCAAAGGACCTCAATAGACATTTTCGAAAGATGACCTACAGGAGGCCAAGAGACATATGAAAACGTGCTCAAAGTCACTAATCATCTGAGAGATGCAAATCAAAATGACCATCAGGTATCATCTCACACCTGTCAGAATAGCTGATATCAACAAATCAACAAAGGACAAGTGCTGGTGAGGATATAGAGAAAAAGGAACCCTCTTGCACTGCTGGTGGGAATGCAGACTGGTGCAACCATTGTAGGAAACAGCATGGAGTTTTCTCAAAAAAATTAAAAATGGAACTCCAATTTGACCCAGAAATCTCACTTCTAAGAATATATCCCAAGAAATCAGCAATACCAATCAGAAAGGATATATACACCCCTATGTTCATAGCAGCATAATTTACAATAGCTAAGATTTGGAAAGAGCCCAAGTGCCCATCAGCAGATGAGTGGATTAAAAACTGTGGTACATCTATATAATGGAATACTATGCTGCTATAAAAAGAAGGAACTCTTGCCATTTGCAACAGCATTGACGGATCTGGAGAACATTATGTTAAGCTAAATAAGCCAGGCAGAGAAAGATAAATATCACCTGATTTCACTCATTTGTGGAATATAATGAACAACATAAACTGATGAACCAAAATAGAACCAGAGAAAAAATATTTTAGGATATAATAGAAGTAAACCTGTTATTTGCAGATTTTTAATATGTCCTACAACTTTTGTGATATTATACTATGTTAGTACCATTTTGGTAATGTTATATTTAAAATCTTTGTTCTTGAAATACTAATTTTTATTGCATGTGATACTACATTTAAATTTTTTTCTTGAAATATTAATGTATATTGCATGTAACATTATTATATTTTAAATAATTTTTCTTGAAAATTAAAAAGAAAGAAAGAAAAGAAAAATAAATAAAATCCCTAATTTGAAGACAAAAATAAAAAGATAATTGTGAGATAATAGTAGATAATTGAACACAGTATGGGTATTAAATAATATTTTAAAGTTATTAATTTTAATAGATGTGACAATGGTATCATTGTGTTTTAAAAGCTCTTATCTGTTAGCAATACATATTGAAAAGTAGTTATTAGTGAATTAATATGACGACTAAGCTTGCTTTAAAATACCCTAGGGAAATAAAAAGGTAGCAGAGTGTGTGAGTGTGTGTGTGTGTGTGTGTGTGTGTGTGTGTGTGTGTGTGTGAATGGTTGGAGACAGATGAAAAATAACGGAAAAATATTGATAATTGTTGAAATTATGGGAAGTTCATTACACTACTCTCTCAGCTTTTTATGTGTTTTGAACTTTCTAAAATAAAAAGGGATTTGTTATTGTTCTTTGATTTTGAAATGCAGTTTGTGCTTCAGAAGGCTCACTCTGCATTCTCTGAGGAGCTCTTGGTCTGCTAGAGTTAAATTTGATGTCTCAAACCTCCTCTGATGCTCTGTCCTTCTGACATTTTGCCCTTGATTCTTATTCACAATTCTGAGTCTGCTGTCTGTTTCACTCACCTCCTGAGACAGCCTTCTGGCTGGCTCTAGCATTTTGGGTGTTTAGCTGTCAAGTGCAAAACATCTAGTTCTAGAAGCTCTTTAATAAGTTTCATCAAAGCCAGGGATTTGTTGAGAGGAATCAAGAATCCAGTCACCAGTGTGATATGCAGGGTTTAAGTTGAGCTTATTGTAACGATCCCGCAAGTTCCTCCTTGATCCTATCTTTAGTAAAATAGGAGCCTTTTAATAAAAAAGATATATTCTTTACTCAGTATTATAAAAGATATCCTTTACCCATTATTATACAATAGTTGAAGATTAAAAACAAATACTATCCCCAAACATACCACTTCACTGTAGCATTCTATATATTACATAAACATTTACCTAACTTATTATTTTAGTAGCTCTAAAGTTATAAAGAAACTTTTAAAGAAAATGCTCAAGAAGTAGCATATTTATCTGCTATACTCATTAAAATTAGAAAACAAATATTTTGCAAAGCAGAAAATTACTAACTCTAGGAGAAATGTTTTCACAAATCACAATCTAGTGCATCTTCCCTCTGAACTACCAAAGATACTCACCATCCCTGGATTTGGGCACAGTATTACCTTGAGTACTATCAGAGTTTCTGGGCCTCTGGACCACGGACTACCCTCCTGAGGAAGAGTCTGAGTTCACTATAACTCAGGTCAGAGAGGTGGGAGGCTGTTCAGCCAGATGGAGCCTGTTTTCACAGGAAGATGCCAATCTTACCATCTGTTTTCTTGTCCTCTTAAGCTTCTCTTAAGCATTCTTGAACCCTACTCCTCACCTTCTTGGTTTTGATTTCTCTAAATCCTATTCTAAGGCCAGTGCAAGAAACAATATTTACACTATGGATCCTATTGGAGGATATTTTTTAATTTATTTATAAAATTAATTTTATTAAGATTGTTCAATTAAAGTATATGTTTCAAGTGTACAATTCTGTAATACATCATCCGTATATTGCTTTGCATATTTACCACCAAAGTCAAATCTCCTTCCATCACCTTATATTTAACTCCTCTCTTATCTCTTCCCTCTCCCCTTTCCCTCTGGTAACCACCACACTGTTGTCTATGTCTATGAGACTTTGTTTTAGAACAAAATGTGTTTAAATATCAACTCAAGTTACAGATACAATAAGGTATAAGTCTTCCTAATGCTATATCTGTCTAGTCTGACTGTTACAGAAAATTGGAGAAGAACCAAGCAATACTTTGAGAGATAGTTACATTTATTACCCATGGGTACAGAGGAACCTATTGGAGGATATAACATTGATCTACCTACTGACCAACTCTTATCAAGAACTTGTTTAAGAACTCTTATATCTCTGAAGGGTTATCTGTGCAGTCCCTTCATCTTTCTAGTAGTAACCCACAATAAAAAGACATTTCACATCTTGAGCTAATATTCTGTGTAATGGGATATATATATATATATATATATTATATATATATATCCCATTACACAGAAAAAACACTGGTTTTATTGATATATTTCTTATGTGTGTGTTGATCATAAATTCATTTTTTGTGTCAGCCATATGCTCATTTCACTACTTAATTTTCACAATCTGGATCGTGTTTATTCTTGGAAAGCTGCTGCTGGGAACTTGCTACCTTGGCCCTCACACAATTGCTTTTCCTGAGTCGTGCTTTGGTGCTATGTCCTCAACCATCCCAGGAAACATCTTTCTCACTTTACTACAGAGATTGTTGCTTGGATGAGAACTTCCTTTGAGACTTCAGGCCTACCAGGAAAAGCTTTTCTTTAGAAACAGTTGTATTTTCATTGCATGAATAATGAAAATATTGTAACTGACCACATTTCAATTTTGCTTTAGCTATCAGGAAGGCACTGTAGGTTTAACTGTCTTTATAGCTACATGTCATTCTTCATCTGTTCTGCGAATTCTGGTTTACTTGTTCATTTTATATTTTATTTTATTTTATTTATTTACCTTTGGTTAATCCTTACCTGAGGATATTTTTCCCATTGATTTTTAGAGAAAGTGGAAGGGAGAGGTAGAGGCAGAGAGAGAGAAAGAGAAACATCAATTGGTTGCCTACTGCATATCCGGCCAGCACTGGGGATTGAGCCTGCAACCCAGCTACTAGTACATACCATGTTTCCCCAAAAATAAGACAGTGTCTTATATTAATTTTTGCTCCCAAAGATGTGCTAGGTCTTATTTTCAGGGGAGTCTTATTTTTCCATGAAGAAGAATATGGTACACATTTATTGTTAAATGAAAATAAAGGAAATTTATTACCTGAATACGGTACGGTAGTACGGAAGTTGTCAACACAAACCAGACAAACTGTAAATCCTACAGTATCAAGAATTGACTCATTTATTCAATGACAATCATGTCATCATCTTCTGGAACATCATCATAACAATCCAATTCCTGAATTTCCTGGTGAATTTCTTGTGACCTCATTTCTTTCAGAATCAGTGGACCAAATCTCTCATGTTTAACAATAGCACTGTCTTTAAATGAGTACTTCTTGTCAAAGTAGCCTGCTCGCAGTACATTTGCAATGCAACTGTCAGTGATTTTCTCCCATGAATTCTTCACCCAAGTCACAACTTCTTCAGTTTAGGTTTCACAAAGTTTCCACACTGATTTCTCTCCATTCACACAGCAGTGAATTCAGGACTCCGAGTAAGGTCACTGCTTGCTAGGCGCCAGTTGGGGCAGCCCTAGTGACCAGCTTACGGTAAATTAATTTTCATTCTGAGACAGAGCCTGGGGGCCTTATTTTCAGGGGGATGCCTTATATTTCACTCAGAAGGAAACCTGTCAGTAGGTCTTATTTTCGGAGGATGTTTTATTTTCGGGAAAACACGGTACCTTGATCAGAATTGAAACTGGGATCCTTTGTTCCAAGGGCTGACGCTCTACATGTTGAGCCAAAAAGGCTAGGGCAGTGGTTGGCAAACTGCGGCTCATGAGCCACTTGCGGCTCTTTGGCCCCTTGAGTGTGGCTCTTCCACAAAATACCATGTGCAGACACAAATGTACAGTGCAACTGAAACTTCGTGGCCCATGCATGGAAGTCGGTTTTCAGCTCTCAAAAGAAATTTCATTCATTGTACTGTTGATATTTGGCTCTGTTGACTAAGTTTCCTGACCACTGGGCTAGGGCATTTATATTTTATTGTATGTATTCAATCTCAAAACTTTAGTATAAATAATTGGGAAATCAACCAGTCAGCCTTTAGTTATCCCAATCCCTGAGGCTGTTCATACTGATGACTGATCCATCCACTCACAGTGAATGTTATTTCTCCTTCGACACACTTCTGCAAGTTGACACTAACAGAGTGTAAGAAAAACAATTTTTGGAAAAAGTGTTATTGCAAGCAAAAGCTTCTTAGGTATCCAAGAAGATAAAGCCAAATATCTTAACTGTGTGGCCAAGCCACTTGCTCCTCAAGTGATAGAAGCATCAGTGATCCTCTCAGAGGTGAGTTGTAGGCACAACAGTGGCCTCATAGAGATGTCCACACCCTGGTTCCAGAACATGGCAAAAGGATTTAATAAAAGGCCTTTGAATGTGGAGCTGGAATATCCTGGATTATCGGGAAGAGCCCAATGTAGTCACTTGCATCTAGCCATGACAGAGGGATATGCAACCCCTGAATGTCAGAGATGCAACATTGCTGGCTTTGAAGATGGGGGAATGGAATCACAAGCCCAGAAATGTGGGCAGCCTTCAGAAGCTGGACAGCCTCCCCTAAAGCCTTCAGAAATGGGCACAGCCCTGCTGGCACTTCAACTTTAGCTGAGTGAGACACCGTCAGACTTCTAACCTACAGAACTGGAAGATAATAAATTTGTGTTGTTTTTTTGTTGTTGTTGTTTTAAAAAATGTTTTTAATTAATTTCAGAAAGAAAGGGATAGGAAGAGAGAGATAGAAACATCAGTAATGAGAGAGAATCATTGATTGAATGTTTCCTGCAGGCCCCACACTGGGGATCAAGCCCGCAACCCGGCATGTGCCTTGACCGGGAATCAAACCATGACCTCCTGGTTCATAAGTCGATGCACAACCACTGAGCCATGCCAGCAGGGCAAATTTGTACTGTTTTAAGCAACTAAATTTGTGATAACATGTTACAGCAGCAATAGAAAGCTAATACAAAATGTGTAGACATTTTATCTTTTAGTGATTTTATCTTTCAGTGATTTTATCTTCTCATTTTATTTTTCAGTGATTCAGATTTCAGTATTATGTCAGAGTAAGTTAATATATTATTAACTTAGAACTGTGTTTACAAATCTAGAATACAAAGGAAAAATACTCCTCTGGGGGGGACTTCAAGACTGGGCAGTCCCACCTGGACTGGGTGAACTTCGTCCAGCACTGGCAGCCAGCCAGCCTCTCTGCCCTCAGTGCCTGCCATCCACAGGGGCAGCTTTCAAGGACTGCCTCCTCTACTGTGGTCAAGTGTATGTGGCTGCGAACAGCCAGACACAGGCTCTTCCTCTGCCTAACTCAGCCCTGCTCGTGGAGCCTGCTTCTCCATAGAACTGGCAAGCCCATCTCAACTTCTTTGGGTTTGCATCTGTTCCATGTGCTCCAGCTCGTGTGGGCAGGCCCCCCGGGAAGGAGAGCTGGGCACTGGGCAGGTAGGAGAACATACTGCTAAAACATGTTAGCCCTCAGACCCCAGGGCTGGGGAGGTCTTAGTAGACCTTGTTTCTTATCTCTACGTATGTAAGGGCTGTGATGCTACCTTAAAAAAAATGTATTCTAAATATTTCACATCAAACTATATGAAAATTAATGTAACAAATATCCATGTACCTACCACCCAGGTTAAAACATAAATGATTATAGTGCAAGCCCCTGTGGCCCCTCCACCCAATGGTAACCATTATCCTGAATTTGGAGGTTATCTTTCTTGCATATTTATCTGTAAACAATGTGTAATATGGCTGGGTTTCTTTATTTTTTTATCATCACCTGAGGATATGTTCTCTGATTCTTAGAAAGGGAGGGAGTGAGGGAGAGCAAATGAGAGAGAGAGAGAGAGAAAGAGAGAGAGAGGAGAAAAGAGGGAGAGGGATATCAATGTGAGAGAGAAACATTGATCCATTGTCTTCTTATATGTCCCGACCAAAAATTGAACTCACAACCTTTTTGGTGTATGGGGACAACACTCAAACCAACTGAGCCACCTGGCCAGGGCAAACTGTATAATATTGTTTTGCATATACTAATAGTTTAAAATTGTGTTTTATATATCCTTTTCTAAGTTTTTTCCTCCTCAGCCTTATAATTACAAGATTCTTTCTTGTGGTAGGTATAGCTGTAATTTACTCATTTTCATCCTTGTGTGTTATTTTAACACACAAGCTCATACTAGAACATTTACACTTAGCTCATAGCTCATACACATAACTCATACTAGAACATTTCAGACACAGTCTTTGTTCACTTTCTTTACAGAGTTGAAATATTAGTGTCCATAAACACTTAAATTTTGTTTTAATTAATGTCACATATTTTGCATTTTACTGTGCTATTCTTATAGATTGTATGTAATTTTTTAAATACATTTTTACTGATTTCAGAGAGGGAGAGAGAGAGATAGAAACATTAATAATGAGAAAGAATCATTTATCTGCTGCCTCCTGGACGTCCCACACTGGGGATCCAGTCCACAACCCGGGCATGTGCTCTGACTGGAATGGAACTGTGACCTACTGGTTTGTAGGTTGACGCCCAACCTACTGAGCCACACCAGCAAGGCGATTGTATATAATTCTTAATGGCAGCATAATATTCCATAACATGGAAATACAACAATTTCTTAGTTATTCCCCTTATTTGATATTTGAGTTCTTTCTAGCTTATCTGGAAAGGCTTCTCTTTTGTAGGTTATTTCCTTAGGATAATTTACAGAAATGTGATTACTACTTTTAAGGCTATAAAATACGCATGTGAATTTCCAAAGGAGTTGAACTTTACCTTGCAGGTATCATCTTGTCAGTGATTCTGTTTCACCAAAACCTTATCCACATTAAGTATTATCACTTGAAAATTTTCTACACAATTACCCTTTTAATTTATCCTTGTAGTAAGATGGAACATTGTTCAATATGTTGCTAATCGTATCTCTGAGACAGTCTCATCTGCAGATTTCAACAACTCTCATTTAACACAGATTTTAGCAGATGCATTATATTTTCAAAGAATAAGAATCATGACAGAATAAACAACATCCACTATGTGCAGACTCGATTGCTTTTCAAGCCAAAGTGGTTTAAAACTGTAGAGTACATATTCCTGGGCTTGTTACCCATCTAAAATTTTTTTGCTTTTTCTTCAATTTAGGTTGTCTCCAAATATGACTTCTTATACCTTCACTTAGGTATGGGCACTGACTTGGGGAGTTGGGAGGGGCAGGGGAAGGGTATCTCCATGAGAGTTGAGGTCTTCACTGGAGGCAAAAGAGGATGCCAACATCTAAAGACTAAACAAAGCCAAAACCCATGCATGAGCGTTATGCTAAAGAGGTTGGGGTGGGGTGGGGGGATCCCCAGGCACAGTATCTATGAATTTAGAAATCTAGAGCCAGGTGGAGTAAAGCCAAGTAGAGAAGTCTCGCCCCTGTGAACTGTCTGGTGAAAGGGAGGTTTAGGGGTGCTCCTCCCCTGAGCTGTCCTCTGTTTGACTCACAGTGGTCTTGATCTTCTGCTGTAATAACTCAGATGCATAGAAAGTTACTTTACTAACCTTTTCTTTTTCTTTATTCAAATCTGCTTTCTTTGGTGGAGACTTTAAGTGAGTTTGGGTTTCCTATCATCAAACTCTGAAGCCTTATAGCATTTCTGAGACATCAAGGATAATACACCACAGTAGATGACAGCTTTCATTATTAGTCAAATAGCCATGTACAAGGTTATCTCATAGTAACACAATGTTGCCGTCACCCCAACATTTAATTACATAAATATTACTTTACATACTAAAAGTACTTTTGGTATGCTTTCATGAAAATATTTTATACTTTTTTATTAATTTAATAGACTGTCTTCCAAAACTTTCCTCTGAAATATTTGTTTAAACTTTAAAATATTGAGTTCTTAATGAAAAGATGAGCCACAAAGTGGGAGAAAATATTTGCAAGTCATGGACTGATAAAGGACTTGTATGAAGAATATGTGAAGACCCTGGCCTGTGTTGCTCAATGGTTGTGCATTGACCCATGCACCAAAAAGTTGCAGGTTCAATTCCTGGTCAAGGCACATGCCAGGGATGTGGGCTTGATCCCCAGCAGGAGATGTGCAGGAGGCAGGCAATCAATGATGTTTCTCTGTCATCAGTGTTTTTATCTATCCCTCTCCCTTCCTCTCTCTAAAAGTCAATAAAGCCTGGTCATGGTGGCTCAGTGTTCAGTGTGTCAACCTATGAACCAGGAGGTCACGGTTCGATTCCCAGTCAGGAACCAAAGTTCCCTTTCCCTCCCTCTCTCTGAAATAAATAAAAATACATTTTAAAAGAAGAAAAGCCCACAACCTGGCCATGTGCCCTTGACTATAATCAAACCTGGAACCTTTAATCTGCAGGTCTACATTCTATCCACTGCGCCAAACCAGCTAGGGAAAAATGAACTAAGTTCTTGAATATAGTAACTGAAACAATAAAAAATCCTAGAAGAAAACCTAGGCAACAAGTTCCTTGACGATGATTTTTAAAATCTGACACCAAAAGTAAAACCAACAAAAGCAAGATATAAACAAGTGGACTGCATTAAACTAAAAAGCTGCTACATAGCAAAGAAAACCATCAAACAAAATGAAAAGGCAACCTACTGAATGGGGGAAAATATTTTCAAATCATGTTCTGATAAGGGGTTAATATCCAAAATATATGAGGAACTCATACAATTCCAAGCCAAAAAAAAATCAATTACAAATGGGCCAAATATCTGAATAGACATTTTGGCAAATAAGACATATAGATGGCCAACAGGTACATGAAAAGTTATTCAACATCATTAATCTTCAGGGAAATGCAAATCAAAATCACATTGAGATATCACCTCACCCCTGTTAGAATGGCTGTTATATAAAAAAAGACAGGACAGCTAGAATGGGTCAGTGGAAGGGTGGGGGCATCTGTAATAATTTAAACAATAATGATTTTTAAAAATATATATTTTATTGATTTTTTTTTTACAGAGAGAAATAGAGAGGGATAGAGAGTTAGAAACATTGATGAGAGAGAATCATCGATCACCTGCCTCTTGCACATCTCCACTGGGGATGTGCCCAAAACCAAGGTACATGCCCTTGACCGGAATCGAACCTGGGACCTGTCAGTCCGACGCTCTATCCACTGAGCCAAACCGGTTTCGGCAATTATTTTTTATTATTTTATTTTTAAATCCTCACCCGAGGACATTTTTTCCATTAATTTTTAGGGAGAGTGGAAGGAAGAGGGAGGGGGAGAGAGAAACACTGATGTGAGAGAAATACATCGATTGGTTGCCTTCCATATGCCCTTGACCAAGGCCAGGAGCCTGCAACCAAAGTACGTGCCTTTGACCATAATTGAACCCAGGACCCTTCAATCCACAGGCTGACGCTCTATCCACTGAGCCAAATTAGCTAGGGCATGATTTTTTTTTAAGACAGGACAATGAGGGGAAATGGTGACATCTGTAATACTTTCAACAATAAAGATAATTTTTTTAGAGGCAGGAAACAAGTGTTATCAAGTATGTAGAGCAAAGGGAATCCTTTTACACTGTTGATGGAAATGTAAATTGGTACAGCCACTATGGAAAACAATATGAAGATTCTCCAGAATTTAACAATGGAACTACCATGTGATCCACAAGGTCATTATGCTAAGTGAAATAAGTCAGACAGAAAGATAATTGCCATATTATCTCTTATATGAGGAATCTAAAAAAAAAAAAACTAAGCTCAGATACAGAGAATAGGTTGTTGGTGGTTGTGGGGGGAGGGAGAGAAATAAGTGATGGTGGCAAAATATTTTTTTAAAAGATATAAAATACATTCCTGGGATTTGGGGGGAGGGGAGACTATGAAGGGGTCATAGTTGAGAAATGAGTACCTGGGAGATTGGATAACAAATATCACATTTGATCAGTCAGTGAAACCCCATGAGGTAAGAGGAAGATGTTAACTTGGGACGGAAAGCAGATGCTCTGGTTGAGTGAAAAGCTGGAAGGAATGTTTGGGGCAATAGCCAGTCTCAATAGAATCCACACCCTGAGGGGAATGTGAGAGCTCTCTGGCTTCAACCCTATGGATGTTGATGCTTAACCTTTCACCTCCTGATCTTAAAAAAAAAAGAAAAAAGACGGATCATACCAGGGATTGATGCAAATGTGAAGCAATTGCAACTCTCACACTGCTTGAGGGAGTATAAACTACTACAAACACTTTGGAGAATATTTTGGCAGTTTCTTAAAATATTAAACATACATCTGCCATTATTCGACTCCTAGGTATTTACCTAAAAGAAATGAAAGCATATGTTTACACAGAGTTGTACATGCAAGTTCCCAGTAGTGTTATTTGTAATAGTCAAAAACTGAAGGGAATGCAAATGTCTAATACAGATGAATGGATAAACATACAATGACATACTCATTAATTTTTTAAAATATATTTTTATTGATTTCAGAGAGGAAGGGAGAGGGAGAGAGAGAGAAATATCAATGATGAGAAAATCATTGATCAGCTGCCTCCTGCATTACCCCCAACAGGGACTGAGCCTGCAATCTGGGTATGTGCCTTGATTGGGAATCAAACTGTGGCCTCCTGGTTCATAGGTCGATGCTCAACCACTGAGCCATGTCAGCCAGTCCTCATTAAGTTTTTTTAAAAAGTATGAAGTACTTATATACAAGCAATCTAAATGAATCTCAAAATAATTATGCTGAGTGAAAGACCCAGACGAGTAAATACTGTTCGGTCATATTATATAAAACTCTAGAAAATACAAGCTAATCAATGGTGACAGACCAGCATTTCAGCAGATCAGCATTTGCATGGGCTAGCATAGAGTATGGGTGTCAGGCTGGCTGGAGGAGGGATTACCAAGAAGCAATAGGAAACTGATAGGAAGGGCAGTGATGGATAAGTTCACTAACTTGATTGTGGTGATGGTTTCATAGTTACATTTTATATGCAAAATCTTGTCAAATTAGCCTGGCCAGTATGGCTCAATGGTTGAACGTCAACCTATAAATGAGGTGGTCACAGTTTGATTCCCAGTCAGGCACATGCCTGGATTGTGGGCTCAATCCTATGTGGGGCATGCAGGAGACAGCCGATCAATGATTCTCTCTCATCATTGATGTTTCTATTTCTCTTCCTCTTCCTTCCTCTGTGTAATCAATAAAAAAAAAATATTTAAAAAACATCAAATTGTACTCTTTAAAATGTACAGTTTATTGTATGTCCATTATATTCTTAAAGTGTTTGAACTTTACACTCTAGCAGGAACAACATTTTAGATTCCTTTTCATTATAATCTAAAATCTGTTTTACAGAGCTATCGCTTTATCTCAAAAATAAATATTATTTAAGAAATTTTGCTCTTCTTTCTTTAATCTGAGGTCTAATAAGGGTTATTACTTTGATCTGGAAAACCATTAAAGAAATTTAAAAATATTCCAGGAAGTCTATAATGGAAAACAGGCAAGGAGGAATTATATGTTGCTTCAGTTGTGTGAAGCTCAGAGTAGAACACCACCTTCTAGGAGTGAGGAGATGCAATGCAAAGGCACACAATAAAAAGGCCTTATGCTAATTGGTGATAAATACTTCCCACTTCTAGATATATCCTTTCAAAATCTTTTAAATTCTCTTCATCTTGGTTTCATCTGTTAAACTGAAGTAATGACATCTGTACTCCCTACCTGAAATAAGGCAAGCAGTCAGATGAGTACACCACTGATTTGAAATCATCCAGTTGCTTCATTTACATAAGAAAGAAAGAAAAAACAAGTTAATTGCTGCTTCTGCAGCGATTTGCTTTGCCTTTGCTTCCTTAAGTATTTCACTACAGACAAGTAAGTATATTTAAAACATTAGAAGATTGATGGCCATTCTTTTTTTTAATGGCCATTTTTAATGTTACTTAATGGAAGCATTTCTGTTATTTTTTCTTCTGTAATTGCTTTGAAAATTAAGGTAACTACTAAGGGAATTTGTGAACAACCTTTCCTGATAATCTTAGATGTTAGTATTAAAATACAGTTTTTAATTTTTAACAGTTTTTCTGCAAATAAAAAGTGGATGATGGTCCAGAATATGACATACATTTGAGCTCAACCTTATTTTTAAAATCAGCAGTCATTTTTTTTAAGCAAGTGAGAATATTTATCAAACCTGAAAATGCATCATCAAGCACATCATCAGTGCTTTACTTTCAGTTATATCTAGAAAGAAGGTAATGAAGATTCAGGGCTAATAAGTATTCACCAACAGGTGTTTAATTATTTGCAAAGCTGTTAAATAGTGTTAAATTAGAGAAAAGCTGAAACATTTCTGCTCGTCTATTTTAGATGTATTCTAACTAGAATCTGGTTCATAGCATTTCTTAAAAAAAAAAAAACAACCTTTATTAAGTTAGGGTGACACTGGTTAATGCAATTATATAGGTTTCAAGTATACAATTCTATAATAAATCATCTATATATTGCATTATGTGTTCACCACCCAAAATCAAGTCTCCTTCTGTTACCATATATTTGACTCCCTTTACCCTTTCCTAGTTCCTCACCACTCTCCTCTCCCTCCAGTAATCACCATACTGTTGTCTGTGTTGGTTTATAGCCATCTCTTGATTCACCTCTGATACAACTCAGTTTGAGAGAAGAATATTTGAATAAAGTATAGCTCACATTCACATTTGTTCTTAGCATTCATGCTTTTATGGTTGTTTCCAGGTTAATAATTTTACTTATGTTTCTCTGTAGATTGCAAAATTGGGAAATCTTCTAGAGTCTAAAGAAGACCACTGCATCAGACTCATTGAAGAAAATGACAAGTATCAAAAACATCTAGGCAACTTAATAAATAAGGTACAAATTTTCTTACAGAATTTGTCCTTTAAAAACTATGCCAGCCATGCCGGGTTAGCTCAGCGGATAGAGCATCAGCCTGCGGACTTAAGAGTCCCAGGTTTGATTTCCGGTCAAGGGCATGTACCTTGGTTGCAGGCACATCCCCAGTAAGGGGGTGTGCAAGAGGCAGCTGATCGATGATTCTCTCTCATTGATGTTTCTAACTCTCTGTCCCTCTCTTTTCCTCTCTGTAGAAAATCAATAAAATATATTTTAAAAACTATGCCAGCCCTAACCAGTTTGGCTCAGTGGGTAGAACATCAGCCTGTGAACTGAAGGGTCCCAGGTTCGATTTCGGTCAAGAGCATGTACCTTGGTTGCAGGGAGTGTGCAGGAGGCTGCTGATTGATGTTTCTGTCTCTCTCCCTCTCCCTCCTCTCTGTAAAAAAAATCAATAAAATATATTTTTTAAACAACTCTGCCAAATATTAAAATAATAGAATGTTGGAGCTAGAAAGGGTCTGAGGGATGTAACACAATTATATTGACTTCCTTTTACTTCGCAATGACATTATAAAACATCCCCATTAGCCTTTTAGCTGAAAGTTAGAAAAAGAACATTGTATCTATCCTTCTGCTGTCAGCAACTTCAGTACTTAATATTGCTATTTCATTTTGAGGGTAAATTTTAAATCTTGCCAAATCAGTGTTCTAGTTTGCCTTTTAGAAACTGCATTAACATTTGGAAGCTACCTAAGTGCTCATCAATAAAAGAGTGAATAAAAAAGCTGTGGTACAAATGTAAAATGGAATGTTACTCAGCAATAAAAAAGAATAACATTTTACCATTTGCAACAGCATAGATAAATCTAGAGGGTATTATTAAAAGTGAAATAAGTTAGCCAGAGAAAGACAGATACCACATGATTTTACTTATATGTGGAATCTAAAGAACAATATAAATGAAAACACAAAAAAGAAACAGACTTGTAGGTACAAAGAACATAATGATAGTTACCAGAGGGGGACGGGTGGTGGGAAACTGGGTGTAAAATATAAAGTCATTGAGAAGTACAGATTGGCAGTTACAAAACAGTCATGGGAATATAAAGTACAGCATAGGGAATATAGTCAATAATATTGTAATAATTATTTATGGTGCCAGATGGGTACTGGAAATATCAGGGGAACACTTTGTAAAATATGTGATGTAACTACTATGCCTTCAACCTGAAACTAATATAAAATAATCTTGAATGTAAAAAAAGTGACTTTTCCTTTACACAGTTCTATATTTTAAAAACTTTACAATATGATCCAGCAATTAGGTATATGCCCAGATAAATTAAAGAATATGTCCATATAAAAACTGTACACAAATGTTTATAGCACCATTATTTATAATAGCCAAAAGTGGAAATAATTCAAATGTCCATCAACTGATGATGAATGAATGAATAAAATGTGGCATATCCATATGGTGCAATATTATTTGTCAATAAATGAAGTGAAATACTGATATGTCCTATAATATAGATATTCTTTTGAACCACCATGCAAAGTGAAAGAAGCCAGTCACATATTATGTTATTCCTTTTATATGAAAAATCCAGAATAGGAAAATCTATGATAGAAAGTAGATTAGTGGTTGTCCAGAGCTGGAGGAACGGAGGGGAGTAGAGAGTGACAGCTAAGGGATATGAGGTTTTCTTTGTGGGCTAATGAGAATGTTTTCTAATTGATTGTTGTGATGAATGTACACATCTGTGAATACATGAAAACCATTGAGTGGGTCAATTGTGTGCTATGTGAATTATATCTTAAAACACTGTAAATAAAATCTTTTTTAAAAATATATTTTTATTGATTTTTTACAGAGAGGAAGAGTGAGGGATAGAGAGTCAGAAACATCGATGAGAGAGAAACATTGACCAGCTGCCTCCTGCACATCCCCTTCTGGAGATGTACCCGCAACCAAGGTACATACCCTTGACCAGAATCGAACCTAGGACCTTTCAGTTCGCAGGCCGATGCTTTATCCACTGAGTCAAACTGGTTTTGGCTAAAATCTCTTTTAAAAACTGCATTAACTTTAACCAAATGAACTATATCCCTTGATTGACAATACACCATTTGTCAGGAAGACAGCTGGATCATAGTTGACTCATTACTGTTGTTCATTTTTTGGCACTTCACTTTTTGCATGATGAATAGACATATTATAATTCCATTTCTATTGCTGTTTTCAAAATATAAGGAAGATGTCTTGCTTATTGTAAGACTTTCATTGCCAGGAATCATATAATTGAACCTCAACTTGTAGAGACTAAAATTTTTTTAAATAAAAATTCTAGAATTTATCAAAGAATAATTTTTTTAGCTTATTTTTTCAAGGTTACATCATATGAAGAAATCATTGAATGTGCTGACCAACGGCTCAAGATATCTCACTCCCAGATTGCACAGTAAGTTGAAAAAGCTTAACTTTTAATTTTGTAAAATTTACTGATATTTTGGTCTCTGGCTTTCTAAATTTATTTTTCCTTAGACTCTTAGAGAGAAGAAAAATCTGTAATTTTATAAATTAAGATCACTTTTCAATAATTTAGTTAATCTTTGAATGTCTGAACTACTTGAATCACCAGATTTTCATCTTCCTGTCAGAATTCACTTTGATTTCGGGGAAGGGAGTGAAGAAGGGTGGGTGAAGGAATTAGTGAGAAACATCCAAAATTTTTGGAGAATATTGCCTTGGCATTCAAATAAAATAAAATAACTATGAAATGCTTAGGATTTATTCACAAAATTTTTTGGATGTATACCAAATGAGACATAAATACATATACCAAGTACCAAATAAATTTTCACATTAGAATGAGATTTATCTTAAAACACTCCTGAATTAGTGGTGTGTGTTTTTTATAATATATTTTTATTGATTTCAGAGAGGAAGGGAAGGGGGAGAGAGAGGTAGAAACATCAATGATGAGAGAGAATCATTGATTGGCTGCCTCCTGCATGCCCCACACCGGGGATTGAGCCTGAAACCGAGGCATGTTCCCTGACTGGGAATCAAACCTGGACCTCCTGGTTCATAGGTTAATGCTCAACCATTGAGCCATGCTGGTTGGGCCTGAATTGGTCTTTTTAAATTCTGCAAAGTTTTTCCACTTATTTATTACTCTCATTTCTGATATGCTTTTTCTTGATCCTTCCTCCGATTTCATCTTTACTGTGCTGACTATTTCTAGAGCTTAAGCATCCCCATGTCCTGGCTGGTTTTGCTCAATGGTTAGAGTACTGGTTTGGTGGTGATGAACTCCTTTAGCTTTTTCTTGTCTGTGAAGGTCTTTATCTGATCTACAATTATAAATGATAGATTTCATAGGTAGAGTAATCTTGGTTGTAAGTCACTGAATATTTTTTGCCACTCCCTTCTGACCTGCAAAGTTTCTGTTAACAGTCATATGGGTGCTTCCTTATAACTAACTGCTTTTCTCTTGCTGCTTTTAAGATTTTCTCTTTGTCTTTAACACTTGGCATTTTCATTGTGGGCTTCTTTGAGTCCCTTTTCTTTGTGATTCTCTGTGCTTCCTGGACTTGTAAGTCTATTTCTTTCACCAAGTTAGGGAAAGAAATAGACTTATTATTATTATTATTTCTTCAAATAGGTTTTCAATTATCTTGTTCTCTTTCTTCTCCTTCTGGAACCCCCAAAATGTGAATGTTGGTATGCTTGAAGTTGTCCCAGAGGGTCCTTACACTATCTTCATTTTTTTAAATTATTTTTTCTTTTTGTTCTTTTGATTGGTTGTTTTTTGCTTCCTCACACTCCAAATAATTGTTTTGATTCTCAGAATCATCTACTGTACTAATTAATCCCTATAAATAATTCTTTATTTCACTTAGTGTATGCTTAATTTCTGACTGGCCTTTAATTTTAATTTTATTTTTTTAGGAGAAAAATTGTGCCTAGTGTTTTATTTGAAAATAATTTTAGCTATCTATAATATTTTTTGAAGTCATTTCAAGTCTAAGTAATTTACCCACATTAATCTTTATTCACAGCTATAATATACAAGTTGTTACATAAAATAATGAGGCTGATACCACAAGTTATAACTGTTCTTAAAGAGAAGATTTTGGAAGTTCCCAGGCACCATTTAACTTGGTCTTTTATTATGTCTTTGACATTCTCACTAAGATCCTTGAAAGTCTTACTAAGTTCCTTGAAGGTCGCATAAAACCTCTTGAAGCTCTCAATATCCTGAGTAACCTTATAAGCATATATTTGAACTCTGTATTCAATAGCTTGCTAGCTTCCATTTCTTTCATTTGTAACATGTTTCTTTATCTCTGAATTTTGACTACTCCCTTATGTTTGTTTCTGTGTGTTAGGTAGAGCTGTCATGGCTCCTGGAATTAGTAGAGTGGCCTTGTGTAATAAGTGTCCTGTAGGGCCTAGTGGCTTAGCCTCCCTAGTCACCAGAGCTGGGCACTCTGAGTGCATCCCTTTGTGGGCTTTGTGCACTGTCTTGTTGAGCCTGGGAGTAATTGGCCTCCAGGTTAATTGGCTGGGAGGAGCAGTTGTGTCTACAATGGAAGAGCTGCTGTGCAGGAAACATTCCTATGGAGCAGGACTTTAGTGTTCACTGAGCCTGCCCCTTGAGTGTGTCACTTGTGGATGTATAGAGTTGTAATCTGGTATGGTCTGAAGTTTTCCACTGGGTTTACAGGCTCTGGGGCCTCCCAGGAAGTGCAAAGTCATCCACTGCCTGGGGCCACTGAGCAGCAGCTACAGCTAGATCTGCAGATGGCTGCTTTTTGTATTGGGCTAGGAAGTGCCCAGGTGAGGCCCAGCTGTGAAGCAAGGAAGACTGGTGCTAGTGCTGAGTCTTAGGCTTTTTTTTTTTTTTTTAGCTTTGGGGTATACTTCCTCCAGGTGCTGCTTGTTTAAAAGATTTTAGCAAAGTCTGCAGTCTGAGCCAGGACAGGCCATTCATATGGAAAAATAGCTGCAAACAGCTTGGGAGGGGCTGTAAATTGGATGGAGTGGGTCCTTAGGACCAAGAGAATGTGGGCCATGCTAATGGAAACTCAGATATGGCTGCCAGTCAGCTCTGTGATGGGAGAGGCCCCAGCATAGGAACAATGACTCTTACAAGCAGTCCTGTCTGAGAGAAAGCTGCCCCTGAGTTCCTGCCCTGATGCAAGGCAATCCAGTTACTCCCCATATGCCCCTGAATTCCCCCAAAGCCACTGCACAGCACTGGAACTCAGAGAAAGAACTACCATGTAAGTTCATATGTGAGCCTTTAAGAAGAATACCTGAGACTCCAGCAGCCTCTCATGTCACTCACTCAGCCAAAATCCCAGCTGGTTTTTACAGCCCGAAGTTTTGGGGACTTCTCTTCCCAGTTCTGAACCCTGGGCTGGTGGGCTGGTGTGGGACTTGGAACCCCTGCTTCTTATGGGAGGCCTTGGAGATATTCCTCCTAATTAAAGAAATGTGATACATGGGTGTTGGAGCAGCCCATTTTGCACCTTTGCTCCTTCTACCAGTCTCAATGCACTTTCTTCTTTACTGCTCTAATTGTAGGACTTCTATTTAACCAGATTTCAGGTGATTATGAATGATGGTTGTTCCGTATTTTACTTGTAATTTTGATGTAGTTATGGGAGGCAGCAAGTGCCAGTGTTTACCTACACCATCATCTTCACAATCTGCCTTGGATCTTAGAAACAGCTAAATAAAAATATATTTAAAAATAATATCTGACATCATTGCTACAACATTCCCATATGGCAACCTTGGGCAAGAGCTGACCCTTGGTTTGTCCTAATCCACATTTATCTGGCTTTAGCCACATACTTTCCTGGCTTTCCCATAAGCATTTGAGGTTATAACCCTTGGGATAGAATTTCCTGTTCCCCAGGGTCTGTTTACCCTCTATGACAGGCTAAATAATAGCCCTGAAAGATATCCAAATCCTAATATCTGGAACCTGCTACTGTTCCATTACAGAGAAATGAAACTTTGCAAATTGATTAAATTACATATTTTTTTAAGGTTGACTTTTAAAAAAAATTATTTCAGAGAGGAAGGGAGAGGAAGAGAGAGATAGAAACATCAATGATGAGAATTATTGATAGGCTGCCTCCTGCATGCCCCCAACTGGGGATTGAGCCCAAACCAACATAGAACCCAGTGAACATAAACTGTGCAATGGATGAGGACAATGGGGGGTGGGGAAAGGGCAGAGGGTCGGGTGGGAACCTGGTGGAAAGTAGCAATGGAGGGGGGAAAAAAGTGAGGAACATTTGTAATAATATAAACAATAAAGATTTATTTTAAATTAAAAAAAAAAAAGAAGCCAGGACCCTTCAGTCCATTGACCGACGCTCTATCCCATAAGCCAAACTGGCTAGGGCTAAATTAAGGATCTTTATATAGAGTGATTATCCTGGATTGTCCACCCAGGCTCTAAATGCAATCATAATTGTTCATACAAGAGGGAGGCAGAAATAAATTTGATAATAGAAAAAGGCAATGTGGCCATGGAAGCAAGGGGGAAAAAAATGAGATGCAATGAGGGGCCATGAGACCAGAAATGAGGACAGCCTCCAGAATTGGTAAAAGCAAGGCAAAGAATCCAACTCTAGAGCCTCTGGAGGGACATTTCCTTGAAGATACCTTGACTTCAGCCCAGTAAAACTGAGTTCAGATTTCTGACCTCCTGAAGATGGGAGAATAAATGTGTGTTGTTTGAAGCAACCAAGTTTATTGTTATAGCAGTCACAGGGTACTAATAGACCCTCCCTGGATGGGAATGTGAGTTTGGGAGGAGACTATCTTAATTTAATTTTCCCTCCTAGAGGCACAAGGGAACCCACTAGTTACCTCTTTTACTAAAAGCCATAGAAACAGAACACAAGTAAATGTATTATAGGCCACTTGAATGCTGTGATCCTTCCTGTAACACTCTTACACATTTCGCCATGTCAAAGCAGTTCACTGTTCAGGGGTTTTAACAGGTTGCTGCCAGGATCATGCTGGGTTTACACATACATAGTAATCAATTTTCTACCCACCCTGTAAAAAGAAGACTATCTGAATGTCACTTTATAAGTTTACTGCTGTCTGTTCTCCTTCATCACCACTGGTACCTATAAAGAGAAAAACTGATTAAGTAATGTGAGTTGCTTTGAAATAATCTCAATTACCCATATAATGAGAAGGATGGATGTGGAAACAGATAGATCACATTTGAATTTATCTACTCAAACTCTCCAATGAATCTACAAAATATTAGTTTAGAAAAGTCAATTTTAGTTAAATTTGAATTATTTTTTTTTCCAGTTTAGAAGAGAGAAATAAACATTTGGAAGATCTAATTAGGAGGCCCAGAAATATAGCCAGAAAACCAAGGTAATTTTTTTTATAAATAATATCTTTAACTTTCAAATATATGTATAATAAAATATATATGTGTGATAATAAGTAATAAAATTTTAAAAGCTTTTTAAAATCATTTTTTATTTATTTTTTGGTATTTTTTTATTAAGGTATTATATGTGTACATAGCTTACCATTGCCCCCCCTCCACCTCCCATTCATGCCCTCCCTCCCCAGAGTTCTGTGTTCATTGGTTGTACTTATATTCATGCATACCAGTCCTTCGGTTGTTCTCTTATCTCCCCCCAGGTCTCCTTCCCCTCCCCGCTGTCATTTGACAATCTCCTTGTTTTATGGTGACTATCTCAGGATCACATGAATTGAATCTGCTCCTCATTTGGCAGTCTGCTTGTTTTATGGTGACTACCTCAGGACGACACGAATAGAGTCCACTCCTCCTCTGGTTCTCACCGCCCCTCTCTCCGGGTCCCACTGCTTCCCCTGGGACACACAGCTCACCCGGGGCACACGGCCCCCTGGGTAAAATCATTTTTTAAAAGATTAAAAATATATTCTATGAAAGTGCTTGTTTTGGGGGGTAGGTTTTTTTGCCTGGCATAAAACAGTTGCTTGATAAATGTTTTTTGTAGGATCTGAATTAGAAAGCCAGGTTCCCTGTCCTCATGGAATTTCAGATCACTTCTAAGGAAGGTACTATAAAGATTATGAGTTAAGGTTTTGTCTATAATAAAACAGCTTACCCTGCTATAAATATATAGCAGAACAAATTTTATGACCAGATTTTCTTACAATAATGTTAACTCTTATAATCTTTTAGTATTTGATGCTACAAGGTATATTTGCAAACCTAATGGGATTAAAACCATAGTAGGATTTTAAAATCAGACTCTTCCTGGCCTACTTCCTGAGGTGCTAATAAAACATTTACTAGTTCTCAAAATGAGAATGAGTTTTCCTCATGTGCAAGGATTCTGTAGGAAATTTCAGAGAATTTGTTTAATAACTCATATTCCTTGGCCAGATCCAATATATATAAAAAGTGTGGAGAGTGAAGAAGATGAGAGAACAGATTCCTTTGATTCTGTCAGATTGTGTGCTCCCATATCCCCTAAGTAATTGTACCTCTTTTCCCTAAAAGCTTGTGAAGGGGTTTCAGGAGATCACCTAAAGAGCTTGGAAATAAATGCTTTTCCTAAGAGTTGGGAAACAGGATCAGTGACGCTAAATAAAGCACCTGTAGCTGAGAAAGGACAGAGGGGCTGTGTTGGGGGTGGCCTATTCTCCGTGAGATTGTGATGAGTACAAAGGATATATGTGACAGTTTCTTAAGAACCATGCAAGGGAGAGTTGAGTTGTGGGCTCTGTTCAAGGCTATCTAGAGGAGTATCAGCAGCAAGAAGCTGAAAGGGAACACACAAATCTTCGGGGCTGATGAAGAAATATCAAGTGACCACCAGAGGAGAGATGCGTAAGTCTGAGTCAAGGGACTTGTAGTGAAACCAGACAATGAATGGGTCAGAACTATCTGTCACTACTTGAGCCAATTAAGCAGAGACAACATTGAATCATGTATGAACGTTTATTCCAATAATGCCAGCAATATGGGAGAGCAGCAGATCATCCACAAAAATCTTTACCCCCCCCCCTTCTTATCCCCATAAACCAGCTGCTTATATTGGGTAGAAGGGCAAAGATAACACGGGAAAGGAGGAATTACAGGCATGAGGAAGTAGGCAAGGTACCATGGTTATAGGTTACAGGCAATGTGGGCTGAGGCTGGAAAAGAGCGGACAATTCCAGGACCATACTGTTTCAAAAACAAGGTTGTTTTGTTGTTTTTTAATATATTTTATTGATTTTTTTTTTTACAGAGACGAGGAGAGGGGGATAGAGAGTTAGAAATATCAGCGAGAGAGAAACATCGATCAGCTGCCTCCTGCATACCTTCTACTGGGGATGTGCCTGTAAACAGAGTACATGCCCTTGACCAGAATCAAACCTTGGACCTTTCAATTCACAGGCCGATGCTCTATCCACTGAGCCAAACCAATTAGGGCAGCGACAAGGTTGTTAATCTTTCCATGATGATAAGCAGCTCTAGGAAAAAACTAATGGATCACATTTCCAAGTTAACTCCCACGTTCTGGGGCATACAACTTTCAGCCAGGTCAGAATGTGCTTTCTCTGATCAAAATAGAAGAGTTACAGTTGATAGAGTATCCTCTCTAATAAAAGAGAAAATTGCAAATTGACTGCATATTCACTACACCCACAAGCCACGCCTACCAGCCAATCAGGGAAAATATGCAAATTAATCCAACCAAGATGGTGGTAGTTTGAATATCCAAGCCAGAGTCAAGACTAGAGACAGTGTAGAAAGAAGCCAAGTGCTGCAGAAGGGAGTGAAGCTTCGGAGAAGCAAGCAAGTGGGGCCGCAGAGAAGGCAGGGAAGTAGGTGGGGCAGGGAGAAGGGAGAGAAGCAGTCAGGGCATCAGAGATTGCAGCAGGAAGCCCTATTGCAGGAATCTTCCTGCAAGGGGCATCTAGTATTTAATATTTCTTAGAACTATAGCTAGTCCCCACTATTCTATTTCTGTCCCTAACAGTAGGACAGAGATCCTTAGCAAAAGCAAGCTCTGAAGAGAATCAGCATTAGCTATTTGCCAAGCCCAGAGATTCTGTAACCACCCTGCCAAATAAGAATGTCCTACTGCCTACATCCCATCTCTCATGCTGAAAATGGAGGACATTGTGAGCAAAGAGAGCAGAAAGTGGCCTCCAAGAGTTATGTGGAGTACACCAACTGAAGCCATAGCTGAGAGAGGTGAAGTCCTACTTTTGAAAGAAGATTAAAGGATTGATTACTATTTAAGACTGGATAGACTGTGTTTATGCCTCACAGTGAGGACTGACTATTACCTTAAAGTGAGTAAAAACTCATTGAGCCTACTGCATAGTCAGCCAATGGAAAAGGAAAAGCAACTTCCCTGAGTGGCATAAGTCTAAAGCAGGAGGAGGAGGAGGCAGACATTAAATGTGCATTTTGATTATATCATGGGTCATGTTTGTTCAGCTTACCATTTGAAAATACAACTATGTTTTAAAAATCAAAACTCGTTAGCAGATTTGTATTAGTATTTGCAAAGTGATAGATTGACAACAATTTATTTTTTCTTAATATGAAAGATAAGATCTGATGCCTGGCATATAACAGATGTTCAGTGGTTGCTAATTTAAGCTGAGTGTATCTCTTCTGAGTTGCTGAGAGAAATTATGAAATGTTTTTCCAAAATTATTTTAAAATAAGAAAATTTGCATATAAATTTTTACATTTTTCACTAGTTCAGATATTTGCTTATTGTATAAATAACATGTGGCCTATTTTCACAAGAAACTTGAGGCCCATTTGTATAGGCTTAGCTTGGCCTTGAAGCAAGGGAGTGTGGTAGAGAAGGGCTTTCAAGGTTCTTTTTTAAAAAACTTAAGACTTACACCAGCCTTCAGCACCACTGTTCATGAAGCCTCTCAGTTGGTCTCACTGAACTGAGCACGGGAACATGTTTTGGACTCCTGCATCATCTCAAAATTATGATGCTGCTTTTGCCAATTGTCTTTAGTAGAGGAAACTGTGGGAAACAGGGAAAGAAAAATGGGCACTTTAAAAGCCTTATGCCTCTTATTTTTGCTTCTAGTTCTTTCAAGGAAATGTCTTAGATTTTCAAATCATAGCCAAAATTTTATCCTAAGCAAATCTATGAGAGTGTTAAAGTGTAATGAGACTGTGACTAAACATATTTACTTAATTACAGTAAGAATGACTCATATATTACATACTGAAAATCTTTAGCTTAATGTTTTAGGGTCTTAGAATTCTATCCTAAATGACAATTTCTCCTTGAGTGAGGGAAAGAATATGTTAAATCACAGCATACTTGGTTCATTATTTTTAGTTTTCCATACTACCTTCTCTCTCTCTCTCTCTCTCTCTCTCTCTCTCTCACTCACTCACTCATTTTTTTCTCTCTCTTTTACATTATTCTCTTTCTATTTCCTACAGACCAAGAAGATTAGAAAATCATCTAAAATCCATGAGTGAGGTAGGCCATATTGATGATCATTATAAAGAATGTTATAGTCCTATGTAATTTGATAATAACACAAGATTAAGCATAAGTTCCTGAAATTACCTTTCAGTAATGTTCACCTTAGCTTCCCCTTCTATCCTCAGATGAGGGCCTCTTTGGCTCTGATCATAGTTTATCTTATAATTAGAATCCCCTCTCTCTGAACAATTATTTGTATTGGTCCTCTTCATCCCACAGCTACTGCTTCATGTCAGGCCCTCATCATTTTTCTTCTGCTCTCCCACAGTAATCTTCTAATTTTGTTTCTGCCTCAAGTTTTACTCTCCTCCTGTCTTCCACAGAGTAGATAAAGTGATCTTTCTGAAGCAAAATATGACTGATTATGCCTTTCCCCTACATAAGCTCTCCAGTGGTTCTCAGTTGCATTCAAGATCAAATCCAATCTCTAGCTTGGCACATAAGGTCCTCTATGGTCTAACCCTGTGGTCGGCAAACTGCGATTTGTGAGCCACATGCAGCTTTTTGGACCCTTGAGTGTGGCTCTTCCACAAAATACCATGGTCTGGGCAAGTCTATTTTGAAGAAGTGGCATTAGAAGAAATTTAAGTTTAAAATATTTGGTTCTCAAAAGAAATTTCAATTGTTGTACTGTTGATATTTGGCTCTGTTGACTGATGAGTTTGCCGACCAGTGTAACCCTTTTTTGCTTGTCCAATCTGCTCAGTCACTGTTTTTTTCCTTGTTGCCATACATACCAACCCTATCTAACCATTTGAAATTTTCTAAATGTGCTGTTATTTTTATGCTTTCTTGTGATTGCCCATGCAGTTTCCCCTACCTGGAATCTCCTTTCCTCTCCCTTACTTCATATCCCACTACCAGCTCAAGCTCCATCTCCTGCCCTGTCAACCAGATGCTTCCTCCCATGTTTCCACACTATACCCTTTGATGCAATAACACTTACAACATTTCACTAGTTCTCTTCTTACATATTCCTCGACTTGACTAGAACTCTTTTAGTACAGGGGTTATCTCATATTTATTTTGGTATCCCCAAGCACCTATGACATAAAAGGTACTAAATAGACTGGCATGTGGACCTAAGACCAAAGGTACCCTTCCTGGAGTAATTACTAATAGAAGATGTAGCTGTTGCTGCTATCCCTCTCCTGCCCCAGGCAGTGGACATCGATCCTATCTAATAAAAGAGTAATATGCAAATTGACCATACCTCCACTATACCCACAAGCCACACCCCATCAGCCAATCAGGAGCGAGTATGCAAATTAACCCAACCAAAAATGCCTGTAGCCACAGAGCTGCAGTAAGCAGGAGGCTTGGGTTTCCCCAGCAATGGAGAAAGCTAATCTTCCCTGCTGCCCTGGCTGGCCCAGGCCTACACTCAAGGCTACAAAGTCTTAGTTATAGAAGATAAATAAATCCCATCAAAAACGGTGACAGCCACCAACCTTGAGAGAGCAGGAGGCTTGAGTTGCTCCAGGCAATGGAGAAAGCCAAGCTCCTGCGGCCCTGGCCTGCCTTGTACTCCACTACAAAGTTTCAATTATAGACAATAAATAAATCCCAAAAAAAATAGCTGTGGCCACAGAGTGTGAGGGAGGCTTGATTGCACTCAAGGCTACAAAGTTTCAATTATAGAAAATTAATAAATCCCAGATACCAGGGCCTCCACGTGGGGCGCCAGGGGGCATGGCCGGCCTGCAAACCCCCACAGGCCCCTTACCTAGGCTATCCCAGGCCCCAAGGAAACTTCCACCCTGATCTGGGACATCCTTCAAGGCAAACCAGCTGGCCCCCACCCATGCACCAGGCCTCTATCCTATCTAATAAAAGAGTAATATGCATATTTACCATCACTCCAACACACAAGATGGCATCCCTCATGTGGACACAAGATGGCCACTACAAGATGGCCAGCAGGGGAGGACAGTTGGGAGGGACCAGACCTGCAAGGAAGGGCAGTTGGGGGTGACCAGGCTGGCAAAGGAAGGAAGTTGGGGGTGACTGAGCCTGCAGGGAAGGGCAGTTAGGGGGGACCCAGGCCTGCAGGGGAGAGCAGTTAGGGGCAAACAGGCTGGCAGGGGAGCAGTTAGGCATCAATCAGGCTATTAGGGAAGTGGTTAGGCGGTGATCAGGCTGGCAGGCAGAAGTGATTAGGGACAATTAGGAAGGCAAGCAGGCAAGCCGTTGGGAGCCAGCAGTCCTGGATTGTAGAGGGATCCCAGATTGAAGAGGGTGCAGGATGGGCTGAGGGACACACACACCCGTGCATGAATTTTGTGCACCAGGCCTCTATTATATATATAAAAGGCTAAGTGACTCACTAAGCAGCTGCCTGGTTGGTAACTATGATGTACAGTGATCACCAGGGGCAGACGCTCAATGCAGGAGCTTCCAGGTAATGACAACTTTGCAGAGTGCCATCTTGTACTCTAGGCCCCTTCAGGGGATGTCAGACTGCCAGTTTTGGCTCGATTCCCACAGGCAAAGGCTGAGAGATACCCACCTACTGGAGGGACTCCACTCACTCTTCAGACGCCCTTGGAGCCTCAGTGCTTCCCCAGGTGCAGCTGGCTGTAAAGAGACTATGGGAAGTTGGCTCCAGGGAATGCCAGTCCTGCCCCTCCAGCCACCTTCAAATTAATTTACTTTCAATGTGCATGATTCCGTGCACCGGCCCTCTAGTGCATTCATAAATACCATGGCCTATCTGTGACATAGCTCTGTGAGGGAGGGGTGCAAAGGTCTACACTCTATATGCCCTATTGAGATCCAATTGTTGCAATAGTTATGAGGACACCTTAATACTACCAACTCTTGGTTATATTGTGCTGGTGACTCACTTCATGGACTATATAGATTCTTACTTCTGTTCCTTTTCCTTCATTCTGCCAGCTGGCAGCCAAACCAAGAAAGATGGAAAGCAACCAGCTTTGTTCCTTATCATGTTCCTTAAATGGAGAAAGGTTGAAACAAACAAAAATAATCATTAAAATATGGTATTGGTAATATTTGTTATTTCCATCTATCCATAGGCTTTCCTTGTACCACTTTTCATATGTAATCAGGAATGAGCTGTTTATGGAATCAGAATTCAATATGTAATCAAGAATCTGCTGTTTGTTCTGTCACTGAATGCCTGTCTTTCCTGAACTCTTAACATTTTTCCCTTTCATTTTTAGATGTCAGATATTTCAGAAGGAAATGAGAATTATTTAAACAGGACCGAAGAGTAAATATTAATCATTTTTGTCAACCACTCCAGGAGCAGAGTCCTACTAAGCATTAGTACCCTAATCAATCCATACAAATGATACATTAAAATTGTATAAACAATGAAATTTTATATTCCAAAAAATTTATTTTCTAATTTTATCCTGTAAACAATCAAACATATTCTACTTTAATAAAAATAGATGAATACAATGGCTGAATTTCCAAATATCTATTTTCATTTTCACAGAATATCACTCCAATGTTTTCAGGTCTTTAGTGACACATAAAAAGAGTCATGTTGCCCTAACTGGTTTGCCTACGTGGATAGAGCTTTGGCCTATGGACTAAAGGGTCCCAGGTTCAATTCCAGTCAAGGGCATATACCTTAGGTGTGGACACATCCCCAGTATGTGATGGAGGCAGCTGATCAATGTTTCTCTTTCATCGATGTTTCTAACTCTTTAACCCTCTCCCTTCCTCTCTGTAAAAAATCAAGAAAATATATATTTAAAAAATAAATAAAAATAGTCATGTATCTTATTTCAACTTTTTCCCTCTGAAAGACATCCTTTTTCTTTCCAGGCAGGCAGGCTCTTCCTACTGCCAACTAAAATTAAACGGGCAGTTATTTGAAATTCTTTGGAAGTGAACCATAGATAAAAAGAGAGGACTTATCTTTTGAGTCCTAATTTCCTCCTTAACATAGTTTTGAGGAATTAGTTCTGAATTTAAACAAAGGAACCAAAGATAGCAGATTTTGTTATATGTATCAGAACGATCAGTGGACATAGAATATATTTTTTCTTTTGGTAAATCCAAGATCTATGATGAAGGTATAATTGTTGGATCAAAAATATATCTTGAGCCCTGGCTGGTGTAGTTCAGTTGTTTGGGTGTCACCTCATGCATCGAAAGACTGCTGGTTTGATTCCTAGTCAGAGCACATGCCTAGGTTTCAAGCTCCATGAAACTTAGGGGCATGCAGAGGCAGCCAATCAATGCTGTCACATTGATGTTTCTATCTCTCTCCCTTCCTTCTCTATAAAAATCAACTTGAGTGAAAGGGAAGAAATTATTTTATCTCACTGAAATTAGTTTTGCACTTCAATTACTCAGGTAAGCACAGCAGAAAATATATATCTGGCCCTGTAGGAGGTGCTGAATAAAGAAAATCTGTTGTTATTTTTGTTGGGGAATTCAGGACGGGTTTTATATGGATTTTGAAATATAAAATTTGTTAATTTCTCTAATTCAAGAAGTTGCCATCAAATTTAAGACAAACCATCAGAAATGCACAAAGAGTTCATAAGCATGACTGTTTAGTTTCAGAAAATCAAGCATGGACAGCTTTGGAAGTGACTCAAGTTCCAAAAAGAGATATTGTCATCATCATCATCATCATCATCATCATCATCATCATGTTTCATGGTATCCTCTAGGGAAAATTAAAATATTATAGAACGACAAATGTTAAGATAAAGTTGGCTAGATCCGGGATGGCAAATATGGTGCAGCCATCACAACCCTTAGTAGAGTCTTGATACTTCAAAGGCATAGTCTTTCTAAGATGGTTTATCTTAGAAACCTCTCTATTCTTGTTCTGCATGTATTAGGTGCCTAACAGATATTTTGTTGCTGCTAGGAAGCCTGGAAAGTAAACAAAAAAAGTGCCAAAAAAATGCAGCAAATAAAAACAAAGATGAAATAGAAAAAATAAAGTCATACCTCTTTTTGGAAGGCAAATCTGAGGATGATGTCAACTTAAAATGCTTATATCCAAGGCAGATATAGAAGATAAAGATACTCATTTACTTAAGAAATTTCAAATTCTGGACTTGATGAATCCAAAGCAAGGTGTTTATCTATATCTATCTATCTATCTATCTATCTATCTATCTATCTATCTATTTATTTTGTTGATTTCAGAAAGAAAGGTAGATGGAGATAGATAGAAACACCAATGATGAGAGAGAATCATTGACTGGCTGCCTCTTACCTGCCCCCCACAGGGGATCAAGTCCACAACTGGGAAATGTGCCCTGACTAGCAATCGAACTCTGACATCAGATTATAGGTTAATGCTCAACCACTGAGCCACACTGGTCAGGTAGCAAGGTGTTTATCTTGATGTGACACTGGATATGCCACTGGGGAAGAAGAAAAAAGTAGAACCATTGCTAGTGTTCTTAGTTTGCCATACCCATTCATTTTGGAAATCACTAAAGTTACTGTATTTACAGGAAATGCATCAGAGATTAAAATAGCAGGGGGGAAATGAGGCTGCATTTGCAGGAGGAACTAATCTGATTCAGAAGATTTGGGATGATGAAATTTTTTTTAAGAGAGAACATAATTTAAGAAACTGTACACTTTTTACTTAGAGAAAATTTGCCCATCAGCGTTGATGACAGACAATAGCTGTTGCACTATTGTAACTGAAGCTTGGTCTGAGTGATAGTTCTATTCTGCACATTAAGTGCCTGTAAGCACATTTTTAATAAATACAATGTGCATAAATATGTAAAGCTTTCAATGTTGCAAATTGAAGTATGGTAGCAACCATACTTGGGTAAAAACTGCTATTTCAATTTTTTTTTCATTTAAAAAAATTTATTAAGCTATTATATTTGTACATAGCTTACCATTGCCCCCCCTCCCCCTCCCATACATGCCCTCCCTCCCCAGAGTTTTGTGTCCATTGGTTGTACTTATATGCATGCATACCAGTCCTTCGGTTGATCTCTTATCTCCCCCAGGTCTCCTTCCCCTCCCCGCTGTCATTTGACAGTCTTCTTGTTTTATGGTGACTATCTCAGGACCACACGAATAGAATCCCTTCCTCCTCTGGTTCACCCCCTCACCCTGGGTCCCACTGCTTCCCTGGGGCACATGGCTCTCATGGGACGCACGGCCCCCTGGGGTGCTGGGGTCACGAACTGGAGGTTGCTGCGCCAGCTCCTCGCTAGCACAGAGGGCAGGCTGGGACGACTGCAGGCCCGCGCTCCAAGGAGTCTCAGTGGAATGGCTAGGGACGCAGAGGCCAAGCTCCGAAGCAGGCCCCTCCCTGGGCCCAGGGCGGAGGGAGGCGGGTGCGGCGACAGTCGTGGCTTTTGTGGCTCAATTACCACTGTATTTTTAAAATCCACATGGTGGCAGAGGCGCCCCTCCTTGCGGTCCCGGCAGAGGCTCCGGCTCCGCCCTGTGGCAGCGAGTCTGACGGGCAAAGGGCTCCCCGGGGCCGCGCCAGCTCCTCACCAGCACAGCCGGCGGGCTGGGATGGCTGCAGGCAAGTTAAGATAGCTGCGGGCGGGGAGACCGTGCTCAAAGGTGTCTCATTCGGGGCGGGGGCGGGAGCGGAGCGGCTGCGGACACAGAGGCCAAGTTCCGAAGCTGCCCACTCCCTGGGCCCAGGACAGTGAGCTCTGTTCTCGGTGGGCTTCCCTCACTTGCAGTGGGGCGGGTGCGGCAGCAATGGTCGCTCCTGTGGCTCAATTTCCACTGTAGTTTTAAAATCCACATGGCGGCAGCGGCAGAAGCTCCGGCCCGGCCATGCAGTGGCGGAGGAAGGACTCGCCGGGGCCGAGAATGGAAGGCGCCGTGCCAGCTCCTCATCAGCACAGCGGGTGCAGAGGCCGGGCTGAGATGGCTATGGACGGGGAGACCGCGCTCAAAGGCGTCTCGTTCCAGGCAGGAGCCAAAAGTGCGGCCAAGGCCCGGCATCGGCATCGGCTCCCTCGCTCCCACAGCGGGCCGGCCAGGAAGGCCCACTCCCTGGGCCTGGGGCAGAGCGGGCTCTGCTCTCAGTGGGCTTCCCTCACTCGCGGTGGTGGCTCTGGCGGGTCCGGTTCCACCACAGTTTTAAACTCCACATGGCAGCAGCGGCGCCTTGCTTTGTCTCTAGTTGTAGTCATCCCATTCCTGGGATGATGAAATTCAATCAGACTTTTATGTAGATGTTCCAGGAATAATGCCCACACTTAATCTGTTAATAAGAAACTGAAAAAAGGTTTCCAAAGCTTACTCGGAATTCCATTGGCTGTGACATCCCCAGAATGCTGTTTAAAAGTGGACGTGAAATTAAGGTAGATTGAAGAAAGGGAGAACTTTCTGGAGACCAAAATAGCAACACTAGGTATGTCCAGTGAACAGGCAGCTGCCAATATGCAAACTGCTATCAATGAAGTTTGTAAGCCCAGACTGCTAAATTTGGGACCCTTCGTGGTACGACTTTTCCTTCCTAGTTTGACAAGGGAAGGTTTGTTACTACAGACGGAGCCATTGTTGCCTAAAGAAGTAGAAACAAAAGGAAATAACAGAGAAGCTGCCTGAAAGTGTTGTAGAGTAAAACCTTGATATAATGGCCGAATTTGGGCAAGAGGGTGTCTGTTAAAGTGGAAAGTTAATTATGTAATCCTACCTAACAAAACAGTAACATGTAAATTAACTATCACTCTACTCCACAAGACACATCCATAAGCCACGTCCACTAGCCAATCAGAGTGAGTATGCAAATAAACCCAACCAAGATGGCTATGGCCACAGAGAGCAGGAGGATGGCATTTCCCTGGCAACGGAGGAAGCCAAGCTTTCTGCCTGCCCTTGCCAGCCTAAGCCTCCACTCAAGGCTATAACGTTTCAATTGTAGAAAGTAAATATATCCCAGATACCAGGGCCTCTGCTTGGTCGCTGGGGGGTGTGGCCAGCCTGCAAACCACCACAGGCCCCTTACTCAGGCCACTCTATGCCCCAAGGGAACCCCCATCCCAATCCGGGACACCCTTCAGGGCAAACCAGCTGGCCCCCATCCATGCACCAGGCCTCTATCCTATCAAATAAAAGAGTAATATTCAGATTGACCATCACTCCAACACACAATATGGCTGCCCCCATGTGGTCAAAGATCTTGTCCCTATGTGGACACAAGATGGCCACCACAAGATGGCCAGCAGGGGAGGGCAGTTAGGAGGAACCAGGCCTGCAAGGGAGGGCAGTTGAAGGCGATCAACCCTGCAGTTAGGGGTGACCAGGCTGGCAATGAAGGGAAGTTGGGGGCAAATGGGCTGGCAGGGAGCAGTTAGACATCAATCAGGCTGGCATGAGAGTGGTTAGGGGATGATAATGCTGGCAGGCAGAAGTGGTTAGGGGCAGTCAGTAAGGTAGGCAAGTGAGCAGTTGGGAACCAGCAGTCCTGGATTGTGAGAGGGATATCCAACTGCCCCTTTAAGCCCAATCAGACATCCCTCGAGGGGTCCCAGATTGGAGAGGGTGCAGGCTGGGCTGAGGGACAAAACCCCTCTCTGCTCCCGTGCACGAATTTTGTGCACCAGGCCTCTAGTAAAGTGGGTTTACCAAATGTGTACATTAAAAGTTGACAAATTAATTAGTTTACCTGTTTTAACTTATGCAGGCACATTTGTGTAATTAAAATTAAGTATGTATGAGAAGTTTTATTTCACAGAAAAGTTTTCTATGTGTATTACTGTGATTTTAAGTTTATACTGAATAGGTCTAGTAAATGCATGCATTCACAATCACTGCAGAGTAAACAAATGCATATAGCTGGAGTGTGGCTTAGTGCACGAGGAAACATTGGTCTGTATGCATTAAAACTGCTACAGAAGGTTGAGCCACCAAGCCACAGGACAACAGAACCAATAACGCTCCCTGCACAATGCAGTGTGATCACATGCTAGTCATTCACTGAACATTGTTTACTGAGTGGTGACTCTTGGATTTAAATATGTAGACTATAGTTGTAGATATATAATATGTATTTATGTTGGCAAAATTACTAGTGTTTATCCCCCCAAACATATGGCCTATTCGTTAAAATTTGTAATAAATAAATAAATAAATAAAGGATTAGTAACCAAAAGGAACTGTTAATTTTACTATAAAAAGATCTTGGTTAAAAACATTTTCAAATTAATAGGGTATTAATGTTCACATATGACATATGGAAATTTTGTCCATTAAACCCAAAGTCTGTTAAATCAAGGGTTTACTGTATTGTGAAATTATTTTTAGTGAATGAAGATGCAATGGAGAAGATTATAAAACTGTATAATTTCTTTAAAAAAAATAAAAGATAAAGATGGCTAATGCAGCGCCTGGAATCTGCACAGCAATGTGATGAAACAGTTGGAATGAAAAGATTAACACAGGTTATCTACATACAGGGCTGTGTGTCTAAGTGCTACATTTGCAATGTGTATTATTACACATTTATGAGCTTTTACCTACAGGTTGTCTCAACATGAATATGCCTCCTTTGATGCATGGTTTAAGGATGCAGAGTCAAATTCAGTAAACATTTAGTGACTGTCAATAAACTGTGTGATAGTCTCTGTGTTAGATGCCAAGGGTACAAAGAAAAATCAAGCAAAGATCACCAAGGATAATTAATCTGTCAAGAAAGACAGATAAATCAACTCTGTTCTAGAATGGTGTAGGTGTGACTGTTCCAGGTGCTCTAACAGCATAGATGAAACGGCCCTGGACTGTGTGAGAAAACCGCAGGGAAGATTTTACAGAAATGGTGACACCTGAGCCAGATCGGCATGGCTGCCTGGATGTTCCTTAGGTAGAAGAGGAAAGCAAGAGCACACTCAGAGCACAGAGGCCTCAGACACCCTGTTACAATCCCTGGACCATAAGTACTGTCTAAAACCCATGTTCTTCCTAGGACAGGAGATAAGATGACCATGTTATATGCATATTAAGAAATTTGGATTTCATCATTATGAGAAGTTCTGAAGGATTTAATTTTTAATTTTAATTTTTACTTATTTATTTCTTCTTTTTCTCTGAAAGATTTTAAGTACAGGAGTGATATAATCAGACCTGCATTTTTAAAAGATCACCCTATATAAAGGTGTTACACCCAGACTTTGTGATCCCCAAGGACTACCAGGGAGCCGAATCTGATGCAATTGCAGAAAGCCTGAATTCCATGCTAGCATGGGCTCTGTCCCACTCACACCGACAGCATGGAGGACGAGAGACCGAACTTCCACAGGTCAAAGGGTTTTATAGGGGTGGTGATGTCACTCCTTTGGCTGACCCTGATTGGTTGCGTGAGGGCTAGGCTCCAGTAACACAAAATGGAGGATAGCTCCACCCTGCCCCACAGTACAAAATGGAGTCAGGAGTTAGCCTCGCCCCGCCCCTGCCCTCTCAAAAGGGTAGGTTAATGGTGGGTGATACTAGAATAAGAAGTACTAATAAAGATGCTGTTACAGTGCTCCAGGAGCTAAAATAGTGGTAGTGGAAATTAGGAGAAAGGTATGGATGCAAAGTGATTTCAAAGGTAAAATGAAAATGATTTGGGGATTGGTTAGCTCTGAGAGTGGAGAGAGAGGAGTCTGGGAAGCATAGCAGGATTCTAGCTGGATGGTGGGCATCTTCACTGAAGGAGAGAATACAAGAGGGACAGAGGAAGATGGGCGGCATGTAAGGCTGCTGTGAAACGCTGGGGAGATATTTCATAAGTACTTAAATATATGTTGAGAAGGATCCAGTGGTCTGGGAAGGGACTGAAGATAAAGGAGAAATTAGGCAAAATTGATGGATCAAGTTCTCAGAGGAGGAAAGAGGGACGAGGCTCAGCATAGGAGCAGAGACACATCTTCCTCTGAGGCTGAGGAGAGGAAATCGGGACAGGCTAGTTCGGCACTGGGGAGCTGTGGTGTGAGTGGAGGGAGCTCACTCTCTTCTGGCTGTAGGAGGCTTGAGGGCAGAAGTGAGGGTCTACAATAGCCTCAACTTATGCCTTCACAGAGCAAAGCTTTGGTTTTTACCACAGGATGTCACAAGGAGTTACAATCTCCTCCCCACCTCACAAGTTCTGTATTTTTATTCACTTTGTTCTCCTTCCCTCTCTACCCTTGTTCCCTCAATTCTGACCCAAAGCATATTCTGGAAGACCTGGTCCTTCAATAATTTTTACTCTCTTACACCTTCAGTTTATGACTCTTTACTGAATTCTTACCCCAGCCTAGATTCTTTTAAAAAATATATATATATATTTTTTATTGATTTTTTTACAGAGAAAGAGAGAAGGTTAGAGACCCAGAAACATCGATGAGAGAGAAACATCAACCAGCTGCCTCCTGCACACTCCCTATTGGGGATGTGCCCACAACCAATGTACATGCCCTTGACCGGAATCGAACCTGGGACCTTTCAGTCCGCAGGTAGACCTCTATCCACTGAGCCAAACCGGCTTCGGCCAGCCTAGATTCTTACTGAACCCTCTTCTCCTGTAAAGCTGTCATGGGTCCTCTCTTCACTCATTATACCTTCTGAAAGATTGCTCTTTATTGTTTACAAAGCACTTTTACATAATATCTTCTTCAAGTGGCTAACTCAACTCACAGTGTTTCTGATAAACACATTTTCACAGTGGCAGTCTCAATAGGTCTCTCTCATTTTTAAAGGCTGTAATAGTTCACAGAATACATATAATTTAATTATATTTTACGGATAGGGTTTCAAGTTCTCACGTCAAGTCGTCACGTCATAGTCCTGCCTTATATGCTGTGGCCCCAGACTACTTATATGCCTTGGCCCATACTGTTTCTTTGTCTGAGAATGTCCTTCTCTGTCCTAACCAAGATAAACTTACTCTCCAGTTCCACAATTCAGTTCCTCAATTTAAAACATTTGTGTCCTTCAAGGCCTAATTTAAATGTCATCTTCATTTTTATCTGAAAGTAACATCTTTTTTTTTTTAAATATATTTTATTGATTTTTTTTAGAGAGAGGAAGAGAGAGGGATAGAGAGTTAGAAACATCGATGAGAGAGAATCATCGATCAGCTGCCCCCTGCACACCCCCTACTGGGGATGTGCCCGCAACCAATGTACATGCCCCTGACCGGAATCGAACCTGGGACCTTTCAGGCAGCAGGCTGACGCTCTATCCACTGAGCCAAACCGGCTTCGGCTGAAAGTAACATCTTATCTCCTCTATTTTTATCTCTGACTTTCTAATGGTACTCAGCACATTCTTCCCTAAAGTATAGCACTTGGGAGATACTACAACATGGCATCATGAGATTTAAGTTCAAGGCCCGGCTCCTTCATACTAGCTGAGTTCATAGAAATACTATTTTATGAGCAATCATAGGACTGTTAATGTAAAGATTTTTATGTCTCTCTTTAATAAATTATAACATTTGCCTATAAAAACACAACTCAGTGTGAGTCAGTGACATATATAGTCAAATCTAGAAGATCCAGTCTGAAATATACAAAGGACTCTAATAAAAGGGAGTTAATATGAGTTCATGACTGTATCTCTTTCAGGGGTAAGTTGTGAAATTGGATGAAGATCTTCCTATATTCAGCAAGACCAAGCTTGCATGAAAAACATTTTTTTAAATTTAGCATGACATGACAGTTGGGGATTCTTATAATAAATGAGACCAAGGTCAAAAGATGTTTCGAAAAGAGAATCTTCAAGATTTCACCATGGTGAAATTACTCCACTGATGCAATTCCTGTGCTTCAGTTTGGACTAGAGAATTTGAACATCCCTAATCAGAGCTTTGGTGCTAGAAGAATGGTGTTTAAGGAAAAACTCAACTTATTCCCCTGCTCTGTTTCTCTTTCACTGCTACTCTCTTACCACATTGACAACACTTGACATCACAGTCACGGTGGCGGGGGGAGGGGGGGGGAGGGGGGTCTGTCTTTCCCCAACAAGCAATTCTGTCACATCAGCTGGCTGTCCTAATATGTAACTGAATTCAATTCTAACACTATCTACCTGAAGGAGTATAGATCCCACAGATCAAGCTCAGTGCCACAACTGTCCTCACCACACTTCAAGCGCTAATCCCAAGCCCAGGCTGTCACTGTGCTCCTGCCTGACGGACTATAAATCAGGTTCCCAGAAATCCCTCTTCAGGTTTGACCATTTTGCTACAGTGGTTCCCAGAACTCAGGGAAACACTTATGTTTACCAGTTTAGTAAAGAAAACAGAGGAGCAATCAAATGAAGACATACACAGGGTGAGGTCTGGGAGGGTCCTGGGCACGGGAGCTTTTGTCCCCGTGTTGGGTTGCATCACCGTCCCAGTACTTGGATGTGTTCATCAATCTAGCAGCTCTCCGGATCCCATACCATTGAGGTTTTATGGAGGCTATGTCACCTATGCCTGTCGGTTATTAACTCCATTTCCAGATCCTCTCCCCTTTCTGGAGAATGGAGTGTGGGGTGAAGAGTCCAAGTTTCTAATCATGGTTCCATCTTTCTGATGAGCTGCCCCCATCCAGGAGCCCACTCCGAGTCACCTCAATAGAACAAGAGATGCTCCTAGTGCTCTCACCACTTAGCAATTTCCAAGGATATGTGGGAGGACCTAAATAAATTAGTAGATGGAATTCTTTTTTTAGACAAATTCAGATTATTTGTCATAACTGGTACAGAGACCAATACCTATATTTTCTATTCTCATATAAATAGGTTTTAAAACTACAGTACATAAACACATAAGGAATTACTATAATTGATAGACCTTTTTATATACTCATCCCTTTATCAAGGGATGATTTATATACCGTAAAATTTACCAATTGTAAGTGTACAAGTCAATGATTTTAGCAAATTTATTGTCATACAATAACCACCACATCTTGTTCTAGAGTATTTGCATCACTTCCACCCCCAACATTTCCTCTAACATGTTTACAATCAATCTCTGCTTCCACTCCAAATATATCCAGGATTCTGGTCAGTCTTGTTCCAGGGAACATGCAGGGGAGGCGTTGGAGGGCAAACTGGGATCCGCTGCTGCATTTGAGCAGGAGGCACTGAGGCAACTACTTGGTAAAGCTTCGGCATCACCCTGTCCTCTGCCATGATCCATCTCATTCTTGTAGAGCCAGCTGGAAAGTTAAACTGGAGACTGACAGAGTCCACCACCCCTTGAGAGTGGCACATGTCTCTACCATTGCCCTTGGGTGTGGTTGTGTTTTTAATTCACTATCTCAGCTGGGGGAGGGGAGTGGTGGTGTCAATTTCAGAAGCTTTCACTTGGCCATTCATGCTCTTAATAGCTCTCACTACGAACCAGTGTGAGGGTCCTTTCAAACACCATTCCGTCTGTACTTTCAGGGATCAGATGTGAATAGGTCTGAGAACCTGAAGGACCCCCGTTTGCTGGACCTGGCTCCCACATGCTCTACTCTAGAAGGGGCCATGTTGGTATTTGGGGTCATGGATATAATGTCAGCTCAGACCTTGTGTCCAGCAATCTTCTAAAAGTCTGGGTGTCCCCTTCCTCAGTGCATGATGACTGTGAGCCAGTGTCCAAAGGCTCCTTTGAGGAAGGATGAGGGGTTTACTGTGGTGTTCCAGGGCACCCCATCACAGAGGCTGGCTTCTCTTCAGTTACTGGGTTCTTGGACCAAGAACTGGCTCGGGCCCAGCTGAGAAACAGATCATAACTTTTTATTGGAGTGACTGTCCTCAGCCTCCTGATCTTTCTTGATTTACTTAGTTATATGAATAAGCAATAAGTTGAGAGCCCATCACCCTTAGCTTTCTACAGGTTTGTCCTGTCCGTCCCCATTACTTCTCCCCTATTCTGACTTTGCAGCTCGTGGTGATAACCGTGCCCACCTTGTTTCTGATGGTTAAGTAGTGCCACTGGCCTTCTCTCATCCCCATTGCTCTCAGCCTGTTTCATAACAGCATTTCTTACCCTCAGCCCTAGTCTATAGGACAGCTGACCACTGGTCTCAGCGAGCCCGGAGCTCCCTCACCGGTGCACTCCTTATCGCTCTGGCAACACAGTGACCTCCAGGTCCTCTAACAGAAGGTGCACTAATGAGTTTACAGCCTTACTACTATATGCATTCTAACAGGCCCACATTTAGGGGCCAGGAAGAGACAAGGTGGGCCAGGGTGGTGGAAGGAAACTGGGAAGGTATGGCTATAAATTGAGGCGGGAGAAACAAGTTTAAGTTAAGGGAAGGGTTGGAGAGGGAAGGCTCAGATGATGATTTTTGGGTTTAGCAAGATGGGGATGTTTTAGAGCAGGGGGAAAATAAAAGCCCAGTTGGAATAGGCAGAGAAGTGAAGCTGCACCATGTCCAGAAGCAGAGAAATGAGGCTGTTGCTGAATGGGAACAGAGGCCTCAGGAGAATTTCACTTTTTAAGATGGATAATATTATAGTTTATTTGTAAGTTGATGGGAGCAGTGAATTGGAGAAGTAGAAATTTATTAAAATGTAGAGAAGAGGGGACTATTTTCCAAATCACATGCTTTGAGCAGGAAATGGGATTCAAACCACAAATGATAGATGGCCTTTGATAGGCCAATAAACATTTTTTTATTATAATAGCAAGGAGGGCAGGCCACAGGCGGAGGTAACTGGTAGAGTTTATGGGGAGTGATCAGGTGCTTGTAATTTTGTCTGTTCTTTTCAATCAAAGATGTGTTGGGGAGAATCGGAGGGAGGTCTGTGAATTATGAAGAAAGAGGATCAGATGGGAATCATTGAGTTGAAAAGCCAGAATTCATTAAAAGCCTTCCTTAGTTTTTGTTTCTTTTTCCCATCTCGCCCCCTTTTCATTAGGGTCACAAAGGAAATTTTTTTGTCGGGGGTATAGTATGGTACACCAAACCTAGTTCTTTTTTTTTTTTAAGCCCTTGCTAGATGAAAGACAATTAAGTCTTTGCTTGCATATAATAAGTGTAACTTTTTTACTTGACAATTTCCCTTTCTTATCTGGTCCACACTTGAAATTAGGTTGCAAATTTGTGGAGGAAAAATGTCACTTGTTACAACACAAAACTTAAGTAAATATTTTCTGAGTTACCACTGGGTGTCAGGCATTGTTCTATGACATTGAAGCAAAGGCACAAAGATTCCTGGCCTCAAGATGTTGACAGGAGACATAATAAACTCTATGTTGTATTAGAAAATAAAAAATACTATGAAAAAAAAAGGAGACTAGAATGAAGGGAATGGAGGGAAGAGGAAGAGAGAGAGCAGGAGGCCCAGAGGGGAGAGGACTATATTTTAAAATTTGTGAGGTGAGAACAAGTGACAGTTGATCAAAGGTTTAAAGGACATGAGTGGTTCCTTAGCTACACCTTTATCTGAGGGAATAAAACAGAATCAGTGCTATTAAGCACATTTAATAATTATGATGAGGAAAATATTAAGTAATCAAAGGAAAAGAAGGTTCTGTTTTTACAAATTCTAAGTGAATGAAGTAACAAAAGTGGAGAATCAACTGCAGATTTGCCTGAGCTGTATGCATGAGAATGACCCAAAGTTTGGTGTATTCTTGGAAAATTATTATCTTTAAGACTAGAGGTCCAGTGCATGAAATCTGTACATGGGGGAAGGGGTCCCCTCAGACCAGCCTGCACCCTCTCCAATCCGGGACCCCTTGGGGGATGTCCTAAACTGGCAGTCGCACATCCCTCTCACAATCCTGGACCACTGGCTCCTAATCACTAACCTGCCTGCCTGTCTGGTCGCCTCTAACTGGCCCCCCTGCTGGCCTAATCACCCCTCACTGTCTCTGTGTGCCAGCCTGATTCCCCCTGCCTGCCCCCCCCCCCACCAACCTGGTCACCCCTTACTGCCCTGCCCCCTCGCCGGCCTGGTTGCCCCCAACTGTCCCCTACCCCCACTGGCCTGGTAGCTCCACACAGCCTGCCTGTTCAGCTGTTTGGTTGTCCCTCGCTAACTCTCTTGCTGGCCTGGTTGTAGGCAGTCATCTTGTGAAGGCAAGAGGGTTAATTTTCATATTACCTCTTTATTATATAGGATGATAGGTGCAGAGGTGACACACACAGAGAGAACATAGGGGATATGTGGGAGGACCTAAATAAATTAGTAGATGGAATTCTTTTTCTAGAAAAATACTTCTACTGATTTTTAGGGAGAGGAAGGGAAAGGGAGAAACACTGATGCAAGAGTGAGACATCAATCAGCTGCCTCCTTCTTGGCCCCTACTGTGGATCAAGCCCATGGCTGGGGCTTGTGCCCTGACAGGGAATCAAACCGGCAACCTTTTGGTGCACAGGATGGTGCCCAAACAACTGAGCCACACTGGCCAGGGTAGTAGATAGAATTCTTAAATCCATAAATTAAAGATTTGAACCAATAAAGAAGAGAGAGCTCTTGGTGGGCACCAAGGGAAAGCTGATTTTTGCAGCAGAACATAGATCACAGAATTCGTGAGCACTGAGATCAGGATGAGGATTTTATTTCCCTGATCCATAGACTACTGCTTTTTATGCCAACTGGACAATTACACAGGTCTCTGTTTTCTGATTGTATGTTTTTATTTTCCGAGATTCATCACAGCAGTCCCAGCCAGAGTAGGAACCCTGCTATACCTTTAGTAGCTGGTTGTGCAAAATCCAAGTCCCCAATAAAATCCATCAGTGATAATTTTATAACAGAATTGGAATGAAAGCCCCAGTGTAAGCCTAAATGGATTATCCTCACGGTTTATGTCTGAGTGTGTCATAAGAACCGCAGGGACAGAACTACTAGGATTCTCTCTAACATGAAGAATGAGAATCTTCACCGGAAATCAGTCCTCTGAGGAAAAAAGTCTGTGAGTGACGCTTGGTCCAATGACCGAGAGAAGTGACTTAAGAATATCTGCATTTTTTTTTTTTAACAGGCTACACTGGTTTCTTTCTGGTTCTGGGAGAGAGCAGCAAGTTAAATAGAAGGATGTGTTTGTCAAAAAAAAAAACCTGTCAGACTCGGGAACTCAGAACAGGTCTGAAACAGAAAGTGCCTCCAAGTTGAGAAAGAAGATTCTTCCTGTACCAGTAGAGTACACTCCGCAAGGTTCATCCACAGTAAAGTGGGGTCAGCAGTCCTGGTGGCGTTGGCACAGCGTGATAGCTTTGGTAGCTGTGCACAGCAGTGAAGGCAGCAACAAAGTGGGAGGGTGCCTCCTTAGCTGGTCCCACCACTTCTGCTGGGTGCCTGGGTGGCAGCAGCATTGGTGGCCTGGCAGAGGGGAGTGGCACAGAGTTGGCTTAGCCCAGACCTGTCAGGTTGTGACGTTAGCAGACAAAAATAGGCCTTGACTCTTGAGCACAGCCGATGCAGGTGTAGAAGAGAAGATGGTCTGGGCCAGCGGCATGCACGGAGGCTGGAATCAGACTGCTAGGTTCAAATCTTGCTGTCTGCCATTGACTAGCCTTTAAGCCTTGGTTAAGTTACTAATCATTCTGTGTTTTGGTTTTTCTGCTCAGCTCAGTAAATAATAGCTCCTCACAGGGATTTTAGAGATTAAATTAGATTATACAGGAAAGCACAGTTCCAAGGGCCAGTAATTGTCAATAGCAAGCACACAATAAGGGTTAGCTAATTTGTTTCATCATCTATATAACATGTCACACTGGTCTAGTCCAATAGTACCCGGTATTCAGATTCAGTATAATTGCATGAAATACCAACTCATTGGCAGCAACTGAGTCCAAACTAGATGAGAAAGAAACGGAAGGGTAGTGTGCACAACCTTTGCTGCTCCCATCAGACATTTGCCAGGTGCTTTCCATATGCCAGGCACTGTCCTAGGTGATTTAAGACTCTAGAATGCCACCAAGGGGCTGTCACTATTGGCGAGGATATGAGCAGACAGGGAAAAAAGATTTACCACTGTTTATTTTTTACGTGCTGGTTTGTTTTGGGGTTTTTTTTGAGGGGGAGTGGGGGGCTGTATTTAAACTATTCCAAAACCTATGTTTGCTTTTCACACTATATTCAGGCAGCTCATGTTCCTTATATCTCTATCGTTTAAAATCATACACAGTGTAAAGATCTTATGGCGTCCTAGCCGGTTTGGTTCAGTAGACAGAGCGAGGGCCCTGTGGACTGAAGGGGTCCCAGGTTGATTCCCCTCAAAGGCACATGTCCGGGGTGCGGGCTGGATCCCACCCAGTAGGGCAGGAGGCAACTGATCAATGATTCTCTCTCATTATTGATGTTTCTATCTCTCCCTCTCGCTTTCTCTTTGAAATAAATATATATATATATATATATATATATATATATATATATATATATATATATATATATATAAAAAAACCACCTTATGAAGCCAGCACCAGGGGTGGGACCCGCAGGGCCAGGCAAGCGACCAATCCGAGGGACCAACCGCAAGCCGCCACCCCGCACTGGAGGGGGAGGCGGGCTCTGCAGGGAATCTCCCAGGCCCAGCACCCCGCCACGTGAGCCCCAGGACTCCCGCCCGCGCTCCCCGCGCCGGGAGCCACGTCGCCTGGGCTCCTCAGCCACAGAAAGGGGCGTGGCGAAGCCCGTGCGTGGTGCGTGCCCCGCCCCGCCCCGCCCCGCCCCGCCCCGCCCGGAGCCCGGATGAAGAGTAACGCCATTTTCGCCGGAGCCGCCGGGAGCTCTCGCGGACGGCGACAGGACACCGGACGGGCCGCGCCATGAGGCTCCTCCCCCGCCTGCTTCTGCTTCTCTTGCTCGTGTTCCCCGCCACCCTCTTGCTCCGAGGCGGCCCTGGAGGTGAGGCGAGGGCAGGGGCTGGCGGGGCTCGCCGAGAAGGAGACGCCAGGGGCTGCAAGTTTAAAGCTGGAGGCGGCTTCGGCGGCGGCGACTCCTGGGTCGGGCGTCCAGCTCGCCGGCCTCCCTCCCCCTGGTCTCGGCCCCCAGCTCGTAGTGGGGCCGCAGGGCGTGGGGGCCGTCTCCGGTGGGGCCTCCACGCGGAGCGCGGGGCAGTGCCGGGCGACCGCGCGGGGTGCCGCCGGGGGTGGGCTTGCCCCCCGGACCCGCGCCCGCCGCTGTGGCCGGGGCTGGCGGGCCCCGCGCTGGAGGGAGGCGGAGGGGCCGCGGCCGCCGGCCGGCCCGGAGCGCGCAGCCCGCAGCCCGCAGCCCGGCGGCCGGGTCCGGTCTCCTGGCCGCCCGCGGCGCCGCTCCACCCCCACCCCCACCCCCGGCGCTGGGCTGACGTGTCTTTCGCTTCCACGCTCGGCGTCCGCCTTCATTCATTTGCCGAAGCCCGTTTCCTAAACACCTAAACTCTCAGAGCGCTTTGTGTGCTCCTGGCCGTCTCCCCGTTTGCCAGCCCCCGGCCCCCTGAGCGGTGCCGGGGTCTTGATTTCAGAAAAGCTCCCACCCTCACCCCCCTGGCCCAGCCCTAGACTCCGGGCGGGCTGCTGGATCTGTGGGATGTCTAGTGCTTAGGCCCCCCCCCCCCTTTTTTTCCCCCTCTCTCTCTCTCTCTCTTTTTTTTTTTTTTTTTGGTAACCATTTTTTTGTTTCTTGGAGCTGTGTCCTGAAAAAATGCAGTCTAATTCGAGTTTTGCATTTTTTTTTTACTCGGGTTTGTTCATTCCTCCCAACGGTTAAGCTGGTGTGAAAGTGACCTGCACAGCAGAACGTTAAACATGTGTAGACTTGGCTTCTTGCCCTGATTCTATCATGAACTTCGATTTTTGTAATCTGTAGTCTGACTAAATGATCGCTAGAATGCTTTTGATTCCATAAGTTGAAGCAAGCTGTGAGGCAAAATGAATGCTAATGACAGGTATCCACAAGTTGTTTTCCAAATAAAAGTGAAGTGACTGGTTTCTATTTAGTGGATGGAAAACCAAGTATGAAAAGTAACCAAAACTGTCAATTAATTCATTTGCAGGTTGAGGGATTCTTTCCCCTTACCATTTGCTTGCTGATCTCTCTCTCTCTCTCTCTCTCTCTCTCTCTCTCTCTCATTCTCACTCATTCTCACTCATATACACACACACACACTCTCATTGCCAATTCTACTTACTATATTTTTCAGGGTTTAAACTTTTTTTAAAGGAAACATCAGTATCTAAACTGAACTGGGTATCATTAAATACTTTTTGTGAATAATGGTCTTTCTTTCAAAAGATGTTTCCTTTTAAATTTTTCCAACCGAAAATTGTTAGATTTTATAGGCATAAAAATGTAACTGGTAACATTAAAATCTTATATAATAAAGAGCTAATAATCTAATTAGACCAGATGGTGAAACGACCTTCCCAAACAGCCTTCCAGAAAGACCAGTGGGCAGAGCTGAGAGGCAGCTGAGACCTGAGGGCCTGAGCCCCTTATTCAAATTTTGTGCATCGGGCCTCTAATACTTTAATATCCACTGAAATGTAGGGTGAACAGCCGTTATGTCTCAATCCTGAGTTTAACTACGACTTTATTACGTCAGACCTAGATATTTTTCTTACTGGTTTCTCATTTCTTAAGGGTTTTTTCTTTTTTTTGGGGGGGGGGGCGTCTTTTAACTAGTTTTTTAAAAATGACTTATTTAGGAAGAACTGAAAAGACTTAAAATATATGTGTGTATTAACATGTGCTGTTTCTCCTGGTTATTGCAACTATGCACATGCTTCCTTTCCCACATTTTTTTCCCTTTCCTGAACTGCCACATCATCATTCTTTCTAAGAAATGTTGGAAGAGTCGCTACAACTTGGAAATTTCTTTTGAGGATCTTGCCTGAAATAGATTTAATGTGACTTATTTAGAATACTTTTGCATATAAAAATATGTGGTTTATACTTTCGTGGCATTATAGTAATGCTTGTCTTTTATTTTCATATTAAGTATAGGGGAAATACAAAGTATATTAAAACATGTTCAAAGCCATCTGCAAAAATAAGTGCATGCTTTCTCTGCTCTCAATCCTGAAGTTAACAGTATAGGGTTGTTTTTTTTTTGTTTTGTTTTGTTTTTTTACTAAACAGTATGTTTTATGCCAGCTATTTTTATGTGAATGCCATGTAGATCTTTGTTCCTTGGAATTGCATGCTATCAGGTTCTAAGAGTTTGAGCTTTAGTCAACTCTAATAACAATGTTTCTTGCCTAGGTATTTAGATTGCTGTTTTTCTTTAGCCGTGAGTATTTTTATTTTGTATGGATAATGACAGATTAAATTTTGAAATTTCTTTTTGAAACACTTATTTTCCTTCATTTGCTTGACAAAATTGCTTGAAGTCCTTTATTTGAACTTGAAGGCATCTTTAATTTCAGGAGTTCATTTTTTCAACTGTTAGGTGCTTTTTAAAATTAAGCAGCATTCCCATTCAAACGAGCATGCAGTTGTTAAAACTACTATGATGAAATCATATGAATATTTTTAAAAATTGATTTTAGAGAGGAAGAGAGCTAGAAACATCAGTGCTGAGAATCGTCTATCGGCTGCCTCCTGCACGCCCCCTACTGGTGAACAAGCCCACAACCCCCGGATGTGCCCTTGACTGGAATCAAACCCAGGATCAGTCTACAGGCGGAAGCTTTGTCCACTGAGCCAAACCAGCTAGGGCTGAATATTCATGTATGCGTTGTAATCTGGCATCATTCAAGTATACTGCTTGATTGAACTGATCCAAGGGGAAATTTTTGTTCATTATTCTTGAGATGGAAAAACATTAGTATTCCAGGGTAGGTAACTGCTTGTTTTATATTTTGTTAGGCTCAGTAGCAGCAGCTCAAGATCTTACGGAAGATGAAGAAATAGTGGAAGATTCAATAATTGAAGATGAAGATGATGAAGCAGAGGTGGAAGAAGATGAACCCACAGACTTGGTAAGAGTGACATATGATTTAATGTGTATACCTAGAATTTATCCTTTTTTATAGGTAAATTTGCTTTTAAAATTTTTGATTTTAGAGGCTTGTTTCTGTGTTTGGTGTGGATTGAAGTTGGGAAAATTGAGGCCAGTCATTGGGGATGGATCATTAGTATTTTCTGGAATAGGGAGGGAGATCATATGGACATAACTCTATTAAGGCAACAAGATAGTGGACCATTTGTTGATTTGGGATACATAATACTTAGCTTTCTGATCTTGGGTAACTTGTCTCTCTAGGTCTCAGTTTTCTTTTCCCTTCAACAAGCAAATATTTTTGTGCCCTGCTATGTGCCAGGCTCTGTTTTGGATGCTTTACTTCAACAAACCAGGTGTCTTCTTTGCTGTCATGTAGCTCATGTTCTTGGAGTTGTCCAGGGATGAGGAGTAGATAATAAACTGTATATACAGTATGTTCTGTGAGAATAAAGGGCTTAGAGATCTCTAAAAGTCATTCAGCTCTGACACTTTTATTATAACATTATAGTATGACAGTAAGAATATTGGGCTAGAATAAGGATTATTACAGCATGCTTCTAGCTAATTTCATTTCCTCTCTTGGACTACTGTAATCTATGCCACACATTTTTTTTCTTTTCTTTTTCTTCAGTATGCCATACTTGAACCTAGAAACTTGTGGTTCTAGATTTTGTGATTTTTTTTTTCCAGGATCAAACCAAGTCCCTATTTTTCTATTATGTCAACATCAAAATAATTGGCCTTGTATACAGATACTGCTCCTTTTTTTGTCCTCATTTTTATGGAGTATGCTTTCCAACTAAACTAATCTGCTTGTTATTTTGTTGATGCTTAAATGACCATTTCTGTGCATTTGCACATCCTGTTTCATTTGAATAGAATACTTCTACTAATTTTTGTGCTTTTCTAATTCCCCCTCCTTTAATAAAATTACCTTTACTGATTACCTTTTCACATGTATACAAATCCATATGTTAAGGGTTTATATTAGGGCTCTGCATCTTCATTCGATGCATTACTTTAACTAAACAAATACATTCCTCCATCAGTAATGGTAACAAAAACTTCACTCTTCTAAAAGTGCTGCTCTGGTAAGATAACTTGGAATGAACATCTGAAGGGAATCCATCCAGAAAATGAGGATTAGAGATGCTATTCAAGGCTCTGAAATGTGGGCATGCACAGAAATTTAGTGATAGATTATCTATAATAATAGAAGCATAATATGCTAGTTAGACCGGATGACTTTCCTGGAGAAGCCCGGGCCCTGCGTGCCAGAGGGAAGCTGGTGCCGCAGCCGGGGAAAGGAAGGCCTACTCTTGCATGAATTTTGTGCATCAGGCTTCTATTATTATTATAACCGCTTTCTGAAATTACTTCAGATCTCTAGCACTGGAATGTATTTATTGTGGAGGAAAGAGTAGCAAAGGAAACTGTTGGATCTTTGTTATACCGTATTTTTTCGGACCATAAGACGCACCTTTTCTTCACCAAATATGCAGTCCCCAGGGACACGGAAGGTCCTGGGGGACCCGCTGCCGCTCTGCAACTCGGACCATAAGACGCAGGCACTTTTCCTCCCACTATTTGGTGAAGAAAAAGTGCGTCTTATGGTCCGAAAAATACGGTAGTTACAGTTTAGTCAGAACTTTTCTATCCCTTGATCATTTCCCTTGCCTTGAGTATTTTAATTTTCTTTACCAACATCTTGAAACAGTAAACTAGACAGTTTTTCTGTTATGTTCTATTAATCAGAATGGAAGTCTTTGTAGGCTAATAAGGTATTCTAGAACAGACTCAGCAAAATGTGGCTGCCCCCAGGTCCATCTTTGCCCATCTTTGTGTGTTGTCTGTGTGTGCTTTTACAGGGTAGCCACATAGAAAGCAGCCACAGAATTGAGTAGTTGCAATAAGGACCTTATAATTTTCAAAGCCAAAAATATTTTATATCTGATCCTTTGTAGAAAAAGTTTACCAGCCCACATTCCAGAACCTTGCAATTCAAAGTGTGGTTTGAGTATCAGCAATATCAGCATTTCCTGAGTGCTTGTTAGAAATAGAATTTTAAGCTTCATTCGAGACCTGAATTAGATCTGCAAAATGCCAGGGGATTTGGTATGCACATTTCTGTTCAAAATACACTGTCTAGAATTTTTTATTTGAACTGATGAGATACAATGCAATTCATACCACTGCTAATTCCAACAAAGCCTTGGAGAGACAAAACTATGTCCCAAATCTTAGTGAAGTCATTTTTATATGGTGGTACTTTTCCCTGTAGTAATCCCTTCTAACATTGTTTTTCTTAGGCAGAAGATAAAGAGGAAGAAGATGTATCTGGTGAACCTGAAGCTTCACCAAGTGCAGATACAACTATCCTATTTGTAAAAGGAGAAGGTAATAGAGAAATACTAGTTTTGACTCTGGTGTAGAAATTTTTTAAATAATAAGATCACTTTTTGGGGAAGTGTTAGTAATGCTTAAGATGCGTCTTCCTTTCTTATAAGTATAAATATACATTTTGGGGGAAAAAACCCTCATATTACATGTGTGAATACTCATGTCTGTAAGGTACTATTCCTGGCATTTAAATTAACGGGGGAAAGAAAAACTATCCATTTTAACTAGAAATTAAGTGTTCATTGAAATAAACTGTTTAAACTCTTTTCAAACTGCCAAAATAAATTAACTTGTATTTTGAATGGAAACAGTAAAATATTAAACCTTTACAATTAGGTCTTGGTTGGAACCTAGATTACATTAAAAGAAAGTAAATAATGGCTTATATTTAATGAAGGTTCTGGCAAGTATTGTTCTCAGTGCCTGTCATGTATTACTAAATCCTTACAGAAATCCTCTGAGGTTAGTCACTGTTGCTAAACTGAGATTTAAAGAGGTTAACAATTTGTCCAATGTTACCCAGTTAGTAAATAGATTCTGGAGACGGTGTAGAACCAGATCAGTCTGATTCCAAAGCTTGTGCTGTACTGGGTGAAACTCACCTCTAGAGACTACAGTATAATTATTGAGTTATTTTGAAGTTATTAATTTTCTCAGTTATTTCAAGCTATTTTATTCCCATGTATGTTCCAACTGTATGCTAAAAAAAATGTCTAATTAGATTAAGCACTCCCTCCCTCCCCAGTTTATTATGTCATTCGTCGTTCCATTGTTTGCATAGATAATAGATATTGAGTTGGGGGGTGGGAGGTGACTTTATAAAGACAGATAGTCTTACTGCAAAATAATCTTACTAAAAGTACACGACTCTTTCTTAGACCACATAATTTGGATGTGATCTGGTCTGAAATTGCGGTACTCAGTCAGTTCAGCTCTTAAGTTGGAATGCTAGAGTATAGATAACTGAAGTTTATATAACAGTTACTAGGTAGTAGATGACTAGAATGCTCTATTGAAAGGGATTCGGAAACCAAGTCTATATGTATTGGGAAAGAATGCCAAAATCCATGAGTAATGTCATACTTTTTATTTTATGCCCTTTGAGCATGTTCTAATCTTGTCTGTCTCTCATTCTCTATTTTTTTATTTTTTTATTTTTTAGATTTTCCAGCAAACAACATTGTGAAATTCTTGGTAGGCTTTACAAACAAGGGCACAGAAGATTTTATTGTTGAATCCCTAGATGCCTCATTCCGTTATCCGCAGGACTACCAGTTTTATATCCAGAATTTCACAGCTCTTCCTCTGAACACTGTAGTCCCACCCCAGAGACAGGCAACTTTTGAGTACTCCTTCATTCCTGCAGAGCCCATGGGTGGACGACCCTTCGGTCTAGTCATCAATCTGAACTACAAAGATTTGAACGTAAGGCCCTCTACACTTTTTTTTTAGTTAGAGATGGGTGAGGACAATTGACATTTGAATATTCTTATGTTTACTCATTTATGTGCCTGTTTTGTGGTTAAAACTCAAGGAGGCAAAGATAAATTGCATGTCTCTGTCTTTAAGTCTATAATCCACTGGGGGAGATGGATGTAAGCAGGCTATCTCACAGCATAAGTGATACATTCTAGAGATAAGTGTGGGCTGCTAGAGCAGTGGTTCTCAACCTTTCTAAAGCCGTGACCCTTTAATACAGTTCCTCATGTTGTGGTGACCCCAACCATAAAATATTTTTCATTGCTACTTCATTTTGTAATTTTGCTACTGTTATGAATCATAATGTAAATATCTGTGTTTTCTAATAGTCTTAGACTCTATAGGTTGAGAACCGCTAGCAGGGTTGCCTAATACCATCGGAAAACACAGATATTTACATTACGATTCATAACAGTAGCAAAATTACAGTTATGAAGTAGCAATGAAAATAATTTTATGGTTGAGGTCAACATAACATGAGGAACTATATTAAAGGGTCGTGGCATTAGAAAGGTTGAGAACCTTTGAGCTAGAGTATTAAAGTGGAAGTGGCTTGATCTTAAAAGGAAAGTTAGCCACAGTGGAGTCTGCTATTTTTAGCATAGTTTTAGCCATAAGGTTTATGGTTTATAAGATGCAAGTAGCCTAAAGAAGCTCTGCTGTCTTCTGGTTTTTAATGTGGTGTGATACATAGCCAATGAATGAATTAGAGAAACCTTTCACAATTGTACTACTGGGAGTTCACCTCTAGATGCCAATTATTATGCCCACTTTTAGATAAGAACACATCTAAACCCATTTCCTTTTTTTTTTTTTTTAAATATATTTTATTGATAATTTTACAGAGAGGAAGGGAGAGAGATAGAGAGCTAGAAATGTCGATGAGAGAGATACATCGACCAGCTGCCTCTTGCACACCCCCCACCGGGGATGTGCCCGCAACCAATGTACATGCCCTTGACTGGAATCGAACCCGGGACCTTTCAGTCCACAGACCGACGCTCTGCCACTGAGCCAAACCGGTTTCGGCAAAACCCATTTCCTTTTCAAAAACTTTTCAGTGAAGGAAATTTTATCCATTTTGGAAGCTTGGTCAACCTTTCATTATTGTAGTGTCAACATGTTTACCTCATATCTTAGTTAAATTTCTGGTGCTGCAATTAAGTTTTTCTTTTTTAAAAATTTCATAGTAGAGAGTAGAAAATTTTTCTTTTTTCCTTCAAAATAGCATATGCTTTCTCAACTTTATAGTTAAGTGACTTGAAGAATTATATATTTCAAATAGAAAACTATCAGGCATATATGTAGTTTCAGTTCCATTTTAAATATTAGTTTCATCAGTATTCTGATTCTTGGAATTGTCAACAGAAGAATGCCAATTGCAAGATCTTGAAGTAAAACTTTTATAATTACAGTTTAGCAATAAGTAACACTTTTTAAGTACTACTTTTGTGCAAAGAATCAAATACTGAATGATTTTGATGTATTTGAAAACTGAAATTGTGTTGAACTGGTAAAATTATTTCAAGATCACAACAGAAAAATATTTTTTACAATAAAAATCACCCATTTATTAAATTTATTTTCAACCTATTAATTTAGAACATGAATTTAACTTGTTCAAGTGTAATTTTTTGTTCTGTTAATCTTAATTCGAAGATAGTTTTTCCATTGATTTTTTTTTTTTTTTTTGAGAGTTTAGGGGAGGGAGCAAAGGGGAAAGATAGAGAGAAACATCGATATGAGAACCACATTGATGGTTGCTTCCCGAATGCACCCCTACTGGGGCTGGGGATTGAACCAGCAACCCAGGTATGTGCCCTTGACCAGGAATTGAACCCAAGATACTTTGGTGCATGGGCTGATACTGATCATTGAGCAACACCAGCCAGAGCTCAGGTCTACTTCTTAAAATGATCTGCTATTCTATAAATGTTCATGCTCTGTCTTTTTTGTTTGGAAGGTTACAGCAAGAGAATATAGGGCGTTTCGTTATAAGTGTGTTCTGTGGGCTTTGTTTCTTTATGCACATTTTATCTTGTTTTTGTTTTACTTCCCTGGTTCCTCAACTTCCCTTCTTCCCAACCCAAAAGAAAGTGGGGGACAACTTTGGCAAAATTGGAAGCATTTTTTATTTCTTAGGAGAAAATAACAAACATCGTAATGTTGAGTCCCTGATACCAAGTTAGTGCCATTAGGCATGACTGAATCTTGTCTTCTAAGTGATAAGAAAGCTATTGTATATTTCTTACATATTCTTAGAATAATGATTTTAAGAATTCTTATAGGCTTTCCTTTTATCAATACCATTTCAGTTTGGGGGAATTTTTCTTTTTCTTTTTTTTTGTAAACAGGGCAATGTATTTCAAGATGCTGTCTTCAATCAAACAGTTACAATTATTGAAAGAGAGGATGGCTTAGATGGAGAAACGTAAGTGGAAGTTGAAATATGCAGATCTTGATCTTGTTAAGTAGGACTAAAATGCTTGCTCCTATCACCCTATTTTTATTAAATGATGGAAATGAAATGGATTGTAGCCTTGGTGAAATCCTAACTATGTAAATTCATATTTTAGCTGTTCAAACCAAGTTAGGAAAGATAGTTGAAATTGACAAAAATTTGTTTTTAAAAAGATAGCTCTAGCTTTCCATCCTTCCCATTTTAAAATCTTTTGTACCCCATGCTCTTAAACTGATGAGCAGCCTAATCTAAGTTGCATGCCTCTAAAATTGCTATTGAAAATGTAAATCATAATATTTTATCTTGAAAAATGTGTTCTTTGAAAATGACAAATTACTTCTTACTCTATACTTAGATGGAATTCACCAAAAGTAATTTTTAAATCAAACTGCAAAATCTAATATTTGAGGGAGATAAACTTAATATATTATAAAGCAATTTTATTAATTTGGGATTAGATAATTGCTTTTTTAAATGGTTAGAAATAAAGTAAGAAATTTATAAGACGTATTACCTGGGTCTAAATTGAATTAATGTATTTTATTTCTTTTATCAGCAAGTTATTTGGAAAGCTTATCTAGTGTTAACATTATACACAGTGGGGCAAAATTAGGTTTACAGTTGTTTGTATGTAAAATAATACAATGATTAATAAATGATAATGCAAGAATAAACTTTCATCTACTCCAACTGCAAACCTACTTTTGCCATACCCTGTAGATGTAATTAGCTTGATGTTTTTTATAAGTTAAACAAAAATTAAGCTGTGTTAGTGCCTCTGAGTTAAGCCAGTTTATATTTTTTCCTTTTATATTAGAATCTTTATGTATATGTTCCTTGCTGGTCTTGGGCTCTTGGTTGTTGTTGGCCTTCATCAACTCCTGGAATCTAGAAAGGTAATTATTATAGGTGAATGAATCTTCTAGCCATACTTCAGAAGTTGTTACAGTACTAAATTAAGTTCAATCCAGTGATTTCTTGCTTTCACTATGAGTTTGTATATTTACATGCTTGTTGTACCTTTTACTTTATTTACTCTATCCACTTTTACTTTATTTAATTATTTACTTTATCCACTCTATCAAATGAACTAGGGCCACTTGTTTTTTGGTTTTTAAAAATATATATTTTATTGATTTTTTACAGAGAGGAAGGAAGAGGGTTAGAGAGCTACAAACATCAACCAGCTGCCTCCTGCACACCCCCCTACTGGGGATGTGCCCACAACCAATGTACATGCCCTTTGACTGGAATTGAACCTGGGACCTTTCAGTCCCCAGGCCAACGCTCTATCCACTGAGCCAAACCGGTTCTGGCGGGCCACTTGTTTCTTAAACTCAGACATAAGCTTTCATTTTTCTGTTCACTACACTTTTTCATCAGTATGTTATTTTATCTGTAAGCATGGAAACTTTTATATTTGCTTCAGTACTCTTTTTAAAAAAAATACATTTTATTGATTTTTTTACAGAAAGGAAGGGAGAGAGGGATAGAGAGTTAGAAACATTGATCAGAGAGAAGCATCAGTCAGCTGCCTCCTGCACAACCCCTACTGGGGATGTGCCCGCAACCAATGTACATGCCCTTGACTGGAATCGAACCTGGGACTCTTGAGTGCGCAGGCCAATGCTCTATCCACTGAGCAAAACTGGTTAGGGCATGCTTCAGTACTCTTTTTTAAAAATATATATATTTTATTGATATTTTACAGAGAGGAAGGGAGAGAGATAGAGAGCTAGAAACGTCGATGAGAGAGAAACATCCACCAGCTGCCTCCTGCACACCCCCCACCGGGGATGTGCCCGCAACCAATGTACCGTATTTGCCGGCGTATAAGACGAATTTTTGGCCCTGAAAAATATGCCTCCAAGTGGGGGGTAGTCTTATACGGCGAGTATATAACAAACTCTGTATTTTTAGTGGAAATGTTAGGGGATCGTCTTATATGCCCAGTCAGACTGGTGATGGGTGCTGGCAGCAGGTACAGGCAGTAGCTCCAGCACCAGCAGTTGGTGCGAGCACTAGGCAGGACCACAGCCAGCAGGAGCAAAGAATTTTCAGTAACCATCAGAGGCTCACCTGATGACAGCTACTGGTGCCCCTGCTCACCTACTCTACCATCCTGCCATGGCCAATGCCTACCATGTACCACGCTCTGCTGTCCGTTAGGTCTATTTGCATATTAGGGATATATATATATGCAATAAGTTACTAATAAGCACTTGCTCTTTAAAAGAGAAGTACTTAGTGCTTAAATGTTAATTTCCATAACTTTCTAACAATGGCATCTCTAATTTTTCCCATTTGAATGAAGCCATTTTTAAAAAATTGGCTGTGGTTACCTTTCTGTGTATTCAAAATCTAATTTTTAGACTATATTTAATGCTCTTTTAGGTAAATAGGGATTTTTGGGGTATTTTTTAAGAGCAGGGCTAAATAGAATTAAATTACTTTCTTACTTTCTAGTAGTTTCACTGCAAAAACTCTAGGGACAAAGTTTTTGGTTGTTAGCTTAAGTGAGATTTATGTTTTTGTTTTATCTATGCCAACTGTTTTGAGTATGTTTAACTAATAATGCAGGAACCTGCCTGCATGCATCCTTTCAGTGATTTATCATGAATTCTGTTGAATTTGGAAATAAATTTATTCTTTAACATTTAATACTCAAAGGGAAAGAAAATTATTGTATAAGTAGGAAGTCTTGATAACACATGAAGCTTTATAGCATAGGAAAATATCTTTAAAGCCTGAAAATCATTGTTTGAAGATTTATTCCTTTATTATTTATTTTTCATAATTGGTGCTAGACATGACTTTCCCCCTCTGATTAATAAAAACTTGAGTAGGAGTAGGTTTTAAAACTAGAAGAGAACCTATTTCTTAAGATATTTAAGTGGCTTGATAGGTCTATTTTTAGTAAACAGTATAATGAAACTCCTTTACAGCATTGTTTTTTGTTCTCCTAGCGAAAGAGACCTGTACAGAAAGTAGAGATGGGTACAACAAGTCAGAATGACGTTGACATGAGTTGGATTCCTCAGGAAACTTTGAATCAGATCAGTAAGTACTCTTACTAACTTGGCTGAGAACATTTTTTCTTAAATGGAAATTAAATATTTTAGATTTAGCACAAATGCTTGGTCAGTGCTAATTAACACTTATCTTTTCCAATACTTGTATAGAATTTAGTATATGTTTAATGAGTGCTTTAAAATTTTATTCTGTGTAGTTCTTAATTTAGAAATGCTTCCAAATCTGCAGTTTATATACAAATGTGTATTTCTCTATATTTCTAATCTTTTTCCTGTCTCTTTTTTTTTTCCTGTTGCTTCAGTGCAAAGTAGAAGAGGTGAGGTGGATAATTTTTTAATGGTGTTTGCTGTTTTGGGGGGTCCACTTAGCAGTAAGCTTAATGAGTAATGAAACAGTTTCTTAGTACTAAATTTGTTGGAAGAACTGCTAACTACTAACTACCCAGAATAGTTTGAAAAAATAAAACTAAAATACTGCATATTTCCCTAACAGATATATTTCAATTTTATTACTACATATGCAGTTATTTAGAATATTAATTTTTATAAAAGAATGTAGAAGTAATAGGGCCCAGGATGCATGACTCAGTGGTTAACTGTGAACTAGGAGGTTACAATTCGATTCCTTGTCAGGACACATGTCCAGGTTGTGGGCTTAATCCCCAATATGTGGGGCATGTAGGAGGTAACCCATCAATGATTCTCATCATTGATATTTCTATCTCTCTTCCTCCCTCTCTTCCTCTCTCTCTTCCTCTCAATACAAACACATGTAAAAACGACAATAAAATATGTTTTTAAAAACAGTAATAGGGTCTTGTAAAAAATAAATAGTATAGAAGTGAAAAAGTTGATACCACCTGGATCCACTGAACCAATTTTTCATAAGTAATTGGCACTTATATGTTATTCTAAGTATTTTCTATACATATATCAGCATATATGTCTGTTAACTATTGGTTTTGTACAAATGGCATTATATTGCACGCACTGTTAGGCAATCTGAGTTTTCATGCTTTGGGTATCTTTTTGTGATAGTTACTTACATATTTACCTCATTCTTTTAATAACTAGATAGTACTTTATATGAATGTGTCATCACACATTAAACCTGATCTATTTTGAAGGATATTTGTTATTTTGAGATTTTCAGTCTTAAAATTAAATCTGTAATGAGGAAGCTTGTCATATAGCTAATAAGAGGTGGAGCCAGTGCACTGACCACCAAGGGTCAGACAGTTTTGTCCAGGACAACAAAAAGGATACAGGTTCAATTCATGGTCATGGCACATGCCTACATTGCAGGTTCAATCCGCTCCCAGCGCTGCAGGTGCTGTTGAGACAAAGGAAAGGGGGAATGGAGGAGGAGGACCAGCAAGCAGCACTGAGGCGCTCTGGGCCCCTTGAGCCACTGGGGAACCAGGGCAGTGAGTCTCACCAGGGGCGGGGGGAAGCTGCGGAGGTGGCAAATGTCCTCAGGTTATGGTCACACTCTGACCTCCAGTTGGGAATTATTCCACTGGAGAGCTTGTTATGATGTGCACTGACAACTAGGGGGCAGGTACTTCCATGGGTAGGTTAGCTGGCTGCTGGTGTCTGGACGATTGGGACTGAACGAGATGGGTCAGATATGCCCTGGAGCCCTAATGCAGTCCCTCTCCAGCTGGCCAACCTCCTGTATCCCTCCCCAGCTCCGATTGTGCACTGGTGGGGTCCCTCACCCTGGTCTGCGCTCTCACACATTTGGCCTGGTGGTGGAATGATCAGTCGCTATGACACACACTGACCACCAGGGGTCAGATGCACAACGTAGGAGCTGCCCCCTGGTGGTCAGTGCTCAGCCAGAAGCTGGGCTCACAGCTGGCAAGTGCAGTGGCAGTGGCAGGAGCCTCTCCTGCCTCCATGGCAGTCAGCCATCCCCCAAGGGCTCCCAAATTGTAAGAGGGCAAAGGCTGGAATGAGGGGACCCCTCCGCCCTCTACCCACTGCACAGATTTTGTGCACTAGGCCTCTAGTTGAGTAATAAGGCTCTAAAAAGGCCCACCCTCCAGATTTACCAGGTTGGTTTTTTTTCCTGGTGTCTTGATCTAAACTTTATTTAATCTGGAAGATAAATCTATAGGCTTGGTTAGACTTAAGTTGGTCTTTCTGGCTAATAACTTGTGCCATCATTAGTGATGATAACTTGAGCTGTAAATTAGGGTGAGTACATAGAGGTTTCCCTAATCAACTGAAACTGTTTGGTTACCCTAAAAAAGTTCCTCCTGAAAAAGGATAAATGCTAAATTAAATTCAGATTTTCATAGAATTGCTATGTTAACTGTATTCTTTTTTTTTTAAATCCTGCCTCGAGGATATTTTTTCCATTGATTGAGAGGAGGAGAGAGAGAGACATATACATGGACATGAGAGAGACAGAAACATCAACGTGAGAGAGACACATAAATTGGTTGCCTCCCCCACACCCCTTACCATGGCTAGGGAACCTGCAACAAAGGAATGTGCCCTTGACTGGGAATTGTACCCAAGACTCTGTGGTCCACAGGCTGGCACTCTAACCACTGAGCACACTGGCCAGAACAACTATATTCTTTTTGATGCTCAAATTGTTAGTTTTGGCTTTTGGCTGCCTTTTTGAATTGCCTCTATTCTTAGCCTTTTGATCTTTTAATGATCCCTTATTAGCCAGCTCAACAAGATAATCTAAACTTTTTTATCTTTTCTACTCTAAGCATGGAGCTAGTCATGATTTTGTTTTTCCAAGGATCCTTGGATGATACTAGAAATGGCATTCATACTGGGTGACATTGTTTCTAGGCCCATTCTGTGAACTGAGATAGAAAATACATATTTTTCAAATCAATTGTATATTGATACTAGAGGCTCGGTGCACAAAATTCATTCTTGGGGTTGGGGAAGGGGGTCCCCTCAGCCCGGCCTGCACACTCTTGCAATCCAGGACATCCCTCTCGAAATCTGGGACTGCTGACTTCTAATGCTCGCCTGATGCCCCTAACTGCTCGCCTGCCTGTATGATCGCCTCTGCCTCAGCCCACACACCCAGGACCCAGGCCTCTTCCGGTCGTCGGCAGGCAACCGGGACCCAGGCTTCCCTCCCTCTGGCCGGCCACAGGCACCCAGGACCACGGTTACGGGCAGCTTCCCTTCCCACCTATTGCTCTTTTATTAGTATAAGTTTTCAATTAAACTATAACAGTATTTTAATTTAATTTTTTAAGCTTGGTTTTTTTTCTCTCTTGTACTTTATTCCTTACAGCAGTAGTTCTTAACCTGTACATTGATCAGAATCACCTAGATTGCTTGTTAATCTTGATGAGGCTCACCCCTAGAGTTTCCAATTGAGTAGGTCTTAGGTAAAACCTAAGAATTTGCATATCTAAGTTCTTAGGTGATTTTTGAGGCTTCTGGTCCAGACCACATTTTGAGAACCACTTTCTTAAATGGTTTTCTTAAAGGAGTTGCCAAATTGCAGGTAATTTAGGAAAAATAGCCATTTCTTATTTTTTTTAAATATATAAATATATTTTTTGTTTTAAAGCAGGAAGAAAGGGAAGAGAGAGGGAGACATTGATTGGCTGCCTCCTGCATATCCGCTACTGGAAATCAAGTGTAGGCATGTGCCTTGACCCAAAATTGAACCTGAGACCTTTTGGTACATGGGAGGACCCTCAACCAACTGAGCCACACTGGCCAAGGCAAAATAGACATTTTTTTTTTCCTGAAAATAGGACATGTACTTTGCATGTTTGAGGATAGAATGGAAAAAATCAAAAGATTTTGAAGGTCATGGAGCAGGAAGTCTGTCTGGAAGGTGCCTCAAACTTTGAGGAATTACTTTTAGAAAGAAGGGTGGTATAAAGAATAGGACATATAAGAGGCCAATATTTAACTTGGCAGGAGCTTTACTCATCTATCTTCTGAGAATGTAAACGAAGGAAGGATACTTTGGAACAATTTTAATTCATTGCTAATAAGTTTTTTCTTGATTTGTTATTAATAAGTTTCACAAAAATTTTGCCTTTGTCATCTAAAAATGAAAAGGGTTGCAGGGAGATATGATTTCACTACAGTTACTTTTTAAGTTTTTTTAGGGTTTGGGGTGATGGTAAGTGGGAGGTTGGGCTGAAAAGCATCATTATGCACATTGTTCTTTGCTGAAATAAAGTGCCACTCTTTGGAGCCATTTTTCCAAAAGATTGGTGAATCCAGAATGCTCTTACTCTGTTTCTCATTTGTCTGCTTCCTAACTTTGATGGTGCTACACAGGCAGGTGATAAAGGCTTGTTCTGTGCATTCCCGTATTTAAAAACCTGCTGCAAGTATTTGAAATTGTTGGAAGTCTGTGATCACCACTTCATATCTGCTTAATAAAAGCAATATTCACACAGATGGCTATTAGATCCCAAAGTACTTTTTGAATCCTCAAAAATTATAGTCAGCATATTGTTTAGTTTTTTAATTGTTTGAAATGGTCAGTTATGTAAAGGCAGTAGTTCTTAGTCTAACCTTTTTGAAAATCTGATGAAAGTTATAGGCTATCTTCATCAGAAAAATGCTTCCATGCTAAGTTTTGATAAGTTGAATCCCTTAAATAGCATTACTAACTTATCTAATAAATGTGGGTTTTCATGTGACATGTAGACTTAGTGCTTAAGCAGATTTTTAAGAAGGCTTTTTAGTTTCTAAATATGCTTAATAAAAATCTATTATGTATTTTAAAAATATGGGCATGGTCTAGTAATTTTGAAAAATAAAAATTAATATCTTTTAGATACATTATATTTTTCATACCCTTGTTCATGAAATGCTTACAAATGAACCCCATACTTTGGTGAAAACATCTTTTTCCAGCCCTTCATTAAAAAAAAAAAAAAAAAAAAAAAAAACACCTGGAAAAATAATTATTTATTCCACAAAGAGAGCTTATCTTCCTAATTTGAAAAGTGCTTCTACGAAATAAGAAGCCACAATGGTCAGAGAGAATTAAGCCTTTCCTGTTTTTAAAGAAACTTAAAGATGACTCTTACTGAAAGTAGAAGAAACTCACTACCAATTTATTTATTTGATAGTCTCCGCTAAGACTCTTAACATAAGATATAAAGAGAAATAAGGAAAAGCATGATGTTTACCAGTATGTATGTAGGATGGTCTTAGTATTGATATACTATCGTAATTTCCTACTGCTTATTCCAGGTAATTCTATGAAATTGCCAACATTATGCCAACTGCATGGCTGCATTTATAAATACTGTCTTTAATCTTATAATCAATATAAATATTTTTGAGCTGCAAATTTCATACATTTTACACTATTTCCAAAGTGTTTACTTATGCACGCATAATCATGTTAAATTGTAGAATTCAAGATTTTGCATGGTAGCTCCTGCGTTACAGTAACTAAGATTGTATCTTTTCCCACCCTAATTGCAAAAGTTTGGTTTTAATTCAGTTAGCTTTTGAAGGTTAGTTAAAATACCTAAACTAGATAATAGACATTATTACTAGATGGCATATTTTTGCATGTATGTTTGTTTTTTGAGCTTAATTGTAAAGTTGAAGGGATATGCTTTTTTTAAATGTGAAAAAACATTTAAAAAAACATTTTTTTTTAATCTAGCATATTTATAATAGGCAAATTCAAACTTTCTCTTTTCTTGCAGATAAAGCTTCACCAAGAAGGTTGCCCAGGAAGCGGGCACAGAAGAGATCAGTAGGATCTGATGAGTAAATGTTCCTTTGTGCAACAATTCAGTCTTTACTTAACCTGCCCTAATGTTTTTCGGCCTGATGGGAATTAGTGCAGAGAAGCCATATCACCATAGAAGCAACTACTACTTGTGTGTGGACTGAGCAATCAGAGTCTGTGGCGATAATATTTTTGAACGTGCACTGCATTAATTTTTCTAAAGTAACAAATTTGTTTTTTTAACCATTAAAATCTATGTGTGTGTGTGTGTGTGCGCATGTGTGCGCATGTGTGCGTGTGTGTGAGCAGTTGGTCTTGTGTGTGTGTGCGTGTGTGTGAGCAGTTGGTCTTACCAGAATCATCGTTGAACTCCCTGAAGCATGCCTTTAGAATACTGAATATATTAATTGCCTTTCTTGTTGACATTTTCAATATTTTCTCCCCAAAGTCCATATTTATCCAATATTATAGATGTCCTACGTTGGACTGTTTAAAGAAAATAACTTGTTTCGTTCTTAGAATCCCAGTTGATAGAACAAATTAGCAATTGGTTGGCATCATTGCTGTTTTACAACTAGTATTCTAAAGGCACAAGCTGGAGCAGCTGCTTTTTAGCAATAGAGTTGTTTTGGTATTTTGCTGCTGCTTACTATAATACGCACCTTCAGAACACTGCCCAAATGAGTTCAAGGGATCTCTAGCAACAAAATTGTGAAACATGTAAATTCTGCTGATTTTGGTGTATAAAATCCACCCCACTCTCTTTTTTTATCAGAAAGAAAATTGTGTCCTTGTGGAAACTGAGTTGTTGTGTTGACCATTATTATTCTATTTCTTACCCAAGGGATAGCTTTGGAATGATTTTAGACCTATTTAGTTATTTTTTGAAGAGATTGTTTATCTCTCCTTAGTAGAAGTATCTTACTTAAGAAAAGTTGCCTTGACTACAGACTAAGCAAAAGGCCAGTTTATAAGGGCAGAGATATATTTCAATTAATTCTAATTTAAGAAAATTTAGTTAGCATTTTTTTAGATGCTTAATCAATTGTTTTTTTATATTCTCTTTTGGAGATTTTGGTTGTTGATAAAACCTTTTTTTTTTAGTTCCTCTGAAGAATTCCAAACTTAAGCACTCAATATCTAAAAACCAAAATGAAATCGGACTTCATAAAATTCACTTAGAGAGTTACTCTTGCCCTAGGTATTAAATTAAGTTTGGCATTATTGTTAGCCTGGATAAAGGGTAATGTATAATAAAATGAACAAGTAAGAGGCTTTTTCCCTCGTATCTTTAAGCCATATTCTTCCATGTATATTTTGTAAGGAAATGGTATGTGAAATTTTAGTGGCTGTTCAATTTCTGATTGTCTTCATTATAATGAACTGACCATTCCCCACCTGTACCCATGCCCACACAAAACAATGAAAAGAGACAAAACACACACAAAAAATCTTTCCAAGTTGTTTTAAGTATTGAAACATCAGAGCCAAAGTCAATGCCAAAATAGAAGTCATTGTATAGTTATTAATTACATTGCAAATAGGGGTGAAGGTGTCACATTATTTGTGTTGGCATTGCTGCACTATAATCTTCTATACCTGTAATATAAAGTGTTTTAAGTTTTTAATTGGGCTGAACAATCTGTTTATTTTGAAAAAGCTCTATGAACGCAAAGAGACTGCATGGTTTTTTTGTTAAATGTAATAAGGAGGTCCTTCCACCTTCTCAAGGAATGTATTCACAGATATTTTTGTGAGTGTCCCAAGTTTGTGAAACTATTAGAACATAATGCAGTGAGGTGTGATTACAGAATTTAAGAGACCTCTAGAGAATTTTATCAACAACCTGGTAATGCTGAGACAGTGGCAAAACCACACTGACTTCCAGGTGCCACCCCTTCTAACCTCTAAGTAATTTGCCTTACATACTAGCCTCTCCATTACTGAGGTTCAAGTTCGTACCTCAGAAATTATTTGCCATGTTTTATTTTTTTAGCATAGGAACACTTGAAAACTCAGGTGCTGGGGGGGGGGGGTCTTCTCTAGTATCAGTAAGTGTTTAGCAGGAACTAACTCTGTAATAAATGGAATTCAATTCCACACATGGTTTGTTCAAGCACACTTAATAAGTAGTCTATTTTTTAAATGTAAATATTTGGATGAAGTTTTTGTTTGTTTTGAAATATTCATTTGCTACATTAATCATGGTTTCAGAATTTACCATTTGAACAATTTGGTTTCAGAACCTGTAAAATGAACTAAGAATCTTGTGTATCAATTCAGATATGTGAGAATATGTGTTTATAAAGCGTGGATCTTGCTTTGGTTGTATAGCTTCATCATTCATTTCATGGATGTCAATAGCAAATGACTTTTAAAACTATTCCTGCTCTCTAAGGTGTTGGAGTGGGGAGGGGGAATGGGACTTCCCAGGTAGAAACCTGAGGAAAATAGATATCACAAAGAAAGGAGCCTGGACTTAATTTTAATGATGTTTTTAATTTAATTTAATTTTTTAAATTTTAATTTATTTTTTAAATATATTTTATTGATTCTCTACAGAGAGGAAAGGAGAGGGATAGGGAATTATAAGCATCGATCAGCTGCCTTCTGCATACCACACAGTGGGGATGTGCCCGCAACCAAGGTACATTCCCCAGACCGGAATCAAACCTGGGACCCCTCAGTCCACAGGCTGACACTCTATCCACTGAGCCAACCAGTCAGGGCTGGTGTTTTTAATTTTAAATAAGCTTCAGATCATAGTGACTTTGATAGGAAAAGACAAATTTAGATCTTAAATATATATTTAAAAGCCACTGCCTTAAACGTATATTTGCAATGCATCAGCCTGTAATTGTATTCTGGCTCTGTTTGGGAGAAGTAAGTGGTGGTAATGTGATGTCAAAACTTAGACTTAATGTCTTAAGTTATTTTGGAGCTACAGTAGTAGATAAATGTAATATAATATGCAAGGCTCTTAAAGCATTTATCTATTTAAATAATGTGATTTTTCTTTTTTTAACCATGAACTCAGCACTATGCATCATCTCTCACCAAGGTTTTGGTAGGTTACACCTTTGATTTTTCAGTATTTCATCTGGTTCAGTATTTCAGTTTTGTTTTGTTTTTAATATATTTTATTGTTTTTTTACAGAGAGGAAGGGAGAGGGATAAAGAGCTAGAAATATCAATGAGAGAGAAACATTGACCAGTTGCCTCCTGCACACCCCCTACTGGGAATGTACCTGCAACCAATGTACATGCCCTAGACCGGAATCGAACCTGGGACCTTTCAGTCTGCAGGCTGATTCTCTATCCACTGAGCCAAACCGGTTTTGACCAATATTTCAGTTTTAAATTAGATGTTAGGCTGAAACCAGTTTGGCTCAGTGGATAGAGTGTCGGCTTGTGGACTAAAAGATCCCAGGTTTGATTCTGGCCAAGGGCATGTACCTTGGTTACGAGCACATCCCCAGTGGGGGGTGTGCAGGAGGCAGCTGATCGATGTTTCTAACTCTCTATCCTTATCCCTTCCTCTGTAAAAAATCAATAAAATATATATTTTTTAAAACTAAATGTTAGGTTAAATTTTAAAACACTTTCTGCCCTGGCCGGTTTGTCTCAGTGGATAGAGCATAGGCCTGCAGGCTAAAGGGTCCTGGGTTTAATTCTGGTCAAGGATATCTACCTCAGTTGTAGGCTCCTCCCTGGCTGCGTCCTCCTTGGAGCTTGTGCAGGAGGCAGCCAATTAATGTGTTCTCTCACATTGATATTTCTCGTCTTTCTCTCCCACTTTCTCCAAAAATCAATGGGAAAATATTCTCAGATGAGGATTAAAAAAGAACAACAACAAAAATACTTCCTGATACACTTGAAATAATTAACCACAGTTTGGGAGAGCATCATTTATAGTTGTAAAATTAATAAATCTGATTTTATTAAATAACGAGAGGCCCAGTGCACGAATTCTTGCACAGGTGGGGGCCGGCCGGCCTGTCCCATTGGGGGTCCATTGGGCTGGGCCAGTGGGAAGAAGGGGCCCAGATCAGACTGGCTGGCTGCTGCAGTGTGCATCATAACCACCAGTTCTGGTCATTCCACCATTCTGGTCACTGGGCTTTTATATAGAGATATCCTATTTTGAATTAGATTTTCAGCTTAGTGAGGAGCAAGGTGCAGTGCTATGGTATAGGAACCGTTTAGCTGCCTTTTTTAGGCAGAAAGGAGCTCATTTACTAAACATCAGTCATGCACTTTTTTCTGTTGGGACTTTCATTCATCTCACAAACCTTCACAACAATTCACTGAAGCAAGCTGATAACTGTTCTCATTTTACAGGTGGAAAAATCAAAATCTGAGTTTGAGTAGCTTGCTCGAGGTTACACATTGAACATGGATTCAGAGCTGTCTTATTCTAAAACACATGTTCTTTCCCCTTTACTGTGTTTCAGAAGAAAATTTTATAAAACCAAGCATTTGGGCAGCTTACAAATGCTTGGTTTTCCAGAGTCCAGCAATAAGTTCAAATAACCCCAGTGTGGAATATACTATGTATACACACTTGCTGTACTGTACAGTAAGTGCCCAAGTGCCACTCAACTCCAGAACACAAACCCCAGAGTCTTCTGAGCTATTGTAAATTGATTTGTCTGTTAATGTTGTGGTATGTACATATAATTTTTTTGAATTTGATACTGCATTTTATATGATAATTTAGTTTTCCACATATGCCCTACTTAATATCTGACAATGATATCTCTTTAAATGTCCCCTTGATTTAAAGAAATAGCCTTTAAAAACATTTTTATCAGAATAGATTTTCTAGTTTGATTGTATTTTCAAGTTGTAAAGGGTTGAAAGATACATCCTCATATTAGAGATGAGAGAGAAGTAAGTACCTATTTGTTGGGTTATACAACCAGCTAATTATAGAACTGGGATTACAGGTTAAGCTCATACATCACAACCGAAGATGATTTGACTAGGGCTTTTCTTATTCTCCTGCTGTTCCTTAACGTAGATTTCTGTGTGGTACCCATGACAACCTATCATCTTGTTGACATGTTGATCTCCTGCTGTGCTGTGAGCTTATATCTTGTTTGCTTTTTATTCTCAGGTTCTAGTTCATGATTTTCAGGTTGAAACTTATAAGATGTTCAAAGAAATAAAATGTGGGCCAAATTTTCACAAGCCATATTTCCATGGCATTGTATCGAGAAATATTCCTGGTGATAATCCAGTCTCCTTGGCAGTTCTGTGATGCTGCATAGAGAGGTGATGTGGTGTGCCAGCTTGGGGATTAGGATGTAGTCAGCCTGGCCTCTGAACAACAGTGACCTGCAGAAGACAGCCCATCTTTAGAGTTTTGATGTGTGCTGTAAAATTGAGAGACAAATGAAGTGTCAGTTCCAAATTTATTCTGTTACCTACAATGTTAAGTGATTCTTCCTTAAATCTAGTTTACTCAGGAAAAAAAAATGAACCAAGATATAGAATGGACTCATGTCAGTCTTCCTGGGTTCATAGACCCAGCTCCCTCTTAGTTGGAGGCGAATAACCTCTCTGAGCTTCAGTTTTGATGCTTAGCACATTGTCCATAGCAAAGGAAGCCTGTGAGTAACGCCTGCCTCTGTTGTGGGCACTGGGTTGTCACAGCGTTCTGTGAAAGCATGGGAAGGGAAGGAAGAGTGCATATGGCACTTTTTGGACTTAGATGTGGAGGCATAGTTAAATTCTATGGCGTAGAAAACTTACAGTAAGCAGCATTCTTTTTTAAACTGCAGAGTAAAAGTCTTAAGATGAACATGAAGCGTAGGTAGTTCTGGTTCACTTAATAAGGAACCAGAGTAATAAGACTGCCAAGGGGAGTTCTTGTAATAAATCTGTTAGAATCCACACATCCAATGGAGAATTACCTTTTTCAGACACCTGGAGAGGCTACGTGTTTCCCAGTATTTCCATTTTTGGGACTTTCGGATTTATACTGTAAGACACTTAATAAACAAAAAAGACTTACATATTTTTCAGAATGTTTGTGTGGTCTCCCATCCTAGTCACATTGTCATAATAGGTGCTCCAGCTCTAAAGGCATTTTAGAAAGCAGTGTGAGAAATATTTTAAACAGGAATAGTGTTTGGATTGAGCTGATATATATCAGGCATCTGCTCTACTCTTCCAAATGCATTCTCATTCAGTCCTCACAACTACCCTAGGTAACTCCTTATCCATGATGAAACAGCCTCCAGGAGACCAGAGGTACCCACACTGCAGGTTTGGTGCATTGCCTTCACCTTAGTTTGGAAAAGGTATATGTACACTGTGTTTGCAAGCACATTCACATTAATGCACAAAATATACTGAGTTCTGGTTGCATCATTTGGAACTGCTCAAAGTCAAGCTACATTTATAAAAACTTCAGCAATGGCTCTCTTGAAAGGATTTGTTGCCATCACCCTCTGCACAAGATTTAAACCAGTGGTTCTCAGTACATGTGAGACTAGGGCTTCCCTGCCCTTGAACTTCCCTGGGTTTATTATTAGAGTCGTATGTATTATAAGGTCTTGAATTTAATATTTCATACTTTTTATAATTGTTAACTTTTCATGGCTAAAAGTTCTATGTATTTGTAAATTTGTCCTTAAAAGCTGATGGCACTGTTCACTAAAGGGAAAGTAAATCTAGACCGGCTGTAGACTGCTGGTCCTGAGCTGTCTTCGACAACAGTGGCGGCAGGATCACTCTGCATGGTGGTATGACATTGATTTCACTTGCCTTTGACCTTATTTGAACCCACCTGGATAACACTTATCTGGTTTACACCAAAGCCCCTGCCTAGAATTTCATTTCAGAAACCACTACAGTGGTTTTCACATGTGGCGACAGGGCTAGTTTTAAGGAGATACCCTGTACATGCGGGGTCTTGGTCATGTCTGCACAGTGAAGACAGTGCTAACTACTGTCTACACAAGCGTTCACCACTCTCACTGACTCTTCACCAGGTCATGTCTTCCAGGTTCTTGAGAGACTTGACCTTGCCTATCCCCCTCATCTCTGGCTGCTTTCCTACTGTGTCCACCTTTATAAAAACCTTCCTGTCTTTAATCTTTTGCTTGATTCTCTTATCCTGTTTTTCTGTTTTGTTTTCCTCTTTGTAAAAATATATCCTAAGCACTTGGTTTCCTTTTCCTCTCCAGGCTTTCAATCTTAAATTTCCTTCCATTTAGCTCCTGCCCCCCAAAACGTTCTCTTGGGATCTCATGGCTCCCTACTGGCCAGCCTTCTGTAGTCTCAGTTCTCCAGCCTCAGCTGTGCACATAACCCGGGACCACTGCCCTCCCAATCCCCCTTAGCTTCTCCAACCTGCTCTCACGAAACTCCTCTTTTCTGACTAACCCAACTCAGGCTTCCTCCAGCTCTGTAGTGTCCTTGACAGAGTTCTCATGGTGGTCACCATGGCCTCATCTGTTAACTGTGTGTCTCCTCAGTCCTAATGTTTGAGACCTCCAGTACTGTCTTAGTGCCATTCTGTCTGTGATTAGTTCTCACTTAAATTTTCTATTGTAACCCCCAACCATCAAATCACAGATGCTTATTTCCCTCTATAAACCTCCCCAGTCTAACTTCTTGCATTCTTCAGTAACATGGCTCCTATTTATCCCACATTGAATCTTAAAGAGCCCCAAGTATGATGACTTACATGTAAGTATTTAATAAACGCTTTCTAATTTTTAGCTCTGCTATGAATTAGATTTCAGTTCTTTCGACTTCAAAATCTAACAATTTAAGAACTTAAAAAACCCCAGAATCATTCAGTATAGGCAAAATACCTCTGGTTCAAAATTTATCCTTTTACATAAAAAATTTCCCAAAATCTTGAGTTTGCTGTTTTAATTCTAATGCTTGAACACTTGAAATGTGATCTCTAACTGTGTGTGTATTTCCGAGAGGGAGAAGAGGAAGTGAGAGCTAGAAACATCAATAATGAGGGAGAATCATTGATTGGCTGCCTCCTGCATGCCCCCCACTGGGGATCAAGCCCGCAGCCCGGCCATGTTCCCTGATCAGGAATAGAACCGTGATTTCCTGGTTCATAGGTTAATGCTCAACCACTGAACCACGCCACGGGGCATGACCTCTATCTGTGTTTTAATCCAGTTGCTTATGACAGAACTTGCTCCTGCAGTGTGAGGTTTAGCTGTTGACTGTCTGAGAATGTTATCTGGCTGTCTTTTAGGGCTTTGTGAAAGTAGAGCTGTGAGTCCATAGAAATCTTGTGCAGCTTTGAGAAGTATCACTGCTCTAGAAGTATCTGGGAATCACAGCCTTTCCTGTTTGTAAACTCATCACTGGTCTGCTCTGTCAAATGCATCTGTCTTACATATCCCTTAACAAAGGGCAGACTTCAAAGTACTTGTGTGCAATACAAAATGTTTCCTAAGTGTCAACACATGTTATTGCTAGGTCTTTTTTTTCTCTCCCTGCTTCTTAAAGATGAGAAGCACAAAGGAAATCTAAAATATTAAGCAAAAAATAAAACAGAAACTAAAAGATAATTTGGGTATTCAACTTTCTAATAGTTAACTAATTTTCCCATGGAATCTGTAAAAAGCTTCACACATTCTCTGCATGTAAAATTTGGGTATTAAAGTAACAGTCTTGTTTTAGAAGAAAGATACTTTAGGATGAGTTTGCATTGTTCTTTGGCTGGCAGCTAGTTGACTTTAGATGATGCTCATTAGACACCCCATACTGAGAGTTTGGGTTCCCAGTGGAGACTGCATACTCTGACCATTTAGACATTTGTAAGTGAGCAGAGATGGGCCTTGGACTTAATTCTCTCATCTGTGTGCCAGTGAGTCAGTAGTGCCTAGACTTTCCTTCTTTTCAAGGTTTTATTGAAAGTGGTAGAACTGAACTGGGAAAAGTAACTTAATTAAGGACTGTGCCAGCCAGAGAGTTTTCTCTAACTGTGTAGTTAGAGACCAGCATTGAAATATCTTCTTTATGTGCTTAAAATGCTCAGTATTAAGTAAATTTGAGATTTGCCCAAGATCTGAAAGGACATACACAAAATGCTAAAGCAGTTTTAATAGCAAGGTGGTGGGTTGTTTTCCCTTTCAAAATGTTTGTAATGTACGTATATTTTATAACAGAAGAAATACATATAAATGTTAAATTTGCCTGAGCCTTTTACAGTGATAACCACAGGGCTGTGGGCAACTTTTCTGTAGCCCTCCAAAAAAATGAGCCCTTTTTAAAACTTGAGTGTATAGCCACTTTACATATTCAAAGAAAATCAAGGTAGAGTATTACTGGAAAATGCTTGAAATTATTTCTCCTTTAAAGGAGCCCAAGCTTCCCATCTGTTACTTTTTAAAATTAGTAAGCCACTGTAGCCACTGCTGGCTGGGAACCATCCCCGGCCTCCTGTTCACTTGGGTGAACATGGAGTCTCCACCATCACCTGTAGGTCCTCCAGAATCTGGGCCTTACCGGACTCTGGCCCTCTGCTTCCCCCTGGCCTGGCCACGTCAGTAAGTCCCTCAGCCCCCACATCATCCTTTGCCCATTCGTTAGCGTTCCCTGACCTGCTTCCCTCATCGAAGGCAAGCACCTGCATCGCAGCACTCTGTCTATTGTCCTTATACCCTTACCACTGCCTTAAACTTCCTTATCCTTTCCTTACCTGTCACACTCTGGACATGTAAGCTTCATAACAGCAAGAATTCAGTCTTTGTCACCAGACCACCAAGTCTAAAAACAATACATGGTACATGGTAGATGGTTAATCAGTATGAATTATTTAATTATCACAACCATACAGTAAAGTGGATATACAACCCATTTTGCAGTTGAGGAAGTTAAATACCCAAGTTAAATAACTAAAAGTCACTCTAATTATTAAGTGGCAAATTTGAGGTTGGAACACAGGCCTATCTTTCTAGAGCCGCCTTTAAAATTTTTATTTTTTATTTTTTAGAGAGGAAGAAAGAGGGATTGAGAGTTAGAAACATTGATGAGAATCATTGATCAGTTGCCGCTTGCACACCCCCTACTGGGGATGTGCCCACAATCAAGGTACATGCCCTTGACTGGAATCGAACCTGGGACCTTTCAGTCTAGAAAAAGGACACAATAGGGAAAGCACAGCCAGAGCTTCAAAATGAAAAGCTCTAGAAGTGTGAATGAATTGTAAGCTTAAACATTTTTCTCTTAAATTCATAATGATAAGCTTAGTGAATGATACCAAGTTGAAATAACTAAGCTCATTTTCATAATTTTAAATATAATATTACTCCTCTGCAAGAATTCTCCAAGTGATAACTAAGGCATTTAAAAAGCATAAATAACCATTACTCCCAAGCTCGTAGATACCTGTCGGCATGGATGTGTTTTTGGTGCCCCCTGCTGCTCATGAGTGGTACAGCAGTGACCAACCCATTCATTGCCAGGGCTGCAGGTTGGCATTAGCAGAAAGGTGCCAAACGAGAAGATAAGTCTGTTAGGAATGGTTCACTTCTAAAGCAGATGACCTACTCCAATCAGCCTATGCATGCTGTACTTCACCCCTACCCCAAAAGTATACATCAAATTAAAGTGAAAAATACTGCTTTTGCTAAGATTTTAAGAAATTATCTGGGCTTTAAGTTATTTGAATGATCATGTCAGTAGAAAAGTGAATGCTGGGAACACACACACACACAACCCCGCCGGGGTCACCTTAGAGCTGGCTGACCACACTCAGTGTGTGGTCTTAGAGGACACCGAGCCACCGCCCCTCTGCTCCGCCTTCATCATATCCATATATATACATGTGTTTATTTTGGATGAACTGAGCAAATATTTTCATTGGACATCAATATAATAAGATGGTTAACTGCAGTTGAAATTAGAACTTGGTTGAATCAAGACTCACCTACTTACTGGCAAGATAATCTTAGACAAGTTACTAACTGGCTTCAGCCTGTTTCTCTATCTGTAAAATGGGGACAATAGTAATTAGAGTTATTACTAATATTCAGTGAATATTTATAAGCCCTCACTATATGTCATATTTTGTTGAATTTTTAAAACCATCACATGAAAAAAACCTGAACAAAAACAAACAAAAAAAAAAACACCTGATCTTAATGCCTAGCCCAGAATAACCTAATTTTCTCTCTGAGGAATGTTTCTTTTCCTCACTACATAAGCAATATTTACTTGAAAGCCAACTGTAAATCATCAACTTTTTCCCCCCTAGAACTATGAAATTATTTTTAAAAGGTGTGTTCCTCTCTCTTCCTCACCCTCCTCCTCGTACTTAATGGAGCATCATAAGGTATTAGAGTTGGAAATCATCCATCCAGCTACTTGGCCAGTGCAGCTCAGGGAGACTGCCACCGATTAGGTGGTCCAACCCATTATTGGATAGCTTAACTGTCAGTTCTTCCTTGAAGTCAAATAAACTTCCTTGTGATAATTGGTCACATAACACCTTACATATTTTATTGAATTGGTAGAGGCCAGGTGCACAAAATCCATGCACTTGAAGGGGAGGGTCCCTCAGCCTGGCCTGTGCCCTCTCACAGTCTGGGAGACCTCGGGGGATGTTCGACTGATGGGTTAGGCTCACTCCCCAGCAGTTGGACATCCTTAGCACTGCCTGTGAGCCTGGTTTCTGGCTGAGCGGTGCTCCCCCTGTGGGAGCACCAGGGGGGGGCAGCTCCTGTATTGAGCATCTGCCCTCTTGTGGTCAGTGTGCATTATAGTGACTTGTTCTGTCATTCAGTTGATTTGCATATTAGCCTTTTATTTTCTTAGGTAATAAAAACCTAATATACTAAGTGCCTGGTCGGCCATTCAACCAACCAAAGCAGAATATGCTAATTATATGCTAAGGACACTCAACCGTTTGCTATGACATGCACTGACCACCAGGGGGCAGATGATCCTACCCGTAGTTTAGCTTGCTGCTGGGGTTTGGCTGATCAGGACTGAGCGAGATGGACCGGATATACCCTGCAGCCCTCCCATGGCCCCTTCCCAGCTGGCAAACCTCCCGTGTCCCTCCCCAGCCCTGACTGTGCACCGTGGGGTCCCTTGGCCTGGCCTGCGCCCTCAGGGGATATTGGAGAGCTGATTTCTTTGCAATGGCGGAACAACTGGTTGCTATGATGCATACTGACCACTAGAGGGAAGACACTCGATGCAGAATCTGCCCCCCTGGTGGTCAATGCGCTCCCACAGGGGAAGCACTACTCAGCCAGAAGTCGGGCTCATGGCTGGCAAGCCTCTCCCACCTCCGTGGCAGTTGGACATCACCCAAGGGCTCCCAGACTGTGAGATGACACAGGCTGGGCTGAAGGACACTCCCCCCCCCCCCCCCCCCCGCACAAATTTCATGCACTGGGTCTCTAGTATAGGATATAAATTAAAGGGTCCAAAGGAATTTAAGATACAGGATTAGAATAATTACCAATAATTCTCACCCTCCAAAATGTATTATTTCAGCAATTCTTGATCTGAGGTAGCCACCCAAAATGATCTGAGGGAGAGGTGTGGAGGGAAGGGGACAGAAGGATATTTGAAGTGCAGAGTTCAGGGCACCATCCCCAGATCTGACTTTAGCCCTGAGCTGTGCCTGTGATCCACATTTTAATAAGCACCACTGGTCCTTGCAAAACTCCGCTGCAAAACTCCCTAGGAGTCTGAAGGCACTGCCTGGCTGCAGTGTGAGCTGGTCAGCCTGCCCGCCCCTAAGAAGCAGCTGCATGGCAGGTGCTGGTGAGCCGGGCCGGGGGCCGGGGTAGTCTTTTCCTTGTACAGAGTGGGCTGCCGTCCTTGCCGCTTCCTATTGCTTCCTACCCTCTTGCTGGATGCCTGAGAGGCCAACTGAAATTGTATGTTGCGTCTGTTAATCCATTGGAGCACATGTTCTGATCTGGGGACTCAGCATTTTACTCGTGCTCTGTTATTTCATTCTCAGGGCAACTGGCCCTGGTTGAGATGAGTAATGGTGTCACTGTGTTGGGGAACTTGAAGCACAAACGAACCACCTGCCTGTGCTCACCCAGCCAGTAAGAAATAGTAAGACCCCGAACATGGACACAGGCAGCAGCCTCCATGGTCCCTCCCGTGCAGCACTCGGGCACGGCTCCTGGAACTCTCCTGGAAGATCAGACACATCCAGTCAAACACCCAGTGTCACCAAGTCCCCTCTAATACACACGGAGACTGGGTGTCTCCCTTCCTTGAAATGCAGTCTCAGTGTTCACTGGGTGCAGCCACTTCCAGGGGAAAAACCTTGTTTACAGGTTGTCCTCCATCCTACCTCTCAGCAGTCTCAAGTCTCCTCTCCCGGCCCTGCTGCCGCCCTGCTGGGCCTCTGCTCAGTCCTCCACACAAAGGGAGCACTTCGCGAATGCAGCAGCCTGGGGGGCTGGGAGGGTGGAGCTGGCTGGGACCCAGGCTCCTGTGCCGCCAAGCACTGCTGCGACCTCCTTCACGTGGCCCTGGCCAGCTCCTGTGCGCTTTCTCCACATCCAGCCTTTCAGCAGTTGCACAACCTGCAGGATGCAGACCAGACCTCTGCTGTCTGCCTCCCCGAACCTTGAACCTGACCTCTCACTAGGCCTGCCTCGGACCTGTGTCCCAGCCGAACGGTGTACGGCGTGTTCCCTGTGCACCCACACTGCTGCCACTCCCGCCCTCGCACAGCCCTCCCTCCCTACGTGGATCATGTGGACACCTGCCCCCACCTGCTGGTCGAGCATCCCGTTTGGGGGGTCACCTTTAATTGTGATACAACTTTAAACTTACTGAAAAGTTGCAAAATAGTACAAAGATATTCCCTACACCCCTCACCTTCACCCAGATCATTGTTAACATTTGCCACATATATACACACACATTTTTTTCTGATCTATTTGCAAGTGAATTGCAGACAATATGGCCCTTTGCCCCTGAATATACCAGAGTTGATCTAAGAACAGTCTCTGGCACAACCAAATTACAGTTATCAAGATCAGCAAATTCAGTGCAATGTTTAATCATCTGCAGGCCACACCCCTCCAGCCTGGCCCACTGCTGGGTGTGCGAACACGTCTCCTTAGCCCCTTTAATCTGGTTTCCTCAGTTGGACACCAGCGTTTTTCAGTACAGGCTGTCGCTTTGAGAATGTTGCCAGCTAGAGCTTACGTGCGTTTCCTTGTGATCAGGCTCACAGTCTGTCTCTTCAGCAGGAACGACGTGGCAGTAATTCAAACCCTTCTCAGTGCAGCGAGTGGAGAGGCACCTGATGCTGCTGACCGTCCCTTCATTGTGATGTTGATACTGGAGACTTGGGAAAGGAGGGGTCTTGTTGAGCTTTTCAACCTCAGTTTTCTTGTCACCTCTTTGAAGGAAGCTTTCTAAGGACCCCCACCCCAGGTGCCACAATTAGGAGTCTGTTCCCATAATGCCTTGGACTTAGTATCTGTTCACAAGGACTCAATTGAATTCTGGTGATAGGTTGTGTGTCTTCCCCACTGGGCTGCGAGTCCCATGAGAGCATGGACACACCGTGGCAGCTTCACAAATACCGTATTTGCCGGCGTATAAGACGATTTTTTAGCCCTGAAAAATATGTCTCCAAGTGGGGGGTAGTCTTATACGGCGAGTATATAACAAACTGTATTTTGAGTGGAAATGTTAGGGGGTCGTCTTATACGCCGGCAAATACGTATTTTTTTTTCAGGGCCAAAAAATCGTCTTATACGCCGGCAAATACAGTATTTGTTGAGTGAATGAAGAGTGAGTGAGATATTTGAGAGCTGACTCGGTTACAAGGCAAACCGTCCAAATCTGTCCAGATGAGTCTTTGTCCTTAGTGTTTCCTGCTCTGTTCACAGAGCACGGCTAAGTTTTTGGATTTCTTTATATGCCAGATTCTCCATGAATGCACGGCAGTCTGACTAAAACCCGATAGAGAGGCACAGTAGTTATCCTTCCTTTTGGGAACCACAGAATAGACTGCTAGAAAACAGAAACCCCAAATCCTGGAGTTTTCATTTGTTTCTTCAGGGGAGGAAGCGGGGAGTGAGGAGAGACAGCATGCAGTGTTTTGCATAGCACCCAGCGGGCGCCTCTGTCCCACCGCCACCGCCACCGCCACCTGCCGGGGAGTGAATCAAGGGTTGTCCTGAGGCTGCTGGGAGCTCACTCTCTCCCTTTGTTGTTTCAGACGCAGGAGGAGGGAGACGCACTGACGTTGGCATCAGACCCTCCTGCAGCTCTGCCATCTCCTGGTCTCCAGGTGCCTGGCTGCACTCCCGCGAGGCTGCCACAGGAAAGTCCCGTGGCGCGTGGTTCCCGGAGACCGGCCGTCCTTCTGCAGTGTGTTGCTCCTGGTGAAACAGGACGGCACCGGGGCTCTCAGCTGGCTCCCGCTGGACGTCCTGGCCGGGAGGGGCTGTGAGGCAGGGCTGTGGCTTGTGAATAACAGCAGTTGTGCACTGTTTCCGAGGAGAGTTCTTAGTCAAGCAGGCCTCCTTTGCCAGCCAGTCTGATGGGGATGGGATCCCCACCCAAGAGGACTGATGAACCCTGCAGCCCTAACTGTAGGTGCATTCGATTGAACTTGCTGTGACCCCATCACAGATGGTGACTGAGGTTGGGAGACAGTGACTCTGGGTGAGGCGACTGGGGAGCCTCTGTGACGCGATGGTTGCAACACAAACTTAGTAGTTTCCAGTTTCATCTGAAGGAAGTGGTCCGACTGAACTGTGTGGGGAGGGGCCTTAAAGAGCCTCGGGCAACTGCAGCAATGGAGGGGGCCTCTAGGAGGTGCTCGGTGCCAAGACTAAAGCTTCCTGCGACTTCCCCCCACTACCCCGATCAGTGAGTGGGTCCTTCCGCCCTTGGCCACCAGGCCTGGTTCCCACAGGTGGGAGCTTGCAGTGGGCTCCCAGGGCTTTTTTATTCGACATGCATTGAGTTGCATTGCATTGCATTGCATTTGGTTAGACTGAAATAAATAGAATTGAAAGGCCTACAAACAAGTCTGAATCTCTTGCGAAGGACACGGGCCCAGAAAGGAGCAGGAGCAAAGGCACGCTGTATGAGGAGTAGAGGAGAGCCGGCCTGAGCAGCTTTGTCCGTCCAGCTGACAGGGGATACAGACAGACGTGCCGATGTATTCCGTGGAGAGCGCATGGCTCACAAGTGGCCAGCGAACCATGTGAAACAGAATCATCACGAACGCAATCTCGGGGGACAGCCCCTGGAATCTGCATCTCAGACAGCTCCACAGTGGATTTAAGGTTGGAGACTCAGGGTCGGATGGGGAGGAGCTCTGCTAGGTGGAAGGGAGACACTAAATGATTTTAAGGAGGGACACCATTGGCTCCTGTGCCAAGTGACTAGTTGCTTACACTTGAGTGCACATCAGAATCCCCTGGAGGGCTGGCCACACACACTGCTGGGCCCCTCCTGAGACTCGGAGTCAGTCGGTCTGGGAGGGACCTGGGAATTTGCGGGGCTGGTAGGTGCCCAGGCGGGTGATGTGATGCTGCCCCGATGGGACGCCGGTGATTCAGGGACTGATTTGAGAGAATTCCAGCAATCCAGCCAGACCGGGGAGGCCCCACGGCTCATCTGAGGCTCTCAGTCAAGGCAGAGCCCTTGGAGCACTTCAGTGTGACCGGATGCAGTTCAAACCTCGGACCGAGGTGTGGCCCGAGGCGTGTGACTGGCACTGATCTGAGGGTGGGCAGGCCTGGCCAAGCTGTCCAGAGGTGATGCTGTCTCCTGAGCAGCACCTGCAGAGGCCAACTGCTCCGAGGCCGCCTGCATGCATGTCTAGGGCTCCATGCATTCCTGCCCAGGAATGGTTTTGGTTCCCCAAGGTCACGGGGAACTCCCAGAGGCCTTTGGACGGCATCACCTTGGGGCCTGTCACTGTGGGTCGGGAGGTATGTCTTCAGCAGCAGCCTGCACAGACCTGAAGCCAGGCTCCACGTGACACGAGAAGCCTGTTCTTGCTGCCATCCCATTCCCACCAGCAAGGAGCTCAGCACGGCACTCGGGCCCAAACGCACAACCGAGCCAATTCCCAAACCCCAGCCTTGCGGGTCTGTCTCCGGGGACAGCCCATGGTATCAGTTCTGTATCAGTCAAGGTCCTATCAAGAGAGAGGAAACGACTAATTAATTTGAACAGAGAAAGCTTGATGCAGCCATTACGGGGTCAGAATAATGAGGTGTTGGCTAGAAATCGGAGACCTCCAAACAACAGGAATACTAGCTATCCGAAGCCTCCCCTAGGCCCGAGTTGGGCACTCCAGGAAGCCCCACCCGTGCGTGAAATCTGCTCATTGGAGAGAGCACGCTGCAGTCACTGAATGGCTGACAGGCTGCTGGTGGTGCCACCCCGAGGAGGTGTCTTCCTGGAGGGAGGACTGGGTGCTGCTGACCACCGCGGTGCACTGTGGGAGCCTGGTGCTGTAGGAACCCGCCCCCGCCCCCCTCCACCCCTCATACCAGTCCGCTCAGTGAGCGCAGGAGCCCTCCCCTCCCGCAATGCCTCTCCACTGCCCTCTGCTGACAGAGTTTAGCATTGTGCCAGCCAGCAGAGGACAAATATTTGAAGGGACAGCCAGGTCCACTTTCTCAGAGCAGCCGACAATTGGAAGGGGCCTTAAGAACTTCTCTGTCAAATCCCTCCCATTATAGATGCCAGATGATTCAGGCTGCAGGGCCTGGGAGGGGGGGAGAAACAGCCTGCTAGCAGCCAGCTAGCTCCCCTTCTCCCTGCCCACCCTGTCTCCTCAGGGATTGGCCATGTAAATGGGCAAATAGACGTTAACACCCTCCTTACGGCCAGGCACCCCAAGTCCAAAATCTCACCCCAAAGAGGACTCGAGTCACAGGTTGTCTAGTTACAGGCCAGGGGAATAGGCTGACTTTCAAACAAAAACTCACTTTCTCGCTTTTCTCATAATGTAAAGACATTTCTAATGAATGTGAGGAGAAGATGGTGTGAGCATGCAGCCCTCTCTCTGCCTGGCCAGCTTGGCACTGCAGGCCCAGCAGGCTCATTGGGAGCTGGGGACCTGTGCTCCCCTCTTGTGAGTGTGAGGGTAACCTTTGACACAGGCTGGTAACGACCCCCAGCAACTGCGTCCCCGACCCTCCGCTCTGTGCCTTCAGCAGCAGGAGCTCCGAGGCTCCGCTTTCTTCTCGAACCTGCAGTAGCCCTCTTGTCAGCTACCACGTGCACCCTACAAACCGAACCAGGGCCGCCTGCCGGGGCTGCCATAGCAAAGCCGCCCCGAGCAGGCTGAGCAGCGGGCATGCATTTCTCACAGCTCCAGAGGCCGGAGGTCCTGGGCCAGGCGCCGGCAGGGATGGCTCCTCCGAGGCCCTCTCCACAGCACAGCTGCCTCCCTGTCCTCACACGCTCTCCTCCACAGGCACATCAAAAGGTGGCAGGGAGACCCACAGTCCCTGGGGGGCCCTGCAGAGAGAAGGACCTGCACCCCACCCACCGGAGCCAGCCAGAGTCTACTGCTGCTTCCCATTCAAAGGAGCTCACCAACTCCCAGCCCCCCCCCACCCCCCTGTCCTGCCAGCTCCTCCTGCCAGCTCCCCAGCCCTCCCTGCGCTCCCTGCCTGGGCCTTGCTGCGCACAGTAATGGGGGCTGCGGGGAAACCAGGGAGCCCTCGCCTGAACCCGCCCACCCACCAGGGGCCTTCGTGCCCTCTCCTGGGCCCTGACGGAGGAGTCTGGTGCCGGTCTTTCTCTCTCTGCTGCCCCGGACCTTGCTCAGCTTCCACTGTTGCCTTACCAGTGATTTCCTCCCCACTGGGAGCGGGACTTTTCCTTACTTCCTCCCCAAACCATGCTCTTCCTCTTGATCCTTAAGTCTCCCCAGGACCCTGCAACCCCCTCTGGGGACAACCTTACCTCGCTTCCTCCCATCTCTGCCAAACTCATCTTTACCTCTTCACCTCCACCCCCTCCACCCCACCTGGGTCCCAGGGGCTCCCACCAGGCCCCTGCCCCCACTCCCCTCCTTACCTTCGGGGTAAGGCACTAAGAGTAAGCCGTGTTCCTCTTCTCACAGCTTCTCTGAGCTCTTCATCCTCCTGTCCTCTCACTCTCTCTTCCCCAGGGTATTGTGTCTCTTTCTGGTCTCTCCCCGCTCCCCCCCCCCCCCACACACACACTCACTTCCCCATTTATTATCTCATTTTCTCCCACCGCTTCAGCTCCCCATAATGCAAATCCGGCCCTAGCTCCCACCCGTCTCCTGGTGGCCACTCCAGAAGCCCTGTTGGGGGACTTTCCATTCAGGCAGTTAAGGGACACCTGACCCACCCACTGCTCTAAGAATGGCATGTGACCCAGAGATGGGCATTGGGTAGAGCGCATCAATCCTGGTGTTAGCTCGCAGCTGGTTTGTTAAACTGCTGAACATGAGGGGGAGCCACGGGGGCCCCTTTGCTGCCATGCCAGGGACCCTCCTTGAGGTCAATAGCATTAGAGAGCGAGCAGGAGAGAAGGCTCAAGACCATCCTCCAATGTCTGCACCTGTTGAGCGACGTGGGCGTCGCCAGTCCCACTGTGCACAGCTGGCCTGGCTGCACTCCGCCACTTCCCACCAGAGGCCTCCTGCGGGCCCAGCAAGACGACCAGATCTCCATGACCTGGCGGCAGCTCCTCGCTGGTGTTCCTGGCTTCATTCACAGCCCAGGCACCTACCCCTCTGACCCATCACTTCTGCCTCTCCAGCCCTCTGCTCTGTAGTCGAGACTATGTTAACACTCTCTTCACTGGCCTTCCTGCCTCCGCCCTGCCCTCTCCTGCTGCTTGGATGTTTCTAGATTGCAGCTCTGACTTGCTATCTGATGTGTTCCTTGACCCCACTCAGTGACCCCACTCGCCACCACAATCTGGCTCCCGCATTCACAGCTCTCCTGGCTCCCTGGTTCACTTGCTCGGATTTTCCCCTAATCACATACGGGCCAGCCAGTGTACTCACCTCCCTTCAGCATTGGCCCACCCACGGGCAGGCTCCCCCTGCATCTCCCTAGCCCCCACCCGCATCCCCCCAGACCTCCCTGGCCCTGGTGTCCCCTGCCCCCTGCCCAGGCTGCGGAAACTCAGTCCCCAGCCAGGAGCGTCCTCTGGCCTCTGAGCTCCTGCACTTCGACCACCGTCGTCCAGCTGCCAGGCCCCTGCCTCACGGGTATTTGCTGGGTGAACAGAGGGATGGACGCTCCTGATCACGTTGCCCCTGGCCCCTGCCCCCTCCTCCGTCCAGCTGCCAGGCCCCTGATCACGCTCAGGATGGACGCTCCTGATCACGATGCCCCTGGCCCCTGCCCCCTCCTCGCTCTCCTCCTTCCCGGTGATTCCAACTTGGCAGAGAGTGCTTGCCATCCGCTGGGCCAGGCTCCCACCCTCCTTCAGAGATCATAGGAAAGCCAGTCCGAAGATACTTTTCTTGCTCCTTCCCCCCCAGTTAAACATAAAGCTTGCTCCTGTGTTCTCCCGCCTCCCTGCACATGCAGTACTGGGACCCCAGAGCAGGGGTTTGGGGGTGGGGGAGAGTTAGGGCAGCGAAACCACTCTGTGTGAGCCGTCCACGCCCACAGGAGGCCACCCCCTGAGTGAGCCCCTAGGCAGCTGTGGGCCTGGGAGACCAGGGGGTCTGGGGCTTCATCCTTGTGACAAATGTCCCCTCTGGTGTTGATAACATGGGGCCTGGAAGGTGTGGCAGGGTGGGTAGGAGAAGCTCCGTATCTTCTTCTCACTTATGCTGTGAACCTAAAACTGTCCGAAAAGGTTAATCATATATATATATATATATATATATATATATATATATATAAGAGAGAGACAATACATAATAGGAAAAATTGGCACCATGAAATTCAGTTTCAATAAGAAATTACTGGTGAGAAACCAAGATGGTGGCATAGGTGAACACCTGAAATTACTGCCTCACACAACCACTTCAAAACTACAACTAAAAGACAAAACAGACATCATCCAGAACCACAGGAAGGCTGGCTGAGTGGAAATTCTACATCTAGAAAAAATGAGAAAAGCACATGGAGACTCAGAGGAGGTGCAGAAGTAAAGTGCAGAGGTATGGAGGTGCGAATGAGGAAATGGCTGGCAACTGAGTATATGGTTGTCTTTTTCAATCAGGAGGGAGATACAAGCTCCCGGCTGCTCTGAACTCCAGTTCCAGGCCAGACTCTGGGGACCCAGACTCATATGGGGAAAAACTGGACTGTTTGGCATCAGGTGGAACTCGACGGTGGCTTTCTCTCAGAGGTGCTTGCAGTGATTACCACAGGACACTGAGACCCAGGACTTTTAGAGCAGGGCTAACGGTCAGCCATAGCTGTTTGCTCTGCCCTGTTATTCCCTGAGAACCCACCCCACCCAAACTGTGCACAGAGGCCTTCACATATGAATGGCCTGGCCCTTTGCAATCTAAAATTACCTAACAAACTGCAGCTGGGTCAGAGAGGACCAGAACTTCCAAAAGAAGGCCCAAGACCCCACAGCAGCTTGCATTGCTTCACAGCTGGATCTCATCTGGGCATCTCCAAAACCCAAACAAAGAAGAGGAATCTGCAGATTTCTTTGTAGCTCCTGCTGGATGGCTTCAGGCAGAGGCTAAATTAGCACCTCTTTAGAGATCCAAGAGCCAGTGTACCCAGTGGTCAGAGTGGGACCATCCAGATTACAACTCCTCAGATCCATAAGGGACACACTCAGGGGGCAGACTCAGTGAGCACCAAAGCCCCACTGAAGCAAGTCTTGCCCCATAAGGGTGTTTCCAGCACAGAAGTTCTGCCATTGTAGACATAGCTAATTCTCACAGCCAATTAGCCTGGAGGGCAATTCATCCCAGGGATAATAACAACAATCAAGGCTTAACTACAACAAGACTGTGCACAATCAAGGCTTAACTATAACAACACACAGCCCACAAAGGGGTGCACCAAGAGTGTCCACCTCAGGTAACTGGGAAAGCTGAGCCATTGGGCCATATAGGACACCTCGCACACAAAGCCACTCTATCAACACAGGGAAGCAGCCAAAATGTGGAGACAAAGAAACAGGTCACAAATTACAGAAATGGAGGAAAGTAAACTACTGGATTTAGAGTTCAAAACCACTGTTACAAGGTTTTTCAAGAGTTTTCTAGAAACCACCAATAAATTTAGTGAGACCCTTGAGGATATGAAAAAGGACCAACTAGAAATTAAGCATACATTGACTAAAATAAAGAATAATATACAGAGATCCAACAGTAGACTACAGGATTCCAAGAATCAAGTCAAAGATTTGAAATATGAAGAAGCAAAAAACACCCAACTGGAAAAGCAAAGAAAGAATCTAAAAATATGAAGATAGTGTAAGAAGCCTCTAGGACAACTTCAAGTGTACCAACATCCGAATTATGGGGGTGGCAGAAGAAGAGAGAGAACAAGATATTGAAAACCTATTTGAAGAAATAATGACAGAAAACTTCCCTCACCTGGTGAAAGAAATAGACTTACAAGTCCAGGAAGTGCACAGAACCCCAAACAAAAGGAATCCAAAGTGTATCACACCAAGACATATCATAATTAAAATGCCAAGGGCAAAAGACAGAGAATATTAAAAGCAGGAAGAGAAAAACAGCTAGTTACCTACAAGGAAGTACCCATATAATTGTCAGCTGATTTCTCAACAAAAACTATGCAGGCCAGAAGAAAGTGGCAAGAAATATTCAAAGTGATGAATAGCAATAACCTACAACCAAGATTACTCTACCCAGAAAGCTATCATTCAGAATTGAAGGTCGGATAAAGAGCTTCACAGATAAGAAAAAGCTAAAGGAGTTCATCACTGTCAAACCAGTATTATATGAAATGCTGAAAGGTATTCTTTAAGAAGAGGAGGAAGAAGGAAAAGGTAAAGATAAAAATTATGAACAACAAATACATATCTATCAACAAGTGAATCTAAAAATCAAGTGAATAAAAAATCTGATGAACAGAATAAACTGGTGAATACAATAGAACCCGGTGCATAGAAAGGGAGTAGACTGACAATTCTCGGGGGGGAGAGGGGTTTGAGGGATGTGGGAAGAGACTGGACAAAAATCGTACACCTATGGATGAGGACAGTCAGGGGATAAGGGCAGAGGGTGGTGTGGGATCTGGGCAGAGGGGAGCTATTGGGGGGGTGCAGGGGAAGAAGAGGAATAGCTGTAATAATCTGAACAATAAAGATTTATTTAAAAAATTAAAAAATAAATAAAAAATTATCATCATATCTCCCCCCCCCCAAAAAAAAAATTACCAAGTGGTTTCCTCTTTTTGCTTTTACTGCCCACGTTATTGCTGGTCTTTGCGGTCACTCCCTCCCTTCACGGCAGGGGCCCCTCTATGCCTCGCCTTCCCCTTCGATCGCCTGCCTCCTGCACCCACATCGCAGAGCCGGCCCACCTTCCTCTGCAGATACAAACCCTTGAGAGCCAGGATTTACCTCCCAAGGGAGGCGGGGCAGTGCCTGGCTATTGGGCCCTGGTGGCCTGCAGGTGCCCGGCTGGTGGAAGGGCATCATGTTGAGCAGGCGCAAGCCAGAGTGCCAGTTTTCACCCTCACCAAGCGCTCAGGGCCGGGCTTGGCCCGGGCCTAGGGGTGAGGATGGGCAGAAGGCACAGCCAACATTACTGCCAGGTTGGCTGAGCCTTGCTAGTTCTGATCACGAAATCAGGTACCATTTTCATAAAAGCAGCAAATGCCACCGTGTGCTGACCCAGAGCCAGCAGTAAGCTCTGGGCTTGAGGGGAGTGGGGGTAGAGCAACCCCAGATACAGCGGCCTGGCCTGAGGCGTGAGCGGGTTCTTGGCACTGGGGGCCTGGCCTGAGGCATTGAGGGGGGTTGGGCGCTGGGGTGGGAGATGGAGACAGTCCTGGCTTCTGGACCTTGGAGGTGAGGCCTCAGGAGGAGAACGGAGCCATGTCCTTCCCTGTGCAAGGTCACAGGGCCCGGTGCTCAGAGCTCGTGCTCTGAGGAGCCATCTTTGTTTTTGTTTTTTTGTTTGTTTGTTTGTTTTAATGTATTTTATTGATATTTTACAGAGAGGAAGGGAGAGAGATAGAGCCAGAAACGTCAATGAGAGAGAAACATCGACCAGCTGCCTCCTGCACACCCCCCACCGGGGATGTGCCCGCAACCAATGTACATGCCCTTGACCGGAATCGAACCCGGGACCTTTCAGTCTGCAGACCGATGCTCTACCACTGAGCCAAACCGGTTTCAGCAGGAGCCATCTTAGAATCCTTTATGATTTTATCTTTGAACTGGGTTTTGTGGGTGAAGCTGAGTAGTGCGGTGGAGTGCGCTGGGGCTTGGAGCCTTGGCTCTACAGTGGGAGCTGTTTTTCAGGTGCAGGCTGAGGGACTGAGGTGCTGTTGAGACCATCTGTGACCGAACCCCCAGGCCTCTTGGTAAGATTCTGGCAAGTGGGTACGGAGATCCACACCTCCTGTGGCACCAAGACAAGCCTCAGGTGTGAGCGCCCTGCCTGTTAGTTAGTCCTGCCTGTCTGTGGCCTCTCCTGACCCTTTGTGAACAGGGGTGACAGCACCCCAGCCTGGCCGGGGGCTCAGTTGGTTGGAGCGTTGTCCCTCCACCCAAAGGCTGCGGATTCGATCCTCAGTAGGGGTGCATATGGGAGGCAACCTACCGATGCTTCTCCAAACAAATCCTGGGGTGAGGGTTATAAAAAAATAAGAAATAGCCTAGCCAAAACCAGTTTGGCTCAGTGGATAGAGCATCAGCCTACTGAAAGATCCCAGGTTCGATTCCAGTCAAAAGCATGAAACAACTGATCAATGTTTCTCTCTCATCAATGTTTCTAACTCTCTATCCCTCTCTTTTCCTCGCTGTAAAAAATCTATAAAATATATTAAAAAAAAAAAAAAAAAGAAGAAGAAGAAGAAGAAGAAGAAGAAGAAGAAGAAAGAAAAGAAAATAAATAGCCTGGACCTTTACCCCTTCTGAGGGAGGTCTCCTGCCCCCATGGCTGCTCCGCTTCCCATGCACAGCTCAAATCGGGACCCAGGCAACAGAGACTTGGTCGACAGCAGATGCCCTCTCACTGCAACAAGATTTGTTTGAGATGTCTTGTAGCCATGGCGTGGGGAAGTGGGTTTTTGATATCCAAATCCAGCCTAGAACCAAGAATGCTCAGGGCCTACTCAAGAAGGCAAATAATCCTTTCCACTAATATACACAGGGTAAAATAAGGTTGTTGTTGTTAGAGTGTTGAGTTTGACAGTAGAATAGTAGTCAAGTTTTTAGAATAATTTAAATTGGCTAATTGAAACAAGCGGACTCACAACAAGATGGCGGCAGAGGTAAAAGCCTAACTGCAGCCGCACTCAACAATTTCAAAAAATACAACTAAAATATAGAGTGGACACTATCCAGAACTACAGGAAAGTTGACTGACTGGAAATTCTACAACTAGAAGGAAAGAGAAAACCAGAAGGAAAACCAGAGGAGCTGTAAAAGCCTAAGGTACGGCGGCACGGTGTGCGCGAGCGGGGAGAGGACAGAGCCGGAGAGGAGGGGCGGCTGAGTGCCTGGCTGGCGTTCCCCAGCGGGAAGGAGATAAAAGCTCCGGACCGTGCTGAACCCCAACTCCGAATGCACTGAACCCCAGTTCTGGGCGAGACCCCGGGGGTCCCAGGCTCATACAGAGGGAATCTGGGCTGTAAGGCGGAAGCTCAGCAGAGCGGCGGCGAAAGGCAGAGCCCCGGAGTCGCGCACATTGCGCGCAGAGGAGGGACTGTTCGCTGAGCTGCTGAATTGCCCCAGCGGGAAGGACTCAAAAGCTCAAGACTGTGCTGAGCCCCAGTTCTGACTGCACTGAACCCCAGTCCTGGGCAAGACCCTCGGGCCCCAGCCTCATACAGGGGGAATCTGGGCTGTAAGGCAGAAGCTCAGGGGAGCGAAAAGCAGAGCCCCGGAGTCTCACACATTGCGCGCACAGAGGACAGACTGTTGTTTGGGCCGCGAGATTGCCCTACCAGGAAGGAGACATAAGCTCCGGACTGCTCTTAACCCCACTTCCAACTGCTCTGAACCCCAGTTGTGGGCTTGTTGGGGGACAGACTACACTGTCTGGTAGCGGGCGAAGCTCTAGGGTGCCTATCTCTCAGAGGTGCTTGCAGTGAGTACCAAAGGACATTGAGGAACACTGAGACTCAGGAACCTCCGAGGGCGGGGCTAACCGGAAGCCAAGGCTGTAGGCTCCACCCTGATACCCCGCCCCATCCAAGCTGAACTCAGAGAGGCTTTTGCAGGTTTCCAAGTCTAGTGGAATAAGGCTGTCTCCTGGCATAGACACAGCTGATCCTCCCAACCTACCAACTCAGGGAAGCAGCGAAAATGCCGAAACGAGGAAACAGATCACAAACGAAAGAAATGGAGGACAAAAAGCGACTGGATATAGAGTTCAAAGCCACGCTTATAAGGTTGTTCAACAATCTCTTAGAAAAGGCCGATAAAATAAATGAGACCTATGAGGATATGATAAGGGATCAACAAGAAATAATGAAGGGTCAACTAGAAATAAAGAATACAATCTCTGAAATAAATAATATTATACAGAGTCCTAAAAACAGATTGGAAGATTGCAAGAATCAAGTCCAAGATTTGGAACACAAAGAGCCAGAGGACACTCCTCCACAGAAGCAAGAAGACAAGAGAATCCAGAAAGTTGAAGATAATGTAAGAAACCTCTGGGACAACTTCAAGAGAACCAACATCAGAATTATGGGCATCCCAGAAGATGACAGAGAGCAAGATACCGAAAACATATTGAAAGAAATAGTGACAGAAAACTTCCCCCACCTGGTGAAAGAAATAGACTTACACGTCCAGGAAGCACACAGAACCCCAAACAAAAGGAATCCAAAAAGAACCACACCAAGACACATCATAATTAAAATTCCAAGAGCTAAAGACAAAGAGAGAATATTAAAAGCAGCAAGACAAAAGCAGGTAGTTACCTATAAAGGGGCACCCATACGACTATCAGCTGATTTCTCAACAGAAACCATGCAGGCCAGACGGGAATGGCAAGAAATATTCAAGGTGATGAATAACAAGAACCTACAGCCAAAAATACTCTACCCAGCAAAGCTATCACTCAGAATCGAAGGCCAGATAAAGAGCTTCACAAATAAATTTAAGCTAAAGGAGTTCATCACTGCCAAGCCAGAATTATATGAGTTGCTAAAAGGGGTTCTTTAGGAAGAGGAAGAAAATAAATATAAAAATTATGAACAAACACGTAACTATCAACAAGTGAATCTAAAAACCAAGGGAAGTAAAAATCCTGATGAACAATATTAACTGGTGAATATAATAGAATCAGAGGTATGGAAGGGGAGTGGACTGATGATTCTTGGGGAAATGGGGAGTGGGGCGGGGCGGGAAGAGACTGAACATAAACTGCACCTATGGATGAGGACAATGGGGGATGGGGAAAAGGCAGAGAGTTGAATGGAAACTTGGTGGAGGGGAGCAATGGGGGGGGGATGAGGAACATTTGTAATAATATGAACAATAAAGATGTATTAAAAAAAAAAAAAAAGAAACAAGCGAATATTCTAGAAAAAGTGAATGTACTGTACCAAAAGCTGTTCTTAAAGTGTTAACAGAAATTTTGATTGGCAATTTATCTTATGGTAAAATTGCGTTAACATGTAATGAACCTAAAACAGTCATATTTTAGAGCAAAAAATTAAAATGTAAAAGCTATCAAGACTACATTATAAAATTCCCCAAAGCCTTCTAATATTTACATTTAAAGAAAGGGGGTGATAGTAGAATATCATGTAAGGAGAAATATCCTGTAAGTAAATTACAATTAGAAAATTTTTACTTTAGAAAATTAAGTTTCATTTGTAATGCTAATAGCAAGAAACCCATGAAAAAATACACATGGTGTCAAAACAAGCTAGAGGAAAATCATTTGGGCAAAAAAATGAAAAAGGACCCCAAGTCAAATATATAGAAACTATTCCTTTACTAACTTTTGGTTGAGAATATGTTTGTATATTTTCAGAAAATAACTCCAAAACCAAGTGGATTCCTGCAATAGAGAGGAATTGACATGGCTCCAGCCATGAAGTCAGAAGGGAAACAGCCCAGAGATGGAAGACGCTGACAATGCCTCGCCATACCAGCAGACAGCAGCTGTGTGTGTAGCTGAAGGATGCCCAGGACCAAACCAGAGAGGGTCAGACCTGCATCATCACCATTTGTCCACCATCCAGAACTGAAATATCATGGCTGACATGTACACACAAGGAAACATTCAACATTGGAATTGGGACGCAAGAGAACTGTTGGCCCAGAATGGAACTCACTACAGACTGATTCATTTGCCTCTCAGCATAACCATTAAGGCTTGTCACAGTTTAGGTTCTTACAAGGTTATTTCTTGTATCACATGATCTCACACATCTAGGGGAAATAATGAACAACATAGACTGATGAATAAAAACAGACCCAGAGACAGAGAAGCAGCAATGAGACTGTCAAACCTCAGAGGGAAGGTAGGGGAGGGTGGGGGTAAGGGGAAGAGATCAACCAAAGGACTTATGTGCATGCATATGAGCCTAACCAGTGGCCATGGACAACAGGGGGGGGGGGGTGGGGGAATATGTAGGGAGGGGTTTGGGATGGGAATGGGGGGATGAGGGCAATTATGTGATACCATAATCAATAAAGAAATTAAAAAAAAAATAAGGAACCACATCATGTGCTCCTGGTTTTCTGTGGCGGCCCTTTCGATGGACAGCACACGTCACAAATACCCCACGCTCTCCTCGCTTGGGTTTAGACATTTCCAGGTGGGCAAGTTCATCCTAACAAGGCCACTCACTAGCTGGCAGACCTGGGGGACCATTTCCGCTCTCCTCTCTGCTGCGAGGTGACAAGGATATTTTCCTTCCCAGCTTACTGGCTGTGGGTGAATTCAAAACCTGCAACCGCAGGAAAACGCTCTGCCATGTGCAAAGTGCTGTGAAAACACGCCTGGGGATGAGGGAGGAAAGAAGCTGGGCTGGATTAACACAGTGATGTTCAATGAGTAGAAACGGTGTCTGAGCCCTGGCCGGTGGCTCAGTGGTTAGAGCACTGGCCACCCACGGAGCGGTTGCGGGTTCGATTCCTGGTCAAGGTCACATACCTGGGTTGAAGGTTCAATCAACGGTCCCAGTCATGGGAAGGCAGGAGGCAACCAATTTGACCATCCTCCCTCCCATCCTCCCTCCCACTCTCTGGGAAAATTAATCAAAAAATTATACTTAGTTGAGGATTAACAAAAACAGAGTAGTAGGAGAGGGGGGGGGGGAAGATGTTATAAAAAATAGTATCTGAGAAGCAAGATGATCACTTAAATATTTTTCTTTATAGTTTCTGCAGCTCCCGAATTCTCTAAACCAAGCCGGCGACCCTTTTCTGTGGAAGCTGTCCCAGGCCCTGCGGGCCGCCGGCCGGCACTGGTCCTGACAGCGGCCGCCAGGCGCTCGCGCCGCCTTTGGCTGTGGCTTCCTTCCCCTGCGCGTAGCTGGGCCCGGAGAGCCGCTGGTTCTTATTTAGGACACGGCCCGGCAGCCTAGAATAGGAGGGCACTGTGCTGTTGTTGTTGTTGTTAAAAGAGTAACCTTCAATTTTAAGTTTAAAATAACCCGTGTCCTGAGTTCCCGGCGAGCTCAGGGTGGAAAGGGAGGGGCCCTGGGCACTTGGCACCAGGCGGGCACCCCGGGCTGCCAGCAGCACAGTGGAGTCCTCCTCACGCCTGGTCCCTGAGGGAGCCTGCGGGGGGGGCGTGAGCAGGCGGCGCAGACACAGACACAGACACAGACACAGACACAGACACAGACACAGACACAGACACAGACACAGACACAGACACAGACACGCAGGCTCCGTGGCCGAAGGCAGTGGCTGAAGCCGGGGCTGGGCAGTGGCCACCAGAGGGCTCAGACCCACATGCGCAAAGCCTCTCTGGCTCCACACTCCTCCTCCGGAGTTGGTTTCTCTCTCTTAAACCAGAATCTACAGCTGAGTCTGCCGTGGCTGCCCGGCCATCTTTTTAGGAACCGGCGGTGGGCTCTGCATCACACTTCCCCTGGTCACCGGTCACCGCGGGCACCAGTCCCAGCGCCGGCAGCCGGCAACCGGCAGCGCTGGCTCGGGGGTCTGGCTGAGCCTCATCCCCGTGGGGCTGCCCCACCCCATGCCGGCCCAGCAGACCAGGCCCCGCAGAGAGGAGCTGAGACCGCTTCTGGGATCTGGGATGCTGCCTAGTGTGAGGGGGCAGAGAGGGCATGGCGCCCCCCCCCCGCCCCCCAAAAGCCCAGGGCGGGGGGGGGGGGTGTCTGCTAAACGCCCAGACCCGCGGGGCCCTGGGCCCGGAGGCTGGAGCTGGGAGCAGCAGCGCCGGAACCACAGAGGCAGAGGAGGCCGCACTCCCGGACCCTCCTCGCCGCAGGGAGCCTTTGTGGTGTTGGACGAGGTTGGGACCCCCTTTTCCCCGGCCCTGGGTGGGTGGGCAGCGAGTGGGTGGGAGGCTCCAGAAGTCTCCTGGGCCCATTCATCTCCCTCAGCCAGACTGGCAAAGGCCGGGTGGGCCGAGGGCGGGAGAAGCCCGTGTGGTCTGAAGGCCCCACTGACCTGGGATGCTGGGCGCTGATGTGGTGCCTGCAGCACCCGGACCCGGGACCCTCCCTGCAGAGCGCCCCTCCCCTGCCCCTTCCCCCACCCCCATCTAGGCGCCCGGGGGGGGGGGGGGGCTCCGCAGGCTGCTGAGCACCCGAGGGACGAGCCCCGCTGGCCTCCCCGGCGGCGGGCGCTGCTCTCTTAGGAGGCCCGCGATACCCAGTGTGAGCGAGGCCGCATCTCACGTGCTCACGGGGCACCGGGTGCTGCCAGGACCCTCCGTGTATTCATTCACTCATCTGGTCCCCAGGGCAGCCTGGAGGCGGGCACTGAGGGGACCCCCTTCTTAGAGATGGGGAGCGGAGGCATAGAGGCAGAGACTGCTCCTGCCTGTCTCCACCAGCTGATGTTGGGGACCCTCCACTGCTCCCCGGCAAGTCCCCTCCCCAGCCCCACACATCAGGCCCTCAGTGTGGGCATTGCATTCTCTGTCTGGAACATGGCTGATGTTCTTTCCACTTACTTGGGGAAGTTCCCAGAGGACTCGTATTAGTAGCGACAGAGAGCAGAAAGGCGGGGCCGGGGCCAGGGGCGGGGATGGGGGGGGGGACAGGGAGGTGAGGGGGGGGACGGGGCCGGAGAATGGGAGGCTGGTTAATGGCCGCAGTTTCAGTTTGACCAGATGACAAGTTCTGTGGATGGATGGGGGTGATGGCGGTACACCAGCGTGGACGGCACCCTTGAGAAGGCTAAGTGTGCGCTTTGTGTTATGTGTTTTATCACACACACAACTTGCGCTGTTCTGATGAAATCAGCGGCAAGAGGTAAGTACTTACTCAATGCTACCTATTTCTGAGGGGATGGGGGACAGTGACGAAAGGCCTGCTTGGACCCAAATCCTCAAGGCACAGAGGGACTGATGGTTGCCCTGACCTGGGAGCCAAGCAGGTCAAGGTCAAGTCCAGCCCCATGTTCTGTTGGCCTTGGCTCCTCCTGCAGGGAAATCAGAAAACGTGTGAGAGAGCGATTGCACCGCCGGGCGACGCCAAGCTCGTGGCTGCCATCGTGGACTGGTCCCTGCCTGGGGCACGGCGATCAGGAAGGAGGGCAGGGCCACTTAGACGGATGTCACTCAGCCGTCAGAGCTGTCATGTCTGGCAGAGCCACGAGGCCCCGCCCCCCGGGAAGAGGACAAGGCCACCTCCCCCCTCTGCCTCTGGCCCCCCACAGGCCCAGGGAGGGGCCGGCCTCTGCGGTGTGTGGCCCTCAGAGGACAGGGGCATGTAAGGATGAGGAGAGGTGCCAGGGCACACTGGGGAGGAGGTGGCTGCTTTGGGACCCACCGCAGAGATTCCCATGGCCCCGGTCCTCAGGAAGTCAGCAGCTCCTGTGGGGGTGCGGAGGGAGGAGGGGATGGATGGATGGAGGTGGGTGGACAGAAAGGTCCAAGATTTCTTTTCTTTTCCTTGGCAACATATCCGCTACCAACGTTAATTTTTCAGGAGGGAAGCCCCCTCTTCTGCTGTGGCTGTTGCTTCGGGGTAGTCCTGAGCACCAAAAGGTCCCCACTTTGATTTGGGGACAGGGCACATGCCTGGTGGCAGGCTTGAGCCTCAGTAGGGACATGCAGGAGGCAGCCAATTGATGTTTCTCACATCTCTTTCCCTCTCTCTTTAAAATCAATAAAAACATATATATTTTAAAAAAAGTTAATTCCGAACATCCAGAAGCCACAGCCAACCTCTGAGCCCGTGTCCTGGTGGGCTCTCAAAGCTTTGACTTCCCTGTAGCTGATTGTCACACACTCCTGTGGGCGCTCCCTGAGAATACACCCTAAACCCAACGTCATCCTCAGCTCCACGCCACCGCCATCTCTTGCCTGCATGACTGTGGCTGCCTCTTGGTGGTCTCTCTGCATCCACCCTTGTCCCCCCCCCCCCACTGTTAACACACAGTGAGTCCCTCTTCACCCTCATCCCTTATGCCCCCCCCCCCCCGCTCACCCACTCCAGTCATGTGGTTTTTGGGGGATGGAGATGTTCCCAGGATCTTTCTCTTGGGAGTTCTCCCCGACATCCGGGTGGGTGATTTATTTTGCTTTCAGAGAGAAAGGAAGAGGGAGAAATAGAAACATCAATGATGAGAGAGAACCATTAATTGGTTGCCTCCTACATGCCCCCAACTGGGGATCAAGCCTGCAGCCCAAGCTCCGTGAGGAAGATGACCCACCCACAGTGGGCGGAAACGGTGCCCATGGGTGGCCAGCAGCACCCACCCCGGAGTGGCGAGGCAGGAGGCTGCTTGCCTGTCACGGCCACCCGACTTGGTGGTTTCACTCGGAACGAGCCGGGAGCCCTCACCGGCGTCTGGGCCCAGCGTCTCCTGTGTGGCCGTGTGGCCGAGTGGCCGTGTGGCGGGGCAGCAGGCCCAGCAGAGGAGCCTCGGACCAGAGCCCTGCCGCTCCCGTCCCGCTGTGACCCGGCCCTCAGGGCCCTGGCGTGGCCAGCGCTCGGAAACGTCCTCCACAATTAGCTTCCCTTGAGCTCCGCTTCCTCCAGGGCTGCTGGTGGAGGACAGCTCTGCCCAGCTCGTTCAGGACTCCGCCTACTCGCTGCTCTAAGGACAGCCCTTCGGACCTGCTGTCCTCACGGCCTGGGATCGCCGCCATGCGGGCCCCTCCCTGGTGACCGGGGCTCTCCCCCACCCGGGGCCGCTCGCTCCCCCTTGTGCCTGGCAAGAGAAGGCAAAGGCACAGTGCACGTCTCAGGAGTTGCTGCCCAGAGAATGAAGTCCCAGCTTTAGCTGCTGCTAAGCCGTGGGCAGCGCTGGCCTGGGAGGGCCATGCTCCGGGGATTAGGCCACAGCCAGCAGCAGCTCCGCCAGCCGCCCGCCCACCGCGGAGCTCACGGGCCACCGGGACCGGAGCTGACAGGGTTACAGCAAATCACAGGACAACAGTGATTGTGGCAAGCAATCTGTCGTTTTTAAAATATAACATTTATTGCTTAGATGGTTTGATACAGAACAGCTTTTCTTCTCATTTTGAATTTGGAAGTATTATACAACTGAATACAAAGAGGAACAAAAGTACCAAAACTAATCTTGTGATTCTGTTCATGTGGCATAAACCAGTTTGTACATAACATGTAGCAGCAGTTTTTAAGTTCCCTTTAGAAAAATATGAACTCTACATTTATTATTGTTTCCTGTGTAATGCATGGGCTGAAATCACTAGGATCACTTCCTTCTTGAAGAGAAGAGGAGAGGAGGAGGCGGACAGAGGGCGAAGGTACGACGAATCATCGACTGCCACAGAGCTCCCCCGCCGGCCGCTGGGGAGGTCAGCCCTTTGGGGTTCTGTTGTTTCTCACAGCCAGAGTTTCATGTAGTGATTGACTCTCAGCATTGTGTCCACAAATCAAAGAGAAAAACAAGAGAAAAACTTGCACCTCAAAAAACTTTTCAGAAGATCCATATATATATATTTTTTTGTAAAAGCCCTGAGAGGAGAAAGAGAATCAAACAAAATGAATAGAAACAAATTAGCTGGACATGCAAACTAAGCTATGATTCACCCAGAGTTTAAACAAATCACAAATTTCACAGTTTAATATTGGGGGAGGGGCAGAACAACAAACAAACAATCCATTTCTCAACCTCACTAATAAAACGTGGCAAGGCCGGAGGACTACAGGGCCAGAGGCGGTAGGTAAAGCTTTACATCGGCTGTGAGTCCCGCGAGCGGGCGTGGCGCTGGGCGCTCTGCCGCCTCTCGCTGCTGCAGCGAGCTGGGTCACGGCCTCTCCACATCCCGGGAGTTTTAGTGTGGAGAGTTGCAAAGGAAAAGAAAACACTAGAAACCCAAATAATAACAACAATGAAAATAACAACAACAATCATCATAAAGAACGAAGGGATGTACGAACTGGTTTTGACGAAGCAGGCCCCACCAGGTATGCGGTGAGATGGGACTGTCGGCTCTGATGTGTACTCATCGAGAGCAAATGAAACCTTGTTCTGAAACTGGTTCATACATCCCTATACAGTTAAAAATTATATATACCTCAACTTCTTTCCTTTCACATGCAAAGATACCACTTTTTGTTATTTCAAGAACACACATCTTCCTTTGAAGTCTGGATGGTTGGGTTTTGGCCGCCAGAAACTGGTGAGGAAGGGGTCCGTGTGCCTGTCTGCACACTCACTGAGGGGGAGGAGGGTCCTGGGTCTGGGGTAAGGCTGGGGGTGTGAGGGTGGAGCAGCGAGGAGGCCCAGCGCTAGGCCTCAGGTGTCCTGGGGTCCCAGTGGCAGACAGGATGCTGAGACAGGCTCAGCTACAGTAGGAAGTGTATTGCCTGCTTAGGATGCTCACAAAAAAAAAAGAAAAAAAAAAGAAAAAAAAAAAAAAAAAAAAAAGAATCCTGTCTTTTTGCACCCAGGGGTTCAGGTTATTTCAGAAACTGGAAACAAGTCTATCTTCAAGCACCAATCCCAAATCGTAGGAAGGTAAATATAAATCAATTTCTCATCTTCTATCTTGCATGTGCATTTTTATCACCAGTAGTAGTATTTCCTCGCCTTGCAAATGACAGTAGCACACGCGGGTAGGGCTGGCCGGGCGTGGCAGGAGGCCGGTGAGTGGGTCCTCACCGCCTGCTTTCTCAGGAGCCGGGTGCACGCACCCTCTCCCCCAGCCGCTCCTCGGCCGCGTGCGGAGGACCTGCGGGCTGCAGCCCGGAAGAAAGGCTTGTCTAGGTACAGTAGGAGAGCTCCCCCCGAGGGGCAGGACAGCTGCGGGCGGGCAGACGCTTAACGAGGACCTGGGGGCACCCGGGTCTCCAGGACAAATATTGCCCATTTGTTTCTGCTTACTGCAGAGACCAGCAAACTGATGAACTAAAAATAATAATAATAATAATATTAATAATATATATACCGAAAGGGGGAAATCAGATACAGGGCACCTGCGTATGTTCTCCATAGATTAAGTTGCCGCAGCAACTCTTCTAAGAACAAATGTCTTGGAACTTGAACAGGAACTAGTATGTCTAATGCTGAAAGAGCAAAAACACGCCTGAGGACGAAGCTAGAATCTGTCCTGGTTTTGGCTTGAACCAAACTGGAAACCTCCATCCACCACATCCTCAACGTCGAGGACCAAATTACAGCTCCGCCACATAGCAGATTAAAAAAGAAAAAGAAAAAAAGAAAAAGGTCTCTATGAGAAACGAGCATCTCATCCGTATTTCCTCTGGTAATTTACATGAAAATTCACATCATTTTCTTCCAGTTATTGGCTACAGGCATCCGAGGGCACGGCTTTCTTCTGTCTCCAGCTCACAGAACAAATGCTACCATCAGATTCGCAAGAACAAGCTCACACACACCAACACAGAGTGATGTTAATGCTTAAATGAAAAGGTCCTCTCCAACAATTCATTAAAATATTTGCTTTGTTTTAAAGTCATTTTGGGACAACACAACACCCAGGACGACACGGAAGGACTGTAAGTAGTTAAGGCACTCGAATCGTCCGTGCTGGCTCCCACACGGCCGTGGTAAGGCTGTGGCTCCGCGAGGCCCTTCCTCCTCGCCGCTCCCCAACAGCTGACAGGCACTGAGGAACCTCACGAAACACGTCCGGGACGCGGCTCCGCGGGCCTTCGTGGGTGCTGGCCGCGGGAGGAGCCGTCATTCCACTCCCAGCAGCGGCGGCGGCGGCGGCGAGGCGGTGTCGGCGGCCGGGACGGGCTGGGCAGGCCTCTTGCCGCTCAGCTCCAGCAGGTCTTGCGCGGGGGCGGCCGGGCTCCCGGGGTCGGGGTCACCCTGAGGCTCCTGCTCCGGGGGGGCGGCCTTGGGAGCGCCCCCGCCGGCCTCGGCCTGCCCGGCGCCGGCCGTCTGGCCCGCTGCCCTGTCCTCCCTGCGGCCGGCGTCCCGGGCCTGGCCCTCCTTCCGGCTCCGCGTGACGGCCACGTGGTTGCTGGCGGGCGCGGGCACGGCTGCGTCGGCCTCGTTCTCCGAGACGGGGTTGTTGCCGCTGTGGGTGGACTCGCTCTCACTGTCGTCCTCCCCCCGCTCGTCCTTGTCGCTGTCCTTGCCGTGCTGCGTGGCGTGCCTGGCCTTCTGGTGGACACGCTGGTGGCGAACCAGGCTGTGCTTCAAGGTGAAGGTTCGCTCGCAGGTCTGACACTTGTAGGGCCTTTCTCCTGCGCAATGAGGAAAGCAATGGTCTGTTAATGGAAAGGCCGCCAGGAACCGCCCCTCCGCTCCACATGACGCAGCCGCGAGGGAAAGATGAGGGGTGGGTGGCAGGGCCAGGACACCCCCCTTTGCAGGGAAACCCTCTAATTTGTCTGAATTGGCAAAATGGGGAAGCAGGAGTGCCAGGTGCCACCCCAGGATTCCTCCCTGTCACCTCTCGGCCCCGGTTTCCACACGCTGACCCGGGAGCCAGCGCCCGAGGACAGCAGCGGCGCCCTCCCACAGGGACGGGCCCGTTTCCGAGGCTGGAGGACCGGGGCTCCTCCCAGTCCAAGCACCGGACACTCCGTGTCCTGAAACGCAGTCGCCGGGGCGTCTCTCAGGCGCACAGGCTGGCCGTGGGCAGCTAAGACCACCGGCTGCCGGGGCCCGGGAGGCCCTCTCTGCGGAGGACCAGCCGGAGCCCCCGGAGCCCCGGCCAGGGCAGCGTGGCAGCTGGAAGCAGGCAGTGTGTGGGGACAGAGGCGTGTCCCCACCGGCCGGGAGGGAGGAGGAAAGCCCAGACCAAGACCAGGGCCTGGGCCGGGGGTGTTTGGGGGGAGGGGGTGGCGATCTGCTTGCACTTTTGGCTCCAGGAGTGTATCCAGGTCTCCTTTCTACTAAACAACAGCCCCTGCTGTGGGGTTTGCAGCCTCGACCGTGCAGCTGGTGAGTCCCAGGTGCAGGGCAGACCCGGACGGCCACGCAGCAGCCAAGACAGATAGGAAAGCCCCCACGGTGCCAACTTCCTGAAGGTTAATAATGAGACAAACCCAGGCGCCTCCAAACACAGCACCTGTCCCTACTTCCTGTCCCCGGGCCACGCCCGCAGCCCCTTCCAGGCTCAGGACTTGAGGAGACTACGGCCCCAAAGCCCAGCACGCATGCTCTCCTAGCCGCCCGTCTGAGAGGACAGGCATCACCTCCATTCTACAGACAGGAAGACAGGCTCAGAGGGACTGATCCAAGTGTTCTCAAGGACAGCACTGCCGAGGGACCACCCCACTGCCTCCCTGCAGAAGCCATGCGCTTAGGGTGCTAAGAGAACAGCTCGTTAGTCCCTAGTTCACAGGGCTCACAGGGCACGAGCAGGCGTGGCTAGTCCTCTGCCTGTTTTCCCTTCGGGGAGGCTCCTCCTGACTAGGCAGCCTCCTTACAGCGGGGCCCGGGTCCGCCCGGAGAGAAGCCACGGCCGGGCCGGCCCTTACCCGTGTGGGACCTCATGTGCCGGGTCAGGTCCTGCAGAGACCAGAACCTCTTGTTGCACACAGTGCAGACCTTCTTCCTCTTGTCTGCCTTGCTGGACACACTCCTGGAGGCGTCTGTCTTTGGCTTCTTGTCATCATCACTCTTCTCTGAGGACTTCTTCTCGGCCGTGCCCTCCCCGTCGGAGGTGCCCTCAGCCTCCTCGCTCTGCTTCTCGGCCGAGCCTTCTGACACGGCCTCCCCCTCGGCCGGGGGCTCGGGCTTCTCCTCCGGCTCCAGCGCGGGGGCAGCGGGCGCCGGCACTGGCCCCTCAGCAGCCCCCCTCTCGCCCGGGCCCTCCTGCGGGGGCGGGCTCTCCTCCCTGGGCACCTCGCGGCCATGGGCCTTCCGGTGGCGGCTCAGCGTCCCGAGGAACTTGAAGCTTTTGCCACAGATGTCGCAGGTGTGCTGCTGGTCCTGCGGGGCCGAGCCCCTGCTGGCCACGGCCCCAGCGTCGCCCTCGGCCAGCTTGAAGCCCATCAGCTTGCTGGCAAGGTTGAGGTCCAGGCTCTTGTTGCTGACCGTGTCTTCCTCGGGGCCGTCGTCTTCATCCTCCTCCGCCTCCTTCACATCGTGATTCTCCTCGGGCTCCGGGCTCTCCTCGGCTGCCTGCTCCTCCCCATCCATGGACTCGGCTGCTCCCCGAGTCAGCTCCTCCACGGGGACCTCTCCTCTGACCTGGCCGGGCTCGGGGCCCCCCTCGGACCACGGCTGCTCTTTCTCCCGAGAGGTGAGGTCCAGCACTTCGCCTCCTGCAGCCGATGTCTCCACGTCGGATTGGCTGTCTGTGGGAGCAAGCACAGAAGCGCAGATTGAGACCAAACGCACCGCACATGCCCCTGCCAACGGCTCCTTCGGGAATCTCAGCTGGACTCGCCCTGAACCATCACCCCTACATCCATCCCCGAGGGCCCAAAAGAATCTGGGGTTAATTTATAAAAGCAGAAAGAGCCTCCACATACACACAGGCCAGGGTCACAGGCCTGGCCGTGCCTCGGAAGCCCTGCCCCCCCCCCTGCCCCCCGTACTGGCCACAGGCGGCACCCGGTGCCCTCCCCTGCCACACACAGCAATGCTCAGGCCCCAGCAGATGTGAGCGACTGAGGGCAGCACAGACAGAAGGAAGGTAGAGGGGAGAGGTGGTGCATTCCAGAGAGTCACAGCGCTAGGAGGCTGAAGAAGCTGAGCTGTAAAAGCTATTTTTGAGTGCAGAGATCATATAAACATGCAACACACATGGGACTACCCCAAACATGGTGTCTGATGACAAAATGGCCCAAAGCACATACTATGCACTACGGTCCACACCCTCACCCGATGCCTCATTTCCAGGGGTTGTTCTAAGGCAAAGGAGACACAGGCACACCCGTGGGCCGCCCTGGCTGCTGTCGGGACCCCATGGAGGGAGAGGAAGCACTTCCTGTCTCTCGACTTGTTCCTACCTGTCCACCCTCCAAAGCAAAGTCAGATGTGGACTGTCCATCAGTTTGTAAGGCTTCTCAAGGGATGGCACTGTGGTAATACTAAGGACACCACACGGGAGGCAGCATTTATCAGCAGCACTGTCTCCCTTCGGTTACACCAGGGCCTAATGACCTTGACCTTGTGTCTGTAACAGTGAAGCTGTCTGCTGAGACCTACTATCGACTATAACCATTGGCCAACTTACTAGGCCAATGACACTCCGTTTCAGAGCACAAACACCTCCCCGGACTCTCCTTGGTGTGACCACACGTACAGCCATGCCCACCCACACCCAGCATCGGGCACCGGCTTCATTATCTGCCACTGAGGCAGTTCTGGGGTGGGGTGTAGGGCTGGCACCCCACACCTGCCTGGGGCTTTCAGCTTACGCACCACAGCCTGCTCAACACTCCAACTTACACCCTTTCACTGGTTTCACCCTGCCACTGTCTGAGTGTCTCAAAAGGCTTCAGAAGAACACAAATCATTATGCTGTGACTAAAATCTCTGACGATGTTTGAAAATTATTCACAAGTTTAAAGAGGAATCCTGAGCTACACACCTCAATGTTGAGGCCCTTTCTAAGGATAAGACAGTTGCTCATGTTCTTGAGTCATTCCAATAGGGAGCATCTATTTAGTGGATTTTGGTGTAAACTCCACAATAAAAAGAAATACGAAGTGATCAATTTCATATATGCTGGCTTACTACCTTAGTAGTTACATTTTTAAAGAGAGGCTTAAATTCTGTCTACTTCCTACTTGCCCCCGTACATTCAAGATTTTCTTAATTATTAATATTTTTCACCAAAGAACATGGGTTATTTTAAAGTTTAACTGGAGACTATATTAAAATGGACGTGGAAAAAAAATCATAATGAATTCTGAAACTAAACCCAAGTAAATGTCCGATCATTCTCACCCCTGGGCCTTCCTTAATATGAATAATGGAGTGTTTGGCCACAGCCAGTTTGGCTCAGTGGACAGAGCATTGGCCTGTGGACTGAAGTGTCCCAGGTTCGATTCCAGTAAAGGGGAACATGCCCGGGATGCAGGCTCACTCCCCCATGGGGGGCTGGCAGGAGGCAGCCGATCAATGATTCTCCTCAACATTGATATTTTTATCTCTTTCTCCCTTCCTCTCTGAAATCAATAAAAATACATTAAAAAAAAAAAAAAAAAAAGGATGGAGCGTTCACCCTAAATTCAATGAAAGACCAACCCACTTCCTCTGGGGAACACAGGAGGCTGGCTGTGTTCTGGCAAACTTCCGCCAGGGGGAGATTTTTGCAGGGCAGCCCGGCCTTTCACGTTCCAAGCAACCCCAACTGATTTGTATTCGTGATTCTTGGGAACAACAGAACCTCTTCTCATCATTTCATGAATATCTGGCTCATAATAGCAGGTCCTATTTTGATCCCTGCCCTCCTCAGCCACCCACACTTCTAAATACAGGTAGCTGAAGACTTGTTTATAAGCGATGCTACCTCCCTTACATACTTAGTCCTCTGTCCTCATCAGTCCCTCATTTGTGATGCTAGATCTAAAAAAATTGCTATGGGAAGGTGGAGATTTTTCACGCCAGCTTAACAATGAAATATCTACCGCCTCTCAGACGTTCCAAGTTACTCAGCCAAAGTGAAAAACAACCAATCTACACACCTCATCTGATGGGCAGGGGCGAGGCTGGTCAAGCTGCTGCCTGCACCACGGGCTTCCCCTGCGAAGGCCATCCCGGGCGGAACGCCGTCCAGCGGGCCGGCCTTCCCGCCGGGCAGGGCGCCGTTAAGAAAGCGTTTGAAAGCTTGCACATTAAGCTGATTTGGAAAGTCGTGTGTAGGTGCCCACAAACAGAAGGCCCCTACAGGTATGGCCTGAGGAAAAAACATAAGTATTCCCCAAGGGCAAAGTGGGCCAGGGTACCTCTGCCCACATAAAAAAAAAAAAAAAAAGAGTGGAGAGTTTGTTGAACTCTGAATGAGCAATTTGCCCCTGTAGGCAGAACTGCCTCCACACAGCATTTCAGCATTCCTTTGGGGAAAACCAAGGTGTAGTTTTGTGAAAAACCTTGTGATGGAAAAAATCAGACCCTCATTATAAAACACGTTCAGGGATTTTAAGAAAATGCAACCTAGGCATATAAACTTAGAAAACCCCCCAAGAACTTCCCTGGTCGTTTCCTGCCTTTGTTTTTTTATGGTCTTCCTCTAAGGCCCTACTTGCAACTTCATGGGAGGGAGCGCCCGGAGGAAACTGTCACCCTCCATTATGCTCACCTGGTTTTAAAAATGCTCCCCGAAGCCAGGGAGCTCCCTCTCCCCAACCTTTCCTCTTCCCTTCTTAAATCTCGGTCCTCTTTCTTAGCATGGGCCGGGACCACGATTAAGCCAACCATATAGTTTCTCTTTGCTGGTTTCACATTACAACTTGCAGTGAATTCTTTTCCCAGAGGCTTTTTCCTTTAAAGAAAACCTACAGGGCCGAGATGAGGAAGGACTCTGACAGAACTTGGAAAACAAAACCCTTGACTGCAAATTTAAAAACTAACCCCACCACAATGTAAAACTGGTGCTGAACAGAAGCCGGGACATACACTCCAGTCAGCACAGTGCCTGCGCCTCAGAGGGCGGCGGAGTCCAGGCTGGTTCCGCCGTGCCATCCGGAAGGGGAGCTCATGTGCACCTGCCACTCATTCTTACCCTTTATGACCCGTCTGCAAACTCTGAAACAAGGGCACCCCTCCACCTCGGTTATCACTTCTCTCCCTCCTCTGGCACCTCTGTGGGCAGAAGTGCAGAGCTGCTTTTAAGCCAGGCTGCCGCCAGGCCCCTCAGCACGCGCTGCTAAGCGTAAGTGATCCTCGCAGGCAAACTTGAGCTCTGACAGTGTGGCCGTGGCTTCCTGCGGGTCGCAGGTCATCCATCTCCTTTGCTCAAGGGGATCCAAGTCATGGCAGGATTCCGTGGGAGTCCACGTCGTTACTCAAAGATCTTGGCAAATTATGTGGGAATGGAGGCTGGCCGTCATTTTTATACACTCTGGAGGGGTTGATTTTAAGAAGAGGGCCTGACAGTTTAAGGGCTTGTTTCACTAGGGACTGGTGGGAGGTGTGGGGAAAAGGCAGAGGGTTCCGGGTCAAATCCTCTTGCTGGATGAGCTACCTATCCAGATGCACCCCTCCCTCAGTGACTCAGACAAGGATGAGGGGGCCTGGGATTAAAGGGGACCCCTCTAGTCAAACTGACAGGAGGGAGGGACTCCCGGACACCACAGCGCCCCATCTCACCCAAGTCTGAGAGAGAGAGAAGCACAGGACACAACTACAACTTTAGAAAAATAAATACATTTTGAGGGAATGTCATCTGCTTCAAGCAACGGGGGAATCTCAAGCTTCCAAAATTTGCAGAACTGAATCCATACCTGTGAGACTGTTATCAACCAGTGGCCAGCTAGCTGTGTCTCAGGGACCTGCAGCAGCCAATATTTTTTATTTTGGGGGGCTAACCCCAAGTATTTGGAGACGAAAAATGTACTGAATAGAGGACACGAGTAAATGCAGAAGCTGTCGAGGGGGAAAGGCGGCAGGGGAGCACTGGGCAGCGTTAATTGCTCTGTGGGGGGCTGGAGGAAGGAAGCGCGTATCAGCACAAGAGAATCACCGGATCCAGGTCAGGCAGAGATGTGATTAGGAAAGGACATGCAGAGTGCTTTTTCAAACAAGACAAAGTTTTGTTTTACTGGGAAGAGAGTTAATGAAAAGAAAACACCCCACCCTCCCTTGCCAAGGGCTGGGCATCCCTAGTTCCTGCAGCACCCTGACATCTGTGCGGCCCATCCCTGCTCTGCGGAATCCGGCAGCAGAGCTGGGGCCGGAGAAGACAACACCCCAAGCCTTTAAGTTTCACATCCCTTTTAGATGTGCTGCTACCAAGAGCTGAAACTATACATCCTTCCTCATAGCCACGTCCAGCCGGGCCGCAGCCTGCACAAGGGGGTCTGCGGGGAGGGGATGGGGTGACAGATCTTTCCTACTAGCTCAGCGAAGCCTCCAGGGGCACTGCCCTTGTCTCCCACGTCGAGGCCCCGCTGCGTGCTCTGCAGGGCCCACCTTTCTGACGGGAGCCCTACAGGGAAGAGGGGAAGGCTGCCCGCATGCTCCAAGGCCGGCGTTTGCTCGGGGGTTAATGAGGCTAAGCAATGGGCTCTCCTCTGTCCCTCTCCTCGCCGTCACCTGGAAGCACTACCTGTGCTATCATGGGGTCCAACATCACTCTCTTTTGCCTGGGGAATAAGCCCGTTTCTTCTCAGGGAACAGTTGGTAACTCCATGTTTGCGCAACTGGTGGCGTTCACAGTTAGATTTGGTAGAAAAGAAGGCATCGCATTTTTGACAAGGGAAGGGTTTCTGACCTGAAGCAGGAAAAAAAATAGATATTTATCTGGCTTTCTACTGCAATGAAAAAGAAAAGTTGCTTTTGATTCATTCTTCTGGGATTATTGGCATTTGCTTCCCCCTCCTCCACCCGATTCTTTAAAGAAAACAAATAAAACACATTAAAAAAATATACTGAACACAAACAAATGATCATCTTCCCTTAGTCGGAGTGGGATGGAATGACTTCAAAATACTAAACGTTAACAATGAGACCAAGACACATATGTTTAAAGTAAAACAACAGTATTACAATTAAAATCTTAAATAATAACAACAAAAAGCGAGTGAAGGGATTTTAGAGCACAGCAAGAAAAAAACTATAGTTTGTCACAAGAAGAAGACACAGCTTTTAATAATTTCTGGTACTGCAAGTACTACCCATGCTGGAAAATCAGAGGGGACGCCCAGGCCCTCCTGCAGGAATCTGGAGCCCCTAGTATCTTTGGAGGGGCCTCCTCTTCCTCACCTAGGTGGGCCTGGCCTCCCACAGAGGAGGGGGTGGGGAGTTCTGACTTTGCAGGTCTCCTCCCGGCTGACTTGATGAGCCATCCTGCAGTGACCTCTGCCCAAGGTCGCTGTGTCCCTAGTCAGAGGAGGTCTGCACACATAAGAAAGGCTCTTTGTTCCGGCTCTAAGATCCTGCGAGGAGTAAATAAGTGACTAACATATCCTGAATCCGTGCTAAATCTTGTGCTCCACTCACCAGCCCCTTCCCACCAACTCCACCACGGGGTCACCTGCTGAGAGAGGAGCATGCCCATTTTAATCCCCAGGAGTCATTGCTGTGGTTTGCCTATATTATAATAAATAAATACATTTGTTTGCCTATCCTCTCCTTTCATTTGGATTCCTTTTGTACTGTAAACATGATGTTTTAAAATGCAAGCCAAGCCCCTCTGCAACTTGTCCCTTCTTTGCATGAATGAAAGGGGAAAAGCAAAAACCAGAGCAGAAAGTGTGGACAGAAAGATGGAAGAAAGGAGGAGGGGGAGAAGGAAAGATTAGGTGACCTCAGGAGAGAAGATGGAGTCAATCATTGACTGTATCACTGGACTCTTCTGTTTTCCCCAATCTCCAGATTCTAAGGTCCTAGTTTCTGAGTTTACAGGGTAAAAGGTTTGTGTACTAACAAACAGCACTTCAGAGCTACAGCCCAGTATGCCTGTCTTGTAACCTTGGGAATGCCACAATTAGACGCACATGCTAAGAAATGATAGCTCAGCCAGTGTGGCTCAGAGGTTGGAGGTCATGGTTTGATTCCCTGTGGAGGTACATGCCTGGGTTGTGGGCTCAATCCCCAGTAGGGGCCGTGCAAGAGGCAGCTGATCAATGATTCTCTTTCATCATCGATCTCTCTCTTTCTATCTCCCCTCACCTTCCTCTCTGAATCAAGAAAAATATATTTTAAAAATATGACAGAAAAAAATAAAAGAATGAAAGCAACCTAGACATCTATCAGTAGATGAATGGCTAAAGAAAATGTGACATATATACAGTGGAATATTATTCAGCAATAGAAAAGAATGAAATCTTTGTATCTGTGACAACACAGATGGACCTATTGGGAATTTAAAATAAAACAAATGCATAAACAAAACAGAAACAGACCCACAGAAACAGAGAAAAAGCTGACAGTTGCCAAAGGAAAGGAGGGTGAGAGGATGGGAATAAAAAAAAAATAGTAAAAAAACCCAAAAAGGCATGATACTAAATGCAATGCACAAATCCAGACTAGATTACAGACTGGGAAAAAGTAGCTCAAAAGACACTTTTGGGTTAACTGATGACGTGTGATTATGACTGTGGATTAGGAAAAGAAACAACCACTGAGACAGCTGTGCCTGGAGGCCTGAATTAGTGCAGGGCCAGCCCAGGCACTCACTGCGATGCACACAGCACAGGCCTGCCCCCGCTCCCCCTCCCCGGCCTTGCAGTGCAAGGAAGGACCAGCACCATCAGCGCCCAGCCCCACAATTCCGGGGTGCTATTCATGCAGATCTCAGATCAGGGGTGAATGACTCAGCACCATGGGAATCACTGCCCCCCCAAGTCCAAGCATCAGCACTAATCAAAGAAAGGGGTGCTCATTCCCTCCGGAGCCGAAAGACCCTTTCAGCAATGGTCCAAATCACCACGGAGCTTTTTAAAAATAGATGCCTGCACAGATGATGTATTATAGAACTGTACCCCTGAAACCTATGTAACTTTATTAACCAGTGACACCCCAATAAACTCAATAAAAATAAATTAATTTTAAAGAAGAAAAAAGAATAGAGATGTCTAGAAAACCAAAACCTGGGAGGTGGGATCCGAGGCCCAGGAACCCAGCACACACACTGGAAGGAGCTCCACAAGGGCCCACAGCCTCAGCAGAGAGCCGACCACCCTGCACTTTCCCTTCAGAGAAGGTGTTTCTGCTAAAATTAGAAAAATGGCCTAAAAAAACCAAACAAACCACACTTTTGAGTAAAAACTAGTTTTAAAAGTATTTTAATGTTAATTGCATACCCCCCCCATTATTCCTGCTTTTCACTAAAAATTGAAAACAATATTTAATAATTATTTGGATTCTGTTTTAAGTATGAAAAATATACTTTTCCTTTGACATTTTATTATCAGAAGTGAGGCCAGACGAGAGGGAGAGAACTGGGCCGAGAGCAGGCAAGTCAGAGCTGTATTAACTATGTTACGATTGTTACTTTCAAATACAACAATTGGTTTCTTGCTTCTACCTAATTCCATGCTTTATTCTGTAATATTCAAGTGGGTAAGTGTCTCACTTTTAAGCTGGTTTGGACAGCCAGGCTGATGTCCCACGATGGCGCTTTATATTAATGCTAAATTCAGGGAACAAAATAATGACACCAAACGTACTGTACCACATCATGAGGATTCCCAAAGGACACTAACGAGTCTTTAAAGTTCACATTTCACTGCCAGGCTTACGTTTTTAAACAGCAGCGTGCTTTCCGGTTGCACGGACAGAGGAAAACACGAGCCCTCCAGCATATATTGTACAGGTTTCAAACCTGTTCACTGGTAATCTATATGCAAAGCATCAAGGATTTTATTTACTCAGTAAATGCCACCAATAAATGCTTTAGGAGGGGGTTTTAAAATGCACCTGTAACCACAGGAGTTACCTCTGTGGCCAAGACTTGAGATGACCCTCCACCCCAACATGATAAAAACCATCGCCAGCCAGTTTCCACTCTCACAGAATAGTCAAAACAAGAAGAGAGAAATGTTATACTCAACAATACTATCTGACAGGCACCGGAGCATAGAACAGAAGAATAAACCCTGAGAATAAGGTTCATGATGCGACCTCACACCACACTCTCCACCCTCAGGGAAGGTCTTTTTTGTATTTGGCAGAGGTGTGCGCAGGGCTGGCTCAGTTAAATGGCCAAAGCTGCCACTTAAGAAAGTTATAAGGAACCAAGCACACCTGGTGTCGGCAGTGATTTACACACCGAGGTTTGCACATCTTACTGATTTTAAATGCAATGTCTGTGGCTCAGGAGCAGCAGGTAGGAGAGGTAAGTGGGGAGGTCCTGGGCTGGTGAAGGAAAGGGGTAAGACCAGTCAGGAGGAAGTGAGGGGGCCAGGGATGCCTGCCTGCGGGAATGGGAAATGGGGAGCAGCTGAAACCCTCAGGTCCCAGCCCCTCCCGCTCCGAGGAGGACAGCGAGGCCCGGGTGGGAGTGGGTTTGTGGTTTTTTCCTGGCACTCACTCCTCCACCTGTGGCCTGAAAGCACACAAAACGCTCACAAGGGGAAAAGGAAGGAACTGTGCCCCAAAGAGGCAACACTATTCAGACAGAGAAAGGCAAGGAGCCAGGAAATGTCCCTGATCAACAGGACCCTGTGGGCTGGGAGAGGAGCAGGAGGAGATTCGGCTGTGTGCGTGGAGAGCACACCAGAGGACACGAAATCTGACAGCTAACACCAGCTACCTCCTGAGACACAACTCCTAGGGGCGAAGCCAGGTGCCCCTCGCCCACAGCAACAGTGAACCCCGAGCTCATCCCTGAACACCTGGTCTACTCAACGCTGCCCGTTAGGGGCTGGGGTGGACTGGAAACATGTCTACGAGACAACAGACAGACACGCAAAGGTAATTCTATGCATCTGCCCAGTGGTCAGGAGAAGGCTGACTCTCCCAAGATACAGACAGTCGCCTAAATGCAACCTAAAATGGGATACTGTTTGAAGCTGCTGGCTGATATGCAGCTTGATTTTAATGTTCCAATTAAAAACCCCCACCAAGACCTCTTTCCTATTATGTTCACAGGATCATCCCAGAGCCCGTGTTTAATTTCTCTTATGTGTGAGCCTTAGTCTCATTTCAAAGTTTCTGGAGGGAGACATCTCGGAAAGCTGGGGGGCAGGGGACAGGGAGCTCGGGTTCTTCAGCAGCCCATCGCCTTCCAGAACACTGCTGGCCCTCGGAGGGGCGGCCTGACCGGCTCCACCCCTTAGTTGACGGATGGGGAGTGTTCAGTACCAGGCACAGCCAAGTGCTGTATAAAAGGATTTACAAAGGGAATGCCGAGATGTTGCTTGAAGTTGAGGCAGTGCAACAGCAAAGAAGCTAGCAGCCCAATGGGCACCGACCTGTGTCTGTGTGTGTGTGTGTGTGTGTGTGTGTGTGTGTGTGTGTGCAGCTACACCATTCTGTGGTCATTAAGTGTCTGATATATACCTAATAGTATTCTGGTCCACACCTGTTTTCTAACCTTTCCTCAAACATATTCCCAACCTCCTGCACTGGGAAATGTGAGGATACATGGAGGGAGGCGGCACAATCTATAAAAGTTCAGATAGAGGAGCAGCGGCCACACCACCCTGACCTGGGGCAGCTGCAGGGACCTGACCCTAGCCCTGAACTCTAGCTCTCTCACTCACTGTTCATTACTCATATGACCATAAGTAAGTAACCCTTTTTAAACCTTCATTTCCTTGTGGTGAAATGTGGGCAACATCATCCTCAGGAGATAGTAATGAAGACTAGCTCTCAAAGTTTGCTCTATCAGCCCTGAATGCTCCCCTCAGCGGTCAAGGCCTGTGACCTGGCCCACTATAGGAACACGGTATTATAGGATGTCAGGAAAAGGGCAGAAATAAACACTGCCACAGGGCAGAGGAACTGTGAAGGAAGAAGTGGCAGAACATGCTTATATTTCACCCACCCACACCACCCTGTCCTCAACAAACATCCCATCCTCTTTGCTTGGCTTCAGATACCAGCAAATTTTAAACCAACTAGAAAATTGATATTCCAAAGCCAGGCAGTCAAAATGATTGGATTCACAAATGGAATGTAACTTGTTAAAAAAAATTCTTTATGGACTAAAATATTACATATACCCCCCTCCCCCATTGACCTCTCCTGGCCACCCCCAACTCTCAACACAGTCCCTCACTCCCTAGTGTGTGTCCATTGGCTATACTTACATGCATGCATGCAAGTCCTTTGGTTGATCTCTTACCTGTCCCCCCTCCCCTCCTCTACCATCCCTCTGAAGTTTGATGGTCTGTTAGATGCTTCTTTATCTCTGGCTCTAATTTTGCTCATCAGTTTATGTTGTTTATTATATTCCACAAACAAGATCATGGGGTATTTATCTTTCTCTGACTGGCTTATTTCACTTAGCATAATGCTCTTCATGTCCATCCATACTGTTGCAAATGATGATTTCTTTTTTTTTAACAGCAGCATAGTATTCCATTGTGTAGATGTACCACAGGTTTTTAATCCACTCATCTGCTGATGGACTTTTAGGTTGTTTCCAAATCTTAGCTATGGTAAATTGTGCTGCTATGAACACAGGGGTACATATGCCCTTTCTGATTAGTTTCTTGGGATATAGTCCTAGAAGTGGAATTACTGGGTCAAATGGGAGTTCCATTTTTAATTTTTTGAGGACACTCCATACTGTCTTCCACTGGCTGTACCAGTCTGCATTCCACCAGCAGTGCACGAGGGTTCCTTTTTCTCCACATCCTTGCCAACACTTGTTTTTTGTAGACTTGCCTATGACAGCCATTCTGACAGGTGTGAGATGGTACCTCATTGTTGTTTTCATTTGCATCTCTCAGATGATTAGTGACTTTGAGCATGTTTTCTTAAGTCTCTTGGCCTTCTGTATGTCCACTTTCAAAAAGTGTCTAAGTCCTTTGTCCATTTTTTGATTGGATTATTTATCTTCTTTTTGTTAAGATGCATGAATTCCCTATAAATTTTGGAAATTAGGCCTTTATCAGATATAACATTGGCAGATACATTTTCCCATGCTTTCTTCTTGTTTTGTTGATGGTTTCCTTTGCTGTGCAGTTTTTTATTTTGATGTAGTCCCATTTGTTTATTTTCTACTTAGTTTTCATTGCCCTAAGAGTTGTATTAATTGCAGACATATGTCTGCTATTTTGCTGTCTATGGATTCTTCTTTAAAAAAAAAAATATTTTATTGAGTTTTTACAGAGAGGTAGAGAGAGGGATAGAGTTAGAAACATCGATGAGAGAGAATCATTGGTCAGCTGCCTCTTGCACACCCCCTACTGGGGATGTGCCCGCAACCAAGGTACATGCCCTTGACCGGAATCGAACTCGGGACCTTTTAGTCCGCAGGCTGACGCTCTATCCACTGAGCTAAACCGGTTTCAGCTGTGTATGGATTTCTTCTAAGATTTTTATGGTTTCCCATCTTATGTGTAAGTCCTTTATCCATTTTAAGTTTATTTTTATATATAATGTAAGTTGGTGGTCTAGTTCAATTTTTTTGCATGTATGTTAATTTTCCCAACCCCATTTATTGCAGAGACTGTCTTGACTCCATTGTATGGTCTTGCCTCTTTAGTCAAATATTAATTGAGCATAATGGCTTGGGTCCATTTTTGGATTCTCTGTTCTGTTCCATTGGTCTATATGTCTGTTCTTGTGCCAGTACCAGGCAGTTTTGAAAACAGTGGCTTTGTAATATAGCTTGATATCTGATATTATGATCCCTCTAACTTAGTTGTTTTTCCTCAAGATTGCTGTAGCTATTCAGGGTCATATTTTATTCCATATTAATTTTTGGAGAGTTTGTTGTAAGTCTGTGAAATATGCCATTGTTATTTTATATATTTTATTGATTTTTTTTTTTTCCAGAGAAGAAGGGAGAGGGATAGAGAGCTAGAAACGTCGATGAGAGAGAAACATCGACCAGCTGCCTCTTGCACACCCCCTACTGGGGATGTGCCCGCAACCAATGTACATGCCCTTGACCGGAATCGAACCCGAGACCTTTCAGTCCGCAGACCGACGCTCTACCACTGAGCCAAACCGGTTTCGGCAATGCCATTGTTATTTTAATGGGGATTGCATTCAATTCATAGGTTGCTTTGAGTAGTATAGACATTTTAATGATGTTGATTCTTCCATTTCGTTATGTCTTCCTCTATTTCTTTTTTTCAACATCCTGTAGTTTTCCAAGTATAGGTCTTTTACCTCGTTAGTTAAGTTCATTCCTAGGTATCTTAATTTTTTTGTTGCGATGGTAAAAAGCATTGGTTTTTGTTTTGTTTGTTTCTCTTTTTGTGAGCACATTATTGATGTGTAAAAAAAGCCATAGATTTCTAGATGTTAATTTTGTATCCTGTTATATTGCCAAATTCATTTATTAAGTCTAGTAGATTTTTGATGGTGTCTTCAGGGTTTTCTATGTACAATATCATGTCATCTGTGAATAATGACAGTTTCACTTCTTCTTTTCCAATTTGAATGCATTTTATTTCTTCTTGTCTGATCACTATGGCTAGCAATTCTAATACTGTGTCAAACAGGATTGGTGAGAGCAAGCATCCCTGTTTTGTTCCTATTCTTAGGGAAATGGTTTTAGTTTTTGTCCATTGATGATGTTGGCTATAGGTTTATCATATAAGGCTTTTATTATGTTGAGGTATGATCCTTCTATTCCCACTTTGCTGAGAGTTTTTATCAGGAAAAATGTAGCCATTTTTATTCTTTATTTATGCCTGTGTTCCTTCTTCTATTTCTATTTCTTCTTTTTACAACAGTCCCTTTAGCATTTCTTGCTGGCTTGATAGTGATAAACTCCTTTAGCCCTTTTTTTGCCTGTGAAATTCCTGATTTCCTCTTCAATTTTGAATGATAGCCTTGCTGGATATAGTATTCTGGATTCAGTCCCTTGCATTGTATCACTTTGTATACTTCATTCCATTCCCTTCTGGCCTGATGTGTTTGTTGAAAAATCATTTGATAACCTAATGGAAGATCCTTTGTAGGTAACACTGTCTCTCTCTCTTGCAGCTTTTAATCAGTTAACTGGTATATGTCCAAAATGGAATTCATCCCAACACGTGCTATTTTGAATTTAGTTGAAAAAGCCAATTTGCAATGAATATAAAAATATTACTCACAATTCAGGTCTTCTTCAATATGTCCATCTGAAAATTCTCACAAAAATTATTTTAAAGTTGGTCAGAGCGACCACTCAGGGAAAAAAAATTAATAGATGCACATGACATGTGAGGAAGGTCTGCTGCTTGCATCTACAGACACTTATGGCATACAATGGGCTAAGATTCTCTGTCATTAATGTTTGCCTTTGTAATTACGATGTGGTGAGGGTCTCTTTTGTTTGGTTCATCTTGTTTGGGAACACTGTGCTTGTGTGACTTTTTTCTTCCCCAAATCAGGTAGTTTTGTCATTATTTCTTCAAATAGGTTCTCTAATCCTTTCTTTTCTTCTTCTCCTTGTGGCCCTGCTATCATATGTTCGTTACTTGATTTCACGTTGTCCCAGAGCTTTCTTAGGCTAATTTTTTTTTCTAATTGCTGTTCATACTGTGTGTGTTTCTCTGCCCTATCTTCTAAGTCACTAATTTGGTTTTCCAATTCTTCTAGTCTATTGTTGAAACCTTCCATCGTGATTCTTTTTTAAAAATATATATTTTATTGATTTTTTACAGAGAGGAAGAGAGAGGGATAGAGTTAGAAACATCGACGAGAGAGAAACATCATCAGCTGCCTCTTGCACATCCCCTTCTGGGGATGTGCCTGCAACCAAGGTACATGCCCTTAACCGGAATCAAACCCGGGACCCTTCAGTCCCAAGGCCAACACCCTATCCACTGAGCCAAACTAGTTTCGGCCATCATGATTCTTTTTTTTAATATATATTATTGATTTTTCACAGAGAGGAAGGGAGAGAGATAGAGAGCTAGAAACATCGATGAGAGAGATACATTGACCAGCTGCCTCCTGCACACCTCCCACTGGGGATGTGCCTGCCACCAATGTACATGCCCTTGACTGGAATTGAACCTGGGACCTTTCAGTCCGCAGGCCAATGCTCTATCCACTGAGCCAAACCGGTTTCTGCAAGCCATTGTGATTCTTCTTGTAGCTACATTATTCTTGATTTCCTCTTGATTTTTAAATAAGTTGTTGATTTTTCTCATTCGTCTGGTTTATGAACTGTATGACCATTATGCTGAATCTTTACTTGGCATATTGCATGCCTCCATTTAATTTAGTTACCCTTTTGGGAGATTGATTATTCCATTTCTTTCCTTTGGAGGTTGTTACTTTGTCTTCCAGTTTTTGCTATCACCAAAGTGTCCAGATGCAGAGTTGCATGGGGCTTGTGGAGGAAGCAGAGGTCTGGGCAGGAGGGTTGTGTACCCAAGAGTCATGGGATAGCTTAGGCGCCGACGTGTGAGGCCCGGAGCTAAGGTGGCGGGCCAGTGGGGAAGGAAGCACACTCCAGAACTCATAGGAGCCTGTGTTGAGGGAGGCTGGAGTCCCAGTAGTAGCGGAGACTCCCTGTCTAAGAGAACCTGTTTGGCCAGCCCCTGAAAGGCCTGCAGGATCTAACTATCCCTCACTCACACCAAATATATCCACACACTCCCCTTTCGCTCCCTCACTCACACTCTCCCTCACTGCCATCCTGACGGCCGCCATCTTGACTCACAAATGGGAACATTTATCAGACATCTTTAAAGACATGGGCACAACTCTTGAAAGGAGTTCCTGGCCACACTAGTCCTATCAGGGGACTGATGGCTCGCTAGGAAGAGAATGGCCAAGAAGAAAGGCCTCACCCAGGACAATGACATGGGCTCCATCCACTGAGCACTGGACTCCCAGCTGGAGGAAGGAGCTGAGAGGGTGACGGGGGGCAGGGAGGCAGGGTAAGAGCCACATTGTTCCTCAGAGCCAGACCATCTGCTTTCTAAAAAGCAGGAACATAAATTCCCCTCTAGACTTCGCAGGGGAGGATAAATAGCAGCAATAGAAACAGTGTGGGGTAACCTTCTCTTTAAGATGCACCTTCTTTTGTTCTGAGCTTTCCCCTTTGTCAGAACTGTTACTTACTCTGTCAGGCTTACATGACTTCAAATGGAAAGAAAATGAGTCTGAAATGCAGCATATACTTTATAAACCTAGAAATTCTGCTCCTGGCAATGAGTCCCCCAAGGACAGGCATGCCTGACGTGCCAGCATGATTCCACCATACTGGAGAGGGATGCCAAGTCTAGGTGGTCACCAACCTCAGAGACCTGCAGCCTGTGCTCCCTACCATCCCCTCACACTCTCTTAGTCCTCCCCTTTGTAGAAACAGCTTTCCTCTGTGGGCTTCTGCAGAGCTTCAAGTGATGATCAGTTCTGAACAAAGTGTTCCCACTTGGCACAGAGCATGGCTCACACCTAGTCCCACCACCTCCCTCACCACACTGCCACCACTTTAAGTGTTGTAACTACCCAGGGTTGCCAGACTTAGCAACTAAAAATACAGATCACCCAGTCAAATTTGAACTTCAGATAAAAACCAAGTAAATTTTTAATATATCCCAAATACAGCATGAAAAACATACCAAAAAATTGTTATTTATTTGAAATTCAAATTTAACTGGTATCCTATATTTTATATGGCAATCCTTTATCATCTAATTCTTTATTCAGTTTTAGGTACTATCTATTAATATTTAGGTTATCAAAATATTGTCTAAAGGTTGAGGACTTTACCCAATTTATCCTCAGCTCAATGACATGTCCTCTGTGAATATTTAGTAAATTATAATTAAGAAAACAGTTGCAGAGCTCCATTTCTCCCTCACTGCCTCCTGTGGGTAACCAAGAGTTTAATTCTGCTACCTTATCCAGAAGGGACTGGAGGGACGGCAGTAAGTAACTGATTGGTCTAGGACCATTTTTCACCTAAAAACACCTTACTTTTAACACCCTCCCTTCACCAGCAGCCCTCAGAGGGATCATCAGAAAATAGGAAAAGATCATCCTGGTTACCTGAGCACATGGCCCCACTAGGCCAACCCCCTGCTTCTGAAACAGGCGGAAGGGAACCTAGGAAGGGGGCCGTGGGAACAGGACTCCACGCTTTCAACTTCACCCCCTCCCCCCACCTGGCCGGTGGCCAGTCGCCCTGCCGGATGTGGTACCAGTGTGTGTGAGGCCTTCTTACCAGTGTGTGTGAGCATGTGCCTCTGGAGGGAGCTGGCCCAAGGGAAGACTCGAGGGCAGTGGGGACAGTTGATCTTCTGCAGGCAGTTGGCATAAGAGTTCCGCTTTGTCCTCAGCAGCTTGTCTTCTGGGGGGCTGCCCTGCTCTTCATCACTGGGCCCGTGGTGGTCAGCAGGGGTGCCAGCCAAGTCGTCCTGAGCGTCGTCCTCTGCCGTCTGCAGAAATGGACTGAACTTGTTGGTGTCTGTGGTAGCCAGCATCTTCTCAATGCTGGCAAATTCCCCGCTGGAATCCAGGTCTACCCCACCGTTGCTGGCCCGGGGCCGGCTCCTCAGCCCCCTTTTCCGGCCCCTCTTCTTTGACAAGCCAGCCGGGCCCTGCCCAGGGGGTGAAGCTGCCTCTGGACTGTTGGCCGCAGGGGGTGGGTCGCTGGATTCTTTGGGGCTGGTGGTCTCAGCGGGGGCAGTGGTGCCTCCTAAGCTGTCTGAAGCTGTGGTGTTGCCGCTGGTGCCTGTGGGCCCTGGGTCAGTCACCTTGGCTTTGAGCAAGGTGGGGGCTGAGGACACCGATGAGATGATCTGGGCAATGGAGGCCAGCGGGGGCAGCTCTTCGGTCAGAGGGGGCTTTGGCAACAGCAGCGGGGGCTTGGGGCGGAGAGGCCTCAACAAGGCGGGGCTGCTGATCAGGGTGGAGCTGCCCAAGAGAGGGGAGCTGTTGACGAGGGCTGATGAGTAAATGGGGACAGTGACCTGCACGGGGCCCTGCAGGGGCTGAGCATGGGCTTCCAGAGTGGTGGCTGTGGAGGCTGCTGCCGAAAGGGCCGAGGGTTTCTCCAGGATCCCACTGGACCCCAAGGTCACTGGCAGAGTAGGGCACGGTGGTGGACAGGGAGAGAGTCGCTCCCCGCTCCCTGGTTCCTGCTCAGGCATCTTGGCTTCACTGGGAGCGGCTGAATCCTTGTCCCCTCTCCTAAAGTTCTTGGGGATGGACAGGTCAATGGGCTCCATAGAGCAGTCATAAGGGGCCGAGGAAGAGGGGCTCAGGAACAAGGCTGCGTTCTCCTGCTTCACGTGGACCAGGGCCAGGCCCTTCTGGGAGAAGTCCAGGGGCTCATTGAAGTCCGCTGAGAAGTTGCTGGCCGGCTCCAGCTTGACAGAGATGGGAGGTGGAGGCTGGGCGGGGCCCGCGTGAAGATAGCCATTCTGGGCCTCCAGAAAGGTGGCGAGGGGTTTGCGTTCACCAAAGGCTCCGCTGCCCTCCTCCACCCTCCCCGAGGCCTCCGCCACAGGGGCCTCCCTGGGGCCCAGGCCGTCTGCCGCCAGGATGTAGCTCTCGATGTCGTGCTCCGGCACATGTAGGTGCTGCTTGAGGATGTGGTGGACGCAGTTGCGCTTGGCCGAGAAGGTGGCGCTGCACTCCTTGCACTCAAAGGGTTTGTGGCTCTTGGGGCAGCCGCCCAAGCCGCGGCCGCAGTGCGTGCGCATGTGGATGCGCAGAGCGCGGTAGTGCTTCAGGTCTTCCCCGCACAGCCGGCACACTGTGTCTGGGGAGCAGAAGGCGTCCACCATCTCTGCCACACTGCTGGTCACGTACTCGATGTTCTTCTCGATGTCCTTGCGGGTGGCCTTGAGATGCTTCTTGCGCAGGTGCCGCTCGCAGTTGGCCTTGACGGTGAAGGGGTAGTGGCAGATCTTGCATATGTAGGGCCGCTCGCCGCTGTGCGTGCGTAGGTGGCGGATGAGCGCGGCCTTGTCGGCCGCGATGTAGTCGCAGATGTTGCACTGGTATGGAGAGATACCCAGGTGGGAGCGCACGTGCGCACGCAACACCCCGGAGAAGGCAAACACCTGGTTGCAGAAGCGACAGGGATAGAGCACCTTACGCATGGCTGGAGATTTCTTGCTGCCGGGGGCCGTCATGATGGCCTTGAGGTCCCCCTCTGTTATCTCCTGCTTGATCTTGGCCTCCATGCTCAGGGGCAGCAGGGCCTCGATGATGCTGTCCTGCTCCAACTGCGTCTTCATCTCAGCCTGACCCGACAGCTCCACCCGTGGCTGCTGCAGGAAGAGCTGCATAGCCGCGTGGGGCTGGGCCCCGGACTTGGGCTGCAGCAGGTTTGAGTTGGAGGCCACCTCCACCGAGCCTTTGAGGAGCTTCAGGGTCGGCGGGGGCAGGCTGGGACTGATGCAGCCGGGGGAGGCCTGCTGGGCATTGAGGAGAGGGGGGGGTGTTGAGGTGGCTACCACGGTCCGCGGCGTGACCAGGGGCTTTGGCTTCAGAGGGGGCATGTGTTTGAAAATCGCCTGCAGCGGGGTGACGGGGGCCTTGGAGAGAGGCGGAAGACTGATTTGAGGGGGCGCTGAGGCTGCCATCTTCAGGATCTGCTGGATGTCAGCCAGCTCAATGGCCGACTCCCCGGAGATGGGCTTGACCACAATACTACTGTCAGGCTGAATGATGAAGCCCTTTTGGAAAGGCTGCAGGGACAGGTGCTTCATGCTCCCCTTGGCAGCGGGGAGCACTGTGAGAGAACTGCCCAGGGAAGAAGCTTCAAAAGGAGACAGCCTCAGCACGTTGGTGCAGCCCGGTTCCTGAGGTAGCTGACACTTGAGTGCCTGGAACTGTATTGCTTGGTTGTCATCCGGCGGGGGCTCCTCGGCTGGGACAGGCCTGACGTCTTTGGTGTGCTGCAGGCCCAGCGAGGCCAGGAAGACCTTCTGGTCCGTGGCGCCATCAGGTAGGGTCTTGGCTTGCAGCCTTTCCCGTCCCTGGTCCCCAGCGACATGGGTCTTCTTGTGCAGGGCGAGCGAGGAGAGCATGGGGAATGCCTTGTCGCAGATGTCACAGACAAAACGGTGCTGCTCGCTGATGCACCTTCGCAGGTTTGTCTCACACCAGGCCTGCAAAGCAAGGAATCAAGAGGAGGATTTTAAAATCATCACTGCCCTGAGACGAAGAAGGTGCCTGTTGTACGACAGCTGCAGTATCCAGCTTTCTCCATAACATATGGGAGCTGACCCTTCCCTGCTCGCTAACTGCTGGATTGAATAAGGAAATCCACAAGCATCTTAGGTATCATGTTTTCTCGATGAAAGACATCAACCCCAGGCATCTCAGCAGTGAAGCAAGTTAAGTGATAATACCATAGTGGTAGGATTTTCTTTTTAAAAAATGGGTGTCTTGTAAAACTAACTGATGGTGGAGAAGCCCTGTATTGTCAGGAGAGAGGGAGCACCACCTAGGGTTACATGAGTATACATATATGGGTGTCTACATATGGAATTGAACTTGGGGCTTATACACTGGAAGAATTTCACTATCTTTTATCTCAATTTTTTAAATTTGGAAAAAAGTAGTTTCAAAGTAGTTTATAAGCAGAGAACAAAGATAGCTCAGGTTAATAATGACCCCAAACATCCTATCTAATAAAAGAGTAATATGCAGATTGACAATCACTCCAACACACAATATGGCTGCCCTCATGTGGACACAAGAGGGCCAGCAGGGGAGGGCAGTTGGGAAGCACCAGGCCTGCAAGGGAGGGCAGTTGAGAGGGATCAGGCCTGCAAGGGAGGGCAGTTGAGAGGGATCAGGCCTGCAAGGGATGGCAGTTGGAGGTGATCAACCCTGCAGGGGAGGGCAGTTAGGAGTGACCAGGCTGGCAGAGGAGGGAAGTTGGGGGCAAACAGGCTAGCAGGGGAGCAGTTAGACATTAATCAGGCTGGACTGGGAGTGGTTAGGGGGTGATCAGGCTGGCAGGCAGAAGCAGTTATGGGCAATCAGGAAGGCAGGTAGGCAAGCAGTTGGGAACCAGCAGTCCTGGATTGTGAGAGGGATGTCTGACTGCCGGTTTAGGCCTGATCCCACTGGGCAGTTGGACATCCCTGGAGGGGTCCCAGATTGGAGAGGGTGCAGGCTGGGCAGGACACCTCCCACCCCCCATGCACAAATTTCATGTACCAGGCCTCTAGTCTATATATATAAAAGGCTAATATGATAAGTGTCCCTCCACCCTTCTGACCAGTTGCTATGATGCACACTGACCACCAGTGACTTGGCAGCAGAGGTTCTTGGGTGATGTATCCTAAAACCAGAGAGGAGGGAGCCCGATTCCTTGTGGGTCTGCACGATTCTACCTTCAGCTGTGGGTTATATTGTTGCTGGGGCACTGTCGACCTCGAATCTGGTTTAATGCACACTTGCATTTGCATTCCACACCCTGTACAACACCAATTTTCCAGAGTACCCTCTTGCACTCTGGGACCCCTCGGGGGATGTCGGAAAGCCAGTTTTGGCTCGAACCCCACAGGCCAGGCTGAAGGACCCCACCTGCCAGAGGGACCCCACTCACTCCGCCGATGTCAGGGAGGGACCACTCGAGGTTGGTTCCAGGGCGTGTCTGGCCCTTCTTACCCAGTTCCATTCCGCCAGCCACCTTCTAATTAATTTCCTTTCAATGTGCATGAACCTGTACACTGGGTCACTAGTTTTAAATAAAAAACTACAATGCTGGAAATATTTAGCTGTAAGGCTAATTAAAACTACAAATTGATGTAATTAAAAATACAAATTTAGCCCTGGCCAGTTTGGCTCAGTGGATGGAGCGTCGGCCTACAGACTCAAGGGTCCTGGATTCAATTCTGGTCAAGGGCATGTACGTTGGTTGCGGGTACATCCCCGGTGGGAGGTGTGCAGGAGGCAGCTGATCAATATTTCTCTCTCATCCATGTTTCTAATTCTCTATCCCACTCCCTTCCTCTCTGTAAAAAATCAATAAAATATATTTAAAAAAAATACAAATTTAATTCTGATAGGACCTAAAGAATGGGCAAAAGCCCTGAGGAGCTAGACTCAGATGTAAGTGAGGAGTTTAAAAATGAAAGGCCACCTACACCTCTCAATACAACAACCCAAAAAAGACTAAAAAGAACAGAACTGAATTTCAAGAGGAAAGGCGTTAATAAAACAAAACCCAACGGACCTCATTTGAAGGAAAGAAAACCTCAGTGTGAAGAATTTAAGTCCAACCCTTGGACCATGCAGGAGACGGTGCTGGTTCTGCCCATCAGCATACCTGAGAAATCCGAGGAAACTTCCTACAGGAGAAGTCGGTGAATCCCAAGTCATGGAAGCCAGCAGGAATGGAAGGGTTGTTCTGGATGAAAGGCCTTCCTGTTGCATCTCTGGGAAGCTGCTTATGGACAAGCGCGTTGTGGCGGAGCAGTCCTCGATGTGTCCGGAAGGTGACACAGCAAATGTCACATCTGGGAAGAAAGTGACAGAATGTAAGGAGACAGTGAAGTCAGAATTTCCACCTGTGAATTAATCTTATTGTATTTTCTTGTCCTTTGATCTATAAGTAAATGAAAATAAAGTGATAAAACAAATTATTATAATAATGAAAACAGGGACGACATAACATATAGAAGCTAGTCTGCACAGTTAGCAACAAAAAATCCCTTCCTTAAAAAGAAACTATATCCTAACAATTTCTGGGTTCCCATCTTTGCAGACAGCACAGGTATGCACACTGTTGCAGGCCTATTTGTTCTGTCACACAGAGCGATCCTTTCAAAGTTTCCTCACTCCCTCTGCTCAATGTATTCTAGTCATAAAACATTTTGAAAATCAAAAAGCACAAATTTACACAGCATCTTGGGCAATCACATCAGCATCCCTGGTATCTGATCAGATAAAAAGATAAACTCTTCGTCTGAAGTAGCAGCATGTGACAGTGATTATGATTTAGGTATTAAATTCTGATATTGTTGCCATGCATTATTTGAAGAATAACCACAGTTCCCACCTCCGAGCCCACACTAAGGCAGTGGCCTGACCCTGGCAGGCGGGCGGGCAGTCCTCACAGACGAAAACACTGAGGTTGAGGGCACACGCCTTGTAAGAAGCAAACACAAGCCGTGAGGGTCCCACCACCGAGGCTGTCTCCCTTTTCTAGGAGCCCCCACTTTACTTCAGAGATGTTTTCCTCTTTCGCCTAAACTGTCCTCAGGCACACGGATGTGTCAGAAATACCGTTTTTAAATACTTTTTTTCCACTTTGACACTTGTAGTGTCCTGAAGGTCTTTGCTGAGAACCACCATCTTAAAATCTATACAATCATTAGGATGTTGTCAATATCCCCTACCCAGTGGTTTTTAACCTTTTTCCTTGCATGGCACACATTACTAATTACTACAATTCTGCGGCACAGCAAAAGTATGTATTTTTGCTATCTGACAAAAAGGTATGATTTTGATTCATTCACACCAGACAGCTATTGTGTTGGCTGTTGTCATTTTTTTACTTGACAATCTAAGAAAAAAGAGGTCAGTGCCCCTGACTAAATACTCAGTATGGTATGTTTTAAAAATTCTTGAGGCACACTGTTTGAAATATCCCTGGCCTAAGCCATCACTAGAGCTACAGATGGTTATTTACATGTAATTAATTAAAATTTCCTCAGTCACATTAGCCTAATTTCATGGGCACATTCCTATGATCACAGTACCGTGTGCCAAGCATCATTCCAGTACTTACACATGTAAGCACATCTGCCCTTCACTAAACCTCTATGGCAGTTCCTATTATTGTTCCACAGAGGAATACAGCCCATAGTCTGTAAAAAAATAAGGACAATAGCCACCCAGTATGAATGAATCAAAATTATACTTTATTTTTTGTCAGGCTGGCAAAAATTATATTTTTTGGTGTGCCACATAATTTTAATAATTAGTTTATGTGCGCGATAAGAGGAAAAAAAGGTTGAAAATTGCCATTTTAGATGATAATAATGTCTATATTACTTAGAATTCCTTTGCCTTTACAGATATATAACGAAATATTTATAAACTAGAGGAACGGTCACAAAATTCATTCACAGGGAGTGGGGTGGGGAGCATCCCTCAGCCCGGCCTGCAACGATGCCAGCGCCCCGCGCCCCAGCCTCTGGCCAGAGGCCCCCTCCCTCCACCGTGCACCCCGGGCGTGGACACTGGGCTTGTGTTACCCCCAGAGGCCCCTCCCTCTCTCCATGTGGCTGGGGAACGAGACACTGGGCTTGTGTCTCCAGGGTGATGCTGCCAGCATCCGGCCCCAGCCACTATGTGCACCGCCATATTTGTGATGGAATGATGGTTAATTTGCATATTACCCCTTTATTAGATGGGATGATATGTGTTGCCTGGGATTTGTTTTGAAATTATCTGTGGCAGGGAACAGAGGACACACAATTGTCTGTGGGTAGATAATTCCTGAAACTTGAGTGATGCATGAGGAGGTCATTAGAGTAGTCTCTCTACGTCTGCATGCATTTGAAATGTTCCTTAATACATCTAGAAAAACATCTCATTACAAATGGTTAATAAGAGTGGGCAGACTTTTTGCCTCTTTTTTCCCAAGGGTCAACAATGTCCAAACCACTATTTACAGTAGGTGTGTTTGTGTATGTGTGTGGGGGTGGAGTGGGGTAGGGTGGGTGAGGGGTTTCAATTTATAGAAACTCCAGAAGAAAAGCCTCTGCACTGAGTCTCATGTGGTGCGGGTAATGCAAAGGAGCCCATTTCTCCAGGAAGGCCCTGGACAATCAGAGGGGCCACGGGCCTACAGGAGGTGCAGAGCCCAGGGCTCAGGAAGGCCCCGCGTTGTGGGATTTACAGACGGGCAGAATAAGCCACCAGGAGGGGCAGGGTGGTCAAGCCTATGGCCCATCTAGTTGGTATTTTATGAATTAGAGATAGTTCACATTTTCTCTCTCCCTTCCCCTCTGTCCTGTCTGGGGCGTAAGCAGGTAAGGTTTGGAGAACTGTGGGAGATGGGTGCTGATCTATGCCTTTCCTAGAAAGTGAGACTAAGAGAACTAAGAAAGATTGAAGCAAGCTGTAGCCCAGTAAGCCTTACAGGCATCTTCCACTTGAAGTCTACACTACCTCGGAACTTTCCGAATTCAAAATTAGCACTACCTACATACATTTTGTGCAGTGTTTTAAATTCATTTTTTTCTAGTACTAGGAACTGTTCTGGATGCTGGATCACTATATAGTTGAGTAAACCATAAGCCCTGAGGACTAAGAAGGTGGCTGGTTGGGGTCAAATAAAGGAAAAAAAGAACAGCCATTACTGCACAGGGATCTCTCCACAAACTGCACTCCACAGAGAAGCTTCCTCAGTGAACTACCTGCCTCTGCACTGAACTGCCCTCTGAGCCAGCCCTTATAAGGGTTTCCTGGAATCCTATTTCCACCAATAGGACTGAAGCATTCCCCAGCCAATCAGAGCTACACAAGCACTGACCAATCAGGGACCAGAGGTGGGGACTTCTGTCCATATAAGCCAGCTCCCCTGTGGATCTGGGAGCACACTTTCCGACTTTCCACCAAAGACTGCCTTCCCCTGGCTGGAGCTGAAACACTGCAGATTTATCAGACCCAGCACTGACCAGTGGGAAGGGGGACAGAGCAGAGGGGACCATCACAGAGTGGACCATTCCATAGCAGAGCTGCCTAACTGGAAGTCCTCTGCCTTTATAAATATATAACAAAATATTTATAAACTAGAAGAGCCTCCTGGCTCCCAGGCATCTTCACAGGGAGCTGTTCCACACAGTGCTATTTTCATAGCCATGTTTTATTACCTTTGAGCTATTTGCACTAAATAAGTTTCCCTCTTTACCACACCTAAAATTGGGGAATCCTGTTGGAGTTTGAATTGGCACTAACAACCACTGGTTGACAAAATACATCCAGTTGATCCTCATTATTTCTGGATTCTTTATTTGTGAATTTGCCTATTCATTCAAACTTACTTGTAAACCCCAAATTAGTACTTGCAGCACTTTCTGGGTCACTCATGGATGTGCACAGTGCTGTGAAAAACTCGAGTTGTCCTAAGCACACATTCCCAGCTGAGGTCTAAAAAGGAGACATTCCGCCTCCTTGTTGAGCTGTCATGCTGTAAACAAGTGTCTCTTTGCAGTCTATTTAGCACCACAATCCATCTATAGTGCTTTTTGTTGCTGGTTCTGTGTATAAAATATGATTTCAGAGAGGAAGGGAGAGGGAAAGAGAGAGATAGAAACATCAATGATGAGAGAGAATCATTGATCAGCTGCCTTTTGCATGCCCCCCAATTGGGTTTGTGGCCCACAACCCAGGCATGTGCCCTTGACTGGAACCGAACCTGGGACCCTTAAGTCTGCCGGCCAACACTCTATCCACTGAGCCAAATGGCTAGGGCTCATTAAGACATTTTTGAGCATGCATCTTGTATCTACTCATTGTTTAACTGGGAAATATGTATGATGTGTATTTACATATACATATATTTGCATGCATAAATGTCAGGTACATTATAAAATGTAAAGGCAAAAATTTAAAGTTCTATCTTTTTTTGTACCTTAAGAGATCTTTCTGAACACCCTCCACGTTTGAGACTACTATTACACCAGCGCACACCTATTGGCCATGAATATTCAGTGTAAGAGGCAACATAAGTAGGTTTTATAAAAAAACAATGGAAAGCCCAGCTGGTGTGGCTCAGTAGATGAGTGTTGACCTATGGTGGTCATGATTTGATTCCAGGTTGGGGCACATGCCTGGGCTGTGGGATCAATTCTCAGTGTGTGTGTGTGTGTGTGTGTGTGTGTGTGTGTGTGTGTGTCGGGGGGGGGGGGGTGCAGGAGGCAGCCTATCAACGACTCTCATCACTGATTTTCTATCCCTCTCTCCCTCTCCCTTCCTCTGAAATCAATAAAAATATATCAAAACAAAACAAAAAAAGCAATGGAGAATTTCTCTTAATAGGCCAATCAGAATTTGCTGCACTCCTATTATAGCAACTAATGACACTCTTTCTCTAGTCTCTCATCCTATATAATGACCGAATGGCAGAACGACCAGTCGCTGTGATGTGCACTGACTAGGAGCTGCCTCCTGTGGTCAGTGTGCTCCCACGGGGGAGCGCTGCTCAGCCAGAAGCTGGGCTCACAGCTGGCGAGCACAGTGACAGTGGCGGGAGCCTCTCCTGCCTCCACAGCAGTGCCAAGGATGCCCGACAGCCGGCTTACGCCCACTCCCTGCGTCAGTCCGACATCCCTGAAGGCTCCTGGACTGGGAGAGGGTGCAGGCCGGACTGAGGGACTACCCCAGCCCCTCCCGTCTAGTGCACGAATTTCCTGCATAGACTGAGGGACTACCCCAGCCCCTTCCGTCTAGTGCACGAATTTCCTGCATAATCCCTCCTGTTTCTGACTTCTAGGACAGAGGTTCACACACAGCAGGTGCTCAATTTCTCAAAAATGCCTGAGATACGAATCCCCCCAGACCTTCTTAAGAATCCAAATAAGGAGTGCATGGGCCTAGGAATCTGTATGTGAACAAGCACACAAGGTGACTAATAGACAACTTTGAAAAACAAATTATAGTGAGAATTAAGTGAGAGGATCTTGGACCTGTGAGATCACTCTATAAGCTAAGGCCTGTGAGAGCTCTTTCCACTTCCTTCTCAAAGCTTGTTCATTTTCTCCTGTGTATGGCAGGGATCTTTAGAGCTACTGTGATCAACCCGATAATACAATCCTGCAAAAACCACAAGGCAGTATCACAAACTTAACCATTATTTTGTATTGCTAGGAACATAAAATGTGTGTGTGTGTGTGTGTGTGTGTATGTGTGTGTGTGTGTATCAGGAACAGCTCATTTCTTGGCAATCGGAGCAAACAGAAAATTCAGGAAAAATGGAATTTTAATTTCAAAAGGGTGTGTTCTCTCTTGAGAACTTCATAATATTCTCTGCTACTTCTGTTTCATTTTGAGACTCCTGGGGAGAGCGTGTGTTCTTCGTGGTCAGCCTCTGTCCTACCTACAATACCTGCTTCCTCACCACTCCCCCACCCTCCTGGAGCCAAAGCTCTTGAAGAGGAGCCTGCACCCACTCAGAGCCTTCTAACAACATCTACATAAGACCCTAGATCTACAGGTTCACACCTCTGTTTTCATGGGATTTCAACCAAGGGGCTCTGGTTTCACTTCTGAAAAGATATAGAATGTCATCTCACAAACAAGCTGCTTGAAAGTGGCAGAGAAAAAAAAAATCTGCTTTGAAACCAGAAGTACTTCGAGAGGCTGGTTAAAGGAAGAAAAAACAGCCACAGAGAAACACTGCCACCCCCTCACACTTGGCACCTGTTGACAGACCTAAATAAAACCAGTGTGGAAACCCATCACCCAGGGCATTTGGATCGGCCTTTGTTAGCCAGAGACACCCATTCAACCAGCCCTCTCAGGAAGAATGCCCTGCAACTTTGTTTCTAAGCAGCTCTTCAAGGACAATGAAGGTCATTGTAAATCTGTAAGCGATGATGATGTTGCTGGGTGCAGAGCAGGCACAGGCATGATTCCTGGGATACTTGCTAACCTCACTTGGGCTTGTCAGTCTTCATTAAGGCCACAGCCATTTGTCAAGTGGTCCCTCAACTCTCTCCTTGCCCCTAATTTAGGGGATCTCTCAACTCTGCCAGGAGAGTGAACAGTACGACTGCAAAGTATGTCCATGGAGAAGAACTGTCCTTCGGGTCCTAGCAGAGGGGAGCGCCGCAGGACGACTCCACTGTGCAAGTGATTTTGACGACGTGCCAGAGGGAGGCTTTACAATTCCAAGAGGCTGTTTCTGATCTTCTGCTAACAGAGGTGGCCCTAGGTAGGCAACTGAGAGTAACTTTTCCAAAATGGAAACTGCTCTGTGCTCTCAGTAGGACAAATGAATTTGGGAGAAAGTGTATCTAGTCGCAGGATTTAAACAAGCTAACAAAACTCTTATCAACTCTTCTAAAAAACGAACCTGCTTCCTTTCTTTTTAAATCTCACACAGCAATAGGTACTGTAAGGAAAACAAAAATCCATCAGTGGAAAAACCACAAAGACAATGTAAGTAAAGGTAAGATTAGACTCCAAGTGTCACACAGGGATGAAAGCTAACGTGGGTATTAGGCCTGTCCTCAACTTACAAAAGGAGAATCACCTGTATGTGAACACCCATCATTCTACTCACAGAAATAGTGTCTCTGGACCCCAAGGCCCCTCACCAGAGCCTTTTCACCCAGGAACACCCGAACCCTAGCACATGTTAGCAAATGCTTCCACAAGAGAGTATGAAACTTAACTTAGAATACTAGAGTAGATTTTAACATCCCCATTCCTCGAGGGGGATCCTGACCAGGGCTGGGATAGGGGTGTGTGGAATGAAGGGTGTGTGGAATGAAGGAGCTATAGTGTCAGGGGCATGCAGAGTTGAGTTCTCTTGAACAGCAGAGGGGAAAGCAGCTGCTTGCAACTTCTCCTCTCCCTTAGCACCACTTGTAATGCCAGTGAAGGGCATGGGTACGTGTGAAGCACATATAGGAGAAGGCTGGTGTGTGTGTGTGTGTGTGTGTGTGTGTGATGGGGGGAGGGGAAGGCTCATTCCCCAGGACAGAAAAGTGCCCCAGGGAAGCATGTGGGGTGAGGGGGAAGGTGAGCCCACTTTCTACTGTGGCCCCTGGCATGGCAGGATTGGAGGCTCCCAATGTTGGCAGCTGGAGAGAGGCGCCATGATCCCAGAGAGACTTTGACTCATACTTTAGCCCTTCTTGTCCCTTCTCTTTTGGAAATCAAACAAAACAAGCAAAATCCCAAAGCACACTGGCTCTGACCTTGGCATTGGCCAGGCTAGAAAGAACACGTTGTAAAAACACGGTAAAGAAGTCTGACTCCCACAAGAACTGTGAACTGGCAGGGTCCTGGGGTCTTGAAGCCACTAAGCCCTGCCCCTGGAAGCCACAGGGAGAGGGACAGCACGGCAAGGGAGGGGCTGCAGCAGCCCGCGCTGCCGGCCACGGAAGTACTCGCCTTAGTTAGCTGAGCTTTGTCCTTGCAATTCTCAAAGGACTTTATGGCGAATAAATGATATTCTTGTTCACAGCCAGGTCCCCAACTAGTCTTAAAAAGGAAAAAAGTTAAAATTTTAAACTCATTGAATTGAGAGCTGGCATGTACCACAGCTTGCTTAATGAGGCAGCTATGGTATCTGTTCTTTTTATTTTCTTTTCTTCTAAGAACACAGCACACAGGCAATAAATGGGGTGGTGAAGACCTGGAGGTGGGGAGACGGGGGTGAGGGAGGTGGTGGTGCGGAAAAGGGGGGGAAATGGGAGATTTCTGTAATACTACCAACAATAAAAATATATTTAAAAATAAGAACACTACATAATTCTAGGCAATGGAATTTACAGAAATAAAAAATTAAGGTTATTTATTTATTTATTAAATAAACCTTGTGGCTAAACAATTTTGGGATAGCTCCTCCCTGGGTAGAAATGCAGTGATCGATGTGGTGTCATGGTCTGGCATGCTGTGTAAGGAGTATGGGTGCGAGAAGCTCTGAGGAGAGCCAGCAGTGCTGACAGACACTTATCAGGAAAGGTATCAACACTGAGAACCACTAATAAGCTTCTTGCGTTATTTTTTAAAAATATTGACAGGGATATTAGAAGTATGATAGCAAGAAACTTTTTTTCATGCAAGAGTGTCTATACTTGCTGTACATGTATATAAATATGCATATTTACACATGTATAAATATGCATATATATTTTTAAATATGTTCTTACTGATTTTTTTTTTTTTAAGAGAGAGGGTAAGGAAGATAGAGAAAGATCCACCAGTTGCCTCTTCTATGCACCCTGACTGGGAATCAAACCCACAAACTTTTGGTGTGCAGGGACGGTGCTCCTAGCAACTGAGCCTGGGCCGGGGCCCACTAACAAGCTTCTAAACAACTTTCCCAAAACATTCAAAATGGGCAGGAAGCATGTACACACATCAGTGATTAAGAGTCAGGCCTGAAGGCAAACTTATCAGCAATGGGATTTACAGAAATTAAAAATAAGGCTAAAAAAATAAACCTTGTAGCTAAACAATGTTAGGATTAGCTCCTCCCAGTGCTTGCTATGATAATATTTTATTCATCCAGTGACTTTAACTCTCCAGAACAAGATGAAAATCCTGGAGTTAACAAAAATGCTGTAGAGTAGCCCAAAGCAATAAAACAAGGGCCTTCAACTTTCAAATCATTCTGCCATTATGTCAGGTAAGGGACAAATAGGTGAACCCATCATCAAAAAAAGAGTAAAAAAATATTTTTTCTCTATATTAAATGTATTTTCAGAGAAATGCTTTGGTAAATTTCAAGTATCAGGAAATTTCTTTAGCATCTCAAGTTTCTCCAACAATCTAAGGAAAATGATGTGCGGTTCTATTATTGAAAGGTATCGAGTCTGGCTCTCAGCACAGGTGTATTACAAAATTTCATTGGTAGGACTCAAACCCAATTTATTTATTATTTTTTTAAAAATATATTTTATTGATTTTTTTATAGAGAGGAATGGAGAGGGATAGAGAGTTAGAAACATCCATGAGAGAGAATCATCGATCAGCTGCCTCTTGCACACCCCCCCACCGGGGATGTGCCCGCAACCAAGGTACATGCCCTTGACCGGAATCGAACCTGAGACCTTTCAGTCCGCAGGCCGACGCTCTATCCACTGAGCCAAACCAGTTTTGGCTCAAACCCAATTTAAATAGCCACTCAAATTTCCCAATATTTATAAAAGCAAAATTAAATAAAAGAAGCTCTTTATAACAATAAATAAAGGACAATCGGTTTTCGTGTTCTCTGTCAAGTAAGAAGTACTACCTGGGAGAAGTTCCGGAATTTCACTCCTTAATGTCATTGGAATGGGGTACCCAAAACATGTCACCAGACCATAACTGTAAATGTTGCAAGGTTTAAAATACTAGAAAGGATATATTCTAACTATAGTACTAGAGATAAATGTTCATCCAGCATGTTACAATATAATGGAATGTGGATTGTCCTCTTCCCCCTCACAACAGTCCTGGAATTCATTTTGCAGGTGGAAAAACTGAGTCTCAACTTGCTGGAGTCTACAGAGCTGCCAGGCAGCTAGGATGGAGCCAACGGCTTACTTCCTTCCTACTCTGTTACGCTGTCAGTTCCGAAGACAGTTACTTGCAGGTGCCCAGCTCCTTCTACAACCCCTGCCACCGACAGCGGCTCCACTGGCAGCCTTTCTTAGCACGAACACTCCCAAGCAACCAGCAGGCCAGGCCCCGACATCAGAACCTGTAAAATACCTAGCTAAGACGGCTGCTGCTCACCCTGGCCAATTTCCCGAGATACTGGATTTCTTGCTCATTACAGTGTTTTAATCGAGAGATTGACATTCTTTTTAAAAGGGATTTCATGCTTCATTTTTCCTGCTCTGTCGCGGGAGGCAAGAAGGCTAAATGCAAACAACCTCTCCTCAGAGTCCTGCCCGGCTCAGACATTCCTCTCCCCTTGGGCCCACCCCCCCTCCAGTTCTGACCCAGCTGAGAACTGACATCCAACAGCTGCACTAATCTCTCTCGGTTGCTGGGAGCAACAGTGCAGGCCCTGTGGCAGGGCCCTGGCCAGCAGTGGGCGGTAGCCTGCCCTCCCTACGCCCAGGAATCCTCCAGGCTGCACACCGCGTCCCGACACCCTGCTTAGACTGTTCAACCAAACCAGCATGGCATGAAGCCCAGGCAGACCTAGGGTGGGGTGAGCCCAGAAGCCGGTGGCTATCCCTGCCCGGCACAGCCCAAGTCATAAAGAAGATCCTTGGGCAGGGTGGGGAGGGGCAGGACCGAGAAAGGTGCCTCCAGCTTCTAATCCCGCCAGGAAGGAGGAGGGGAGAAGGGAAGTGTCCTCCCCTCCAACCTTGCCACCAGCATCGTTTTAAATCTGCTTCTGAGGGGGCGAGCCTCAGACCCCTGAGACTCAAATATAAAACGCTGACCAATATTTTGTTATTCCCTTTCCCTGATTTTAGAATAGCACTTAACAAGTGTGGGACCAACACCATTGATGCGTCTGAGGGTCTTCCTGCAGGCCATGGGTTTGCGTGTGGGTGCAGTAAAGGGAGTCAGGCACTCTTTGGAACACCGGAGAACCCCCAGGAGAGAAGGTGCTGGCACCTCTCCACTGCCAAGACGAGGAGGCCCCAGCCCGTCCACACCTACAGCAGCACACCCCTCCCTGCCCACGCCCTGCCTGTCAGAGCCCCCTAGGGCTCCCGTGGACTAATCCCCGACAGGGATTTGAGGGCCCTGCCTTCAAATTTGAAATCACCTCACAGACAACCAAGAACCACACCCCCTCAATGGCGGAGGGCCTCCAGCAGGGTGGCGGGGAGCACTACCACACCCATGGGGAATGCCCGGGGAAGCTTCACCCAGCGGGATCGGCTCCCTCTGCTTGAACAACGGGCACCAGGCTTCTCAGGCCTCAATCTGTCTCCTTTGCTTTTTTCACTGCTCATTTACTTGCTTTCAGACGAGCCCTTGAGGGGTCCTATCTCCAACATCACTATTTTTTTTTCTCATATCTAGTCAATCACCTGACATATAATAAGCACTCAATCATTTGCCAAAATGATTGAAAAATTATTACCTGATTTCTTCCAATCAAGAAACCATTAAGCCCTAGCCAGTTTGGCTCAGTGCACAGAGTTTCAGCCTGCAGACTAAAGGGTCCCAGGTTCAATTCCAGGCAAGGGCACGTGGTGGGCTTGACACCACCTCTCCCAGTAAGGGACATGTAGGAGGCAGCTGATCGATGATTCTCTCTCATTGGTCTTTCTCTTTCTCTTCTCTTTCTCTCTTCTGAATCAATTTTAAAAAATCCATATACAATAACATTTACCAGACTGTGCCCCCAGCTGCAGCCGCATCACCATGGTGACCACCCAGCTGTCACTGGTCCGGGCCCAACCCAGTCAACCAGTCACAAGACCAGGGCCAACAAAGCAAAGCCGCTGCGGTGGTGCCATCGCTGTATTGGTGGGCTTGTCCTAGGCCTGCACCTACGGGGCGGCTGCTCAGCACCTGAAACACGCCTGCTTAAACTGCGATGGGCTGTGACCATACCACACACCTGGATTGCAAAGACTTGGTACATAAATAAGAAACTAAGACACATTGCTGACAATTCTTATATTGTACTTATGTTGACATTATATTTTGGATATCCTAATATATAATCCTAATATATAAAAAGCCAGGGGCATCACGACCAAGACAGCCGGACGGATGACCAAGATTGAACAAGAGGCTGTGTGGGGAGACCAGGCCAGCAGGGGGGTTAGTGAAGGACGACCAAACGATTGAACAGCAGGATGCACGGGCGACCAGGCTGGCAGGGAGGGGAGGAGAGGGGACACCTGGGGGCGATAAGACTGGGGGGGGGGCAGCTGGGGGTGACCAGGCTGGTGGGGTGGGCAGTTGGGGGTGACCAGGCCTGCAGTGTGGGGCGGGGAGGGGGGGCAGTTAGGGTGACCAAGGTGGCAGGGGGCAGCAGTTGGAGGTGACCAGGCTGGTGGGGGGTGGCTGTTGGGGGTGACCAGGACAGCAGTGGGGGCAGTTAGGGGAGATCAGGCAGGCAGGCAGGTGAGTAGTTAGGAGCCAGTGGTCCCAGATTGTAAGAGGGATGTCTGACTGCCGGTTTAGGCCATTTCGCAGGGAGGGGTCCTGGATTGGAGAGGGTGCAGGCTGAGCTGAGGGTGACCTCCCCTCCCCCGTGCATGAATTTCATGCACCGGCCTCTAGTATTGGTATAATTAACAAAGCATGATCAATTTCCCCCGTTTCTTTTTATTTATTTATTCTTAAACATGGCTCCTAGAAATTTTAAAATGATATTCATGGCTCTCGTCCTACCTGTGGCATGGACCCGCACTTCCCTCCCAGCTAACTTTATTCATGGAAGTGTACAGCCTGTTACTCTGTTCTATTCTTATAATCAAGCAAGAAATTCAACACCCTGAAACATCCACACACAGGGATGTCCTTTTTGCATCTACCTGCTTACTCAACACTCTTGCCCATCACCTCCGATTCCAAATGCCAGGTCTCCATAACTCTGCGCTTCTCCTTGTGTGGGGAGCCCCATAGAGGGCCGGTTTACTATAGTCACAGGGCCCAGGCAATGACCAGCCAAAGCTGGAATCACTACAAGCAGCCCCGTGTCCTCCTGTCCTTCTACACTGGCACTTCGTTAATTCGAACACAGGGGAACGGAAGACAACGGCCTCAGCGTTTATATGAGTTTAGATTTCAACATTTTTATTAAGAAACAACAAGCATCTTTCCAGTTTTGGGGGTGGGGGTAAGGGCAGGAGAGAAGAGAAGCCAACAGCTGTTTTGAGTTATAAACTTTCTGTCTAACCGGTAGCATCTATCCCACTGTGGTTCTGCTGCCTTTGGTGTTTGCAAATGGAGTTGGTGCCTATTTTAGCTCTGGGTTAACAAGTAGTTTCTCCCACCAGCTACTGTCACAGTTCACTGCCTGGCTGGGCCTTGCTGGCTCCTGCCTGCCCCCATGGTCTCCTTGATAGCAGGCTATTATGTGGAAAGGCAGAGCAGTGAGGAGAAAAGGGAAATTAACTATGTTCTGTAATCAGCTCCTTTTGGTTTCCAGACACAAGCCCCACCCCAACTAGCAACAGCCACTAGGCAGGGCATGGCCTGCTTGCCCCACAAATGGAAGCAAGGCAAGCCCTTCCCACGGCCGCTGCTGTGCGCTGTGGGTGCAGCATCCAGGGGCGCCGGGGAGGGAGGGAGGGCTGCCAGGAGGGGCTGAGTCCCTGCCAGACTACCAAACTTCTCCAGTCAACCCCTCACCTAACAAAGGTGTTACTCCTGAGTAGGGAATGAAAACAGGCAGGACCTGAGGTTCAACATCACAGCCCGTCGGTGGCCCTGGTGGCGTTGGTGTCACAGTGAGTGAATTACCCACTGAGTCGTGCAGAAGAGAACCAGTGTCCAGTGCATTTCCCATCTCCAGCCTCTCTGAGCAGCAAGCCCAGCCTGCCCTGGAAAAGCTGCTTGTCTAGGAGGCTCCGCCAGGAGAACCCACACCCAGGTGCAGGCCAGCATATAAGAAGGGGACACCTGGTCTTTCTCTATCACTGCTATTACACTGTGCTGTGTGGCTCCAGCCACCCAGTTTCTACTGAGACATGTGTTATATTCCCCGCAGGGCAGAATTATCAAGAAAGGGGGCAAGTGGATGGTTCCTATGTTATCTAAACACAGAATGAAGCATGAAGTGAAACAAAACATGTAGGAACCGGAGACTAGCAGTGCGTTTACCTTGCAGGGACAGGATTTGTTGGTCCCCCTGCCCACGACTCGCCATGTGACTTCAGGTAACTTCACCTCTGTTTGCTCAGGTCCTCAGTCTGGAGAGCTATTTCAATAGTCACCACCCACCACAAGCCCACATCCTGGGAATGCTGTGGATGTTAATGAAACCGCGAAGTCAAGTTTCTGAATCCCTCAGAACTACAGGGCCTATAAAAGAGTCAAATGCTGTTTCTTGGTAGACAAAGAACAACTGTTAAGAGACAGGTATTGGATTCACAGGCCTGAAGGCTTGAAAGGGCCCGCAGGGGTCGTCTGGTCGCTCCGTCAGGTTCAGATGCAGCTGGGCAGCCCGGAGTGGGACAGGGGCTGGCCACTCCACGCATCACACACCTTCTCGAAATGGGGGAGTTTGGAGGGACATTTTATAGCACTTCTATTGCTCAGCAGTTTAAACTTGTCATAAATCCTTTTCCCCTAATGAAAAAATGTCAAGCTAATGTGATTAAGGATAATGATATCTGACACAGCTTTACATTACTGAACAATTAGACTTTTCCCTCAACACAGAGTCCGGCTTGTTCAGACCCCTTCACTCCTCAGTCACAACCAAACATGTATCTTAGGAAGGCAATGTGGTCCACACACAGATGTCCAGATTTCCACAGCCCCACTGCCTCCTGAAACCTGAAGCTGCAGCTCTGCGTGCGGACGCCTGCCCCGGGTGACCCTGGCTGACACGTAACTTTCCAGCCGCACACGGCACCAGGGGCTCCCAATGGCACTGAGTTGACCCCAATGCTTACAAACGTTAAAAATGGCAGCTGCGTAGGAAAAGGTTCCAAGCCTATCTGCTCACTAGGAACACAGGGCTTTCTACCGGATGAAACGTTCTCAGGGAAGGATGGGAAAGAAAGCTGAGTGCCCCGCCCCCCACAACCCCAAATTCTACTGGAAGTCGTATTAGCGTGTGCACTTTCTGTGAGGGAGGATGTGGAGACCTAACCTTGAGGCTGACCAGCAGAACTACCCCCATCACTGTTTCTCTGGGACGGGCTTCATTTAGGTCAAATGAAGTTGAACTTGGTCTCACACCACAATGCATTCTCCGTGCTCTGTGCTACCAGTCAGTCCAGTCCAGCCTACCTGCACCTACGGCACCTGCTCTGCTTCCTGTCCTCACTGCACACTCCTGCACAGCTAACGTCATCTGGGCTGCAACACCTTCTGTGAGGACAGCGGGTCTGCTGCCCAAAAGCCCGAGAGGAGATGCGTGTGCACGGGCCTCCCAGGAGTGAAGGCCCCAGGGAACCTCAGTGAGCATGGCCTGTGGCCACAGCACCTTCTCCCTAACACCTTCAGCCCGACTTCACACACCATCCCTTTTCAACATATTTTTTTCTTTTTTTAAATATATTTTATTGATATTTTATAGAGAGGAAGGGAGAGAGATAGAGAGCTAGAAACATTGATAAGAGAGAAACATTGACCAGCTGCCTCTTGCACACCCCCTACCAGGGATGTGCCCGCAACCAATGTACATGCCCTTGACCGGAATTGAACCTGGGACCTTTCAGTCTGCAGACCGACACTCTACCACTGAGCCAAACCAGTTTCGGCATCAACATATTTTTTTAAATTGATTTTAGAGAGGAATGGAGAGGGAGAGAAACACCAATGATGAAAGAGAATCATTGATTAACTGCCTCCTGCACGTCCCTCACTGGGGATCGAGCCCACAATCTGGGCATATGGCCTGACCAGGAACTGAACCATGATCTCCTGGTTCATAGGTCGGTGTTCAATCAGTGAGCCACACTGGCTGGGCTCACACACCATTTTAATGGCCTTACTAGCATCTCATACTCAGGTGAAGTAATTTCAGCCCGGTCTGTAGTAACAGGGATGGGAAAGAGCCCCGAGTGCAGGCATACTGCACCCTTCCTCCTACCTTAGTGGGTTATCTGAGTGGGTCTCCATGTGGCTCTCCAGTCCATACTTGCAAACAAACTCCTTGAAACACACTGGGCAGTGGAACACTTCATCTGCCTTCTTCTCCAAGTCACCTGACTGCCCATCTTCCACCATCTTCGAAGAGAGGAAAAAAAAATCATGAAGGAGGCTTCCCACATGGGCCAGCCTCTGAGGCACTGCCAACACTCAGTCCAGAGGCCATCGAAAAGCAAAGGGGGCCACCTCCTGGGTATTTAGGATGCACCTGACCAGTCCTTCACTCATGCAACAAACACACACTCACCAAATATAACACCCACCCATCTACTCTCAACCTACTCATCCATTCAACATGCATTTACAGAGCACCTAGCACCTGACAGGCACTGGGAGTGAAAGTCCCTAACACTGGGGCAGCTCCCATTCTAGCTGGAAAAAACAAGCAGAGGAAGCACACACGCCCTCTTCTGTAGCCACCTTACACAGTGTGGGAAGCACAGGCCAGCCCCCACTGCGAACATAAAGACTAGGTGTGTTTCTACAAGAGACCCATGGTTAGGCACATCAGGGCCGGGAGCAGAGAGGACCTTTTTAGCAGGCGCTGTGTCTTCTTTCTCCGACTCGGCATCATGACTCAGTTTCCTTTTGGAGGACAGCCGCCTGCGCTTCAGTGGGGATGGCGGGGCTGCAGCGGTAGCACTGTTCGGGTCCTTCTCATGAATCTTCATATGTCTGGAAAGCACACACACACACACACACACAAAGTGATTTAGCAAAAAACAAACAAACAAACAAAAAAACATTGATTTATTTCTTTTAAATGTTTTATATTTTATATTTAGACATTGGTAAATGTTCTTAAGAGACATGACATATAATTGATAAGAGTAACTTCTCTCTTTTTTTAAATCTATAACCTCCTTGAATCCTCTTAAATCTCTTGCAACTACTATCCAAAAATGTCACTTAATACCTTGCTGTCGGTTGGGAAGCATTCATGAACTTCACTGGCACCAATGAGATGAAAATAAAGTATCTGATGACCTGTTCTTATTTAAGCAAAATGGACTATTTTAGGACACATAATTCTACAGAAGACAGAAATCCAAGAGCCCTGGCCCATTTGGCTCAGTGCATAAGAGTGTCAGCCTGCAAACCAAAGGGTTCCGGGTTCAAGCCCATCAAGGGCACGTACCTAGGATGCAGGCTCCTCCCTGACCCAGGCTCTAGTCAAGGCATGTGCAGGTACAACAAATTGATGTGTTTCTCTCACACTGATGTTTCTCTTTGTCTTTCCCTCTCTCTTTCACTCTTTAAAATCCAATGCAAAAATATCCTCAGGTGAGGATTTAAAAACAAAAGAAAGAATTCCCAGATAACACAAGTTCACAAACCAAGTAATCACTTTATATTGACCCCCAGGACCCACCCCCCATCTATCGGTACTGCATTTTCTCTCCTCTGCTTTCTGAAGGATGTTAGGGTTCAAATTTGGGAAGTGCTGATGAAACAAATATATGGGATTCTTATTAAAATCCAAAAGCCTTTCCATGTTATTCATGGTATTGCATGGATTAATAGCTCATGGGAATATCTGGGACAATAAAATGAGTAAATTACATGTTGCAACCCTAACATCTATGAGACTAGAACGGGGGTGGGCAAACTTTTTGACTCGAGGGCCACAATGGGCTCTTAAACTGGACCGGAGGGCCGGAACAAAAGCAACCTGACCATGCTGGCACTCTCATCTTGGGCTGCTGGTGAAGGAGCGGAGGGGAGGGCAAGAGAACCCTCTGCTCTTTCGGCTCCGTGGGCTGGATAGAACAGCCGAACAGGCTGGATCTGGCCCGCGGGCCATAATTTGCCCACGGCTGGACTAGAACTATACATATAAGTATTACATATTCATAATATATATACATACATACACACACACACAAACACACACACATTACAATACAGAATTTTATGGGTTCCAAAAAGAGAATTTTATGGGTAGCTGATTTAAAGTGACCTAACTTTATCAAGGTCTAAAACAGCCATGGGCACGGCCCACGGGCCGGATCCAGCCCATTTGGCTGTTCTATCCGGCTCACGGAGCCGAAAGAGCAGAGGGTTCTCTTCCTCTCCCCTCTGCTCCTTCACCAGCAGCCCAAGATGAGAGTGCCAGCATGGTCAGGTTGCTTTGTTCCAGCCCTCCGGTCCAGTTTAAGAACCCATTGTGGCCCTCGAGTCAAAAAGTTTGTCCACGCCTGGTCTAAAACAAACTTCTTAAGAACAAGGTATCAAAACCAACAGGGAAAGAAAAAATGACATTATAAAAAAAAAAAAAAAAAAAAAAAAGACAGTCACTTTCAATGTCCTTGCACTGTGATATAAAAGGCTTAGTCTTCCCAATGACAATCACCACCACCATTATCATCTTTGACGGGTTCAACTGTGCAGACCTCAGAATGCAGCCACAGCCTTTAAAAAACAAACAAACTGGTACTTTTATTTATTTATTTATTTTAAAAATATATTTTATTGATATTTTACAGAGAGGAAGGGAGAGAGATAGAGAGCCAGAAACGTCGATGAGAGAGAAACATTGACCAGCTGCCTCTTGCACACCTCCTACCAGGGATGTGCCCACAACCAATGTACATGCCCTTGACCGGAATCGGACCTGGGACCTTTCAGTCTGCTGACCGACGCTCTACCACTGAGCCAAACTGGTTTCGGCCAGCCACAGCTTTTTATAAATAACTCCTCTACAGGATTATTGGACTGGAGACGTTCATAGGAATGGGAAGAACAGCAGAGTTTTCATAAATGACCCTATCACACTTGTGAAGAGTTCAGTTCACTTTTGGGGGCGCCTTCTTCAGGGGAGACAGGCTGAGGATGCAAAGGCGAAGAAGCTCTCTAACCACAAGCAGCACAACACAGGCCTCGGGCTACAGACTCAGTGACACAGCCAAGACAAAGCCCTTCCCTCACAGCGTACTCTCTGCGACACCCTGGAGGCCGTTCTGAGCATGTGGGGGGTAAGATGTGGACTTCCCTTGTTCTGGTTCTATAGGCCCGTTCTAGAAGACGGAAGGGCCCCCACAGTAGCCCCTGCCCAGAGAGCACCAGCCCAACCAGCTGCCGCAGCTTAGACATGGCCTAACCTTCAAGGAAATGGGCCTCAAGGAAGGGGGTCAGGCCAAACCTCTGTCCTCAGGGATATCGGTGTGGTGGAGCAGAGAGGCACAGCGGCAGAGAATGGAAAACAATTCCAACCATAATGCCCACTTAGAGTATCAGGAAAGGGAGCTTGGTGTTACTCCTTGGTCACTAAGCCTTGGGAAAGTTCATGAAAACAAACAGCCTTCCTCTAGGTACTCTGTTCTAGTGACTTGAGGAGACCACCACTTACTATCAGTGTTTGGAGGGAAAAAAGAAAGGCCAACAAGCTTCTTTCCACATTTCCTGGATGGTACATTCCAACTTTTTAGAAATGTAAAAAGAATTTTTTCATAGCATCTAAGCATTGAAAAAGTATGATAACACTAAGGGAGGCGAATTAGTACCAAATCCACCCTTCTCAATAAGTAACTCAAAATTAACTTAAAAAAATGAATACCCTTTAAATAGTCAACAGGTTACCTCTGCAGATGAACATGAGGCCGTAACCCACGAGAAAACGAAACCAGACTGACAACTGTCAGCAGTTCACTGGGTGCCCCTCTCTATTAAGTGATACTAGCATGTCTAGTTCTTAGGATTTATGACAATTGTTTCCACAGAGAGAATGGATCAGAGTGAGTACTCAGTGAGGATTGGTGGGAATGTTACCTAGAATATTACTGTCATTTTGCAGATGCGTCTGTTGAGGTGTGGAGAGGTTCAGGCACCCGGGGCCTCAGCTAGGACTGAACGGTCCTTGGTGTGTCGACACCAGAGTCCATGCTTTTCCTTCAAATCATCTCCCAAGGCCAGGCCTTTGGATCTGGGTTCTGGATCACGGGCTGCAATCTTAGGGCTTGAGCCTGATCCTGCACACTTCCATTTTGAGCGACTATTGCCCAAGGCCTAGCAGCTGATAGCAAACACTAACAAAATTACAATAGGGAGTGAATGCTCCGAGGTCAGGCAAGAACAATCCCCACCTCCAGTCCTGCCTCTGTCTATTCTGAAACACCAGAACTGCCCTGAACTGCATCCCTGTCAGAGGCAGGGAGAGGAGACTGTCTGGAGAGGTTGGTAGGAAGTATGAGACTGCTGAACACACCAACCCACAATGGTTTTCCCACTGTGCCCAGCGGGAGCCCTAGGCTCAAAGCTCAAGCAGTACTCCTTTATAGGGTTAAATCTCTGGGTGACGGCCAAGACACAGAGTGTCCCCAATCCGTCCTTTCAGCTACATGGTAATCAGCAGCTGCAGGTTCATTTAAGAACTTAACTCAGGCAATGGCTGAGCTGCCAGGGTTGGGAGCTCCAACCATTTCTGGAGTTGGTTGAGATCTGTGGTTAACACGAGTGGCTGCACTGGCTGTCCACTTCTTCCCGAACCCTCACCGCAAGCCCGGCAAGTCGTCATGATGAGCAGATCATGGCTTCTTTCCCACAGAACGTGGCCAAAACAGAGAGGAGGGCTAGTTCTATTTCTGTTCTTTAAAAGGTTTGGGTATACTTTTCCCTTATGTCTTATTTAGGGGGCTAATTCATCTAATTTCCATGTACCCTAAGGACCAGTAAATTGTAATGAACCTCAGAACTGGAGGGGAGCTGAGATGCTGTCCAGCTTCCCACTCGGCACAGAAAGTCCTCACTACCACTGTTCTGATATGAACACACCATCGCTTAGTTCTGTGACGACTTACAGCACAAGGACTTCTCCATTTTCAAGTGCTAACTGCTAGTCATCTTCACCATGCTAAGTCAAAAATTCTGTCCTCCTTTGTCTATCTGTCCTCAGGGGCAACACAGAATCAGTCTACATTCAGAATGACGACTGCCTTTCTCCAAAGCTTCCTTAAAGTTAAACAACTCCAGCTTCTTCAGCCAGTTCTCTAAGCTCAGTCGAATGATACTAATCATTACTAACCTTGGAATACTCTCCAGTTTGTGAACATCCTTCACAAAATGTTGGGTCAGAAGTGAGGACCAATGTGGATGTGGTCCAAGAGTGAAAGCCACAGGGATGGGACCACCACCTCCAGAGGCTGTGTAACAGAGCTGGGGTTTCCGTGTGTGTGTTTAACAGCAACGCCACAACTTTGGTTCCTAGGAGCTGTCGCCTCCATTCTGCAACTGAACAGTTAACATCTTCTCACACTTTCCAGATTGGCCAGGATGAGAAATATGCAATGTTCAGGTGGTGATGCATACTTCTTCTCTGCACTAGTCCCTGGTGGCACACAGTAGGTGGTCAATAAATATCTGCCAAAATGGCTGAATGGCTGAATAAAGGAATGAATAACTATTGTTGAATCATTGAATGGAGGGCAAGATGAAGCAAATATGCAGAAAATCTGTTAAACTTGCAGTGTCACTACAACTTATGTCCTCAGTTTCAGAGATACCTTATAAGCTTCCTATAATAGAATTTAGTGTTCACAAACTCGATAGGAGACTGTACAGTAGTACATAAGAGTCTTCAACAAAAAACAGCCCATTATGAACACTGAGGATACATGCTAATATTTTCTCTACTAGAATTAACTTGTATTCGTGGATTAAAGACTATACTTATATTCACAGCAGAGAGAAGTTAATGCAAACTCAAGGTAAACATCTGCTTTTTGCATAAAATTCTAGAATTTTCTTTTGGAGGTATGCCACTTTAGCAGTAGAAATCCTGCCACACCTGGTCTAAGGAATGAATTTTACCAGAGCTCTTTCAAGAGTCAGGTGACATTTTCTCCTGTTTATAACACCCAGAGGGGCTTTTGGAGTAACAACCAAACAAATGCTGCAGATGTTTCCTAAACTAGGAAAACAGTCTAAATTGGAGTCTTGTTGGCACTGATAAGAGCCTATTGTGAATTTTGACATGGATGCTGATTTTCAACTCAAAGTTTTCCTCCCATAATCATTTATTTTCTAAAATGTGAAAAGATCCACGGAAGCTAGGGTGTGCTGTCCAGAAGGACAAGGGATATATCAGAGCTAAACCAGATACAACTAGTACAAGAGCGGACCGCCAACCCAGTAACTCAAAGGAGACAGACCTTCCTTCTTCCCTGAACTTCCTCGTTTCCAGTTCCAAATATGGGAACTTTCTGCTGACCTTTCTTAGGTATGCAAATCTGTAGATTTGGAAAAAGAGGTAAACTCTTAACCTTTCAAGCACTGGCTTGCTCTGAGAAGCCATCAGGAATTGAGGTAGATGAGAAAAAGCAAATTTGAATGGGAAGACAGTGTAGGAGGCAGAGCGACCACGTGATGGCACTGAAGTCTTAGGCAGTCTGGGAGCTGCAAGACCTGCACAGGCCGTCCTGGCTCTACCGCCTGGAAACCATGGAGACTCCCCAAGTTACTTAGGAGACCTCAGCTTCAGTTTTCACATCTGTGAAGTGTACCAGGAGAATACTACCAGCCTCCTAGAGCACTAGTTTTCAAGCTGTGGTCCTCTGATCAGCAACATCAGCGTTACCCGGGAGCCTGTTACAAATGCATGTGCTCAGGCCCGGCCCCAGCAGCCTGGGTGTGTCCACACACCCTCCAGGTGATAATCATAGCAGGTTGCCTGTGAGAGTAACTAGATGACGGGCAAATTTTAACCCTGGTTAACTTTTTGACTCGGATAATGACATTTTTTTGGATATAAACATTAAACCTCTCCCTAGCTCCAGCAGTCCTTGCACAAGTTTACTGTACACAAACTGTACCCAGTACCGCTCGGGGCCACCAAACTCAAATCAACAGGTTTAAAACGGGTTTTTACAACCTGATCGCAGACACATCTCCACTCGACCGCACGTGCTCGCTCTGCTTTCCCAGCAAAGCCTGTGATAACCTGAGAGAATGCATGAGATTCAGAAGCACCACAGCTCTACAACCTTTATGTGGGCCAAAGAAAAGAAGGTCTGCAGAAAGGTTAGTGTATGTTTCTGTAACAAGTCTAGAGGGAGCTGTGAGAGACACTTGTAATGTCCACAGAGTCCTGTGCCACCAAGGGGGTGGGGAGTGAAGATGGAGGTGAATGGGGTGTGGGGTGGAGGGGTAGAGGATGGCAAGCCATTCCCATCAATCAAGCCATTCCCAGTGTGGCCCCACCTGGGAGCTCAAAGGCACCTTCTAGTAATTTGGGTGTTGTTCAGGCTCAGTCATGCTTATCCAGAAGGCAGGTCACACCAGCTGTACCTGGGTGCGGAGGAAGGTGGGACAATGGTGTAAGCAGCCTTGCTGACCCAGGAGACAGCACTCTCAGAAAGATCTAGAAGTTAGCCTAGCGTGAAGTGCAAACCGCAGGGAGGCGTGTCTGCTGTCTGCAGGCTGGCTGTGGAAATGCTCCCAAGGCTCCCGGGATGTGCTTCCTGAAATGCCGGATGCTGTCCCACCCCAGCACGAGCCAGTGGATCCCACATGCTCTATCCGACACTGGCAACGTGACTGCAAGGCGAGGGCGAAGGGAAGGACTGCATCTTAGTGCTAATACTCACTTATTCCTGCTGCCTTTGCCCCTGCTCAGGGGCAAAAGGTGAGGAAGGGAAGTGTCCAAAGAGCACATCCCACTTGCTGCCTTGTTGACTGCAGCCCGACACCATGAATGGGAACCCCATAAAAAGTTAAGAAATCTTAATTCAAAATAGGGGTGTGCTGGGGTTCAGTTTCCCCATCTCTACCGCTCCTCAGCCAGAGCTCTCCAACCCTGATCGATGCAAGTCTGCATTTTTGGCTGGCCCCCCAGGCCTGCTCTCTTGTCCCACCAGCTCCTGTCTCCTTTGTCACGATGGAGACAGTAATTCCTCACCTAAGACCTTGGTACAAACACTTCCTTGTTGATCAAAAGAGCTGAGAGGATGATGCCTGAAGAATATTTCCCCTCAGTGATCCCAATCTTCCAAGCTATCCTTTTGGCTACTGATTCCTTTCCCCCACTTCCATGCTGACACTGGGAGCTGCTGACCACAGATCAGGATCGAGGTACAATGTCTTCCAGTTACTGTCTGCTTCGGAAACAGAGGGCCCTTCGCTGCTCATTCTGAAGCTCTGTCCCCCCTCCTGACTTTCAAACACAGCATAGGAGAGCCTGGCAGGTGGCCCATATCAATAAATATCAACTTTAAAAAAAAAAACCAATTCTAGACCCTGTTCCTAATTATCATGCTTTAGAATCAGTACACTTTAAACCCTTATGTATTATTTTTCCTAGTTTTGTTAAATTTTTCATTTGTGCCGAAACCGGTTTGGCTCAGTGGTAGAGCGTCAGTCTGTGGACTGAAAGGTCCTGGGTTTGATTCCGGTCAAGGACATGTACATTGGTTGCGGGCACATCCCCGGTGGGGGGTGTGCAAGAGGCAGCTGGTGGATGTTTCTCTCTCATCGACGTTTCTAGCTCTCTATCTCTCTCCCTTCCTCTCTGTAAAAAATATCAATAAAATATATTTAAAAAAATTTTTTCCATTTGTTATAACATGCTTCTGACACTATCTGGCTCCCTGGATACATTTTAATAATACCCACAAAAATACACAGTATATATTGCCATATAAAATCATAAATTCTTAAAAACAAACAAAAGACCTTAGAGGTGCAATGAGTTGACTGACCTCCATCACACTCAAAGAGAATCCTCTCATCCGTGCAGAGACGACATGGCCTTGCCTGTGCTAATCCTGAGGAATAAGTAGGAAGTTGCCACTTTCCTTTAGCTATTTCTGGGCAGCTTCCCCAGACAACGCTCCTTCCCCAGGCTCTGCTGCCTCCGTTTCTTCCACCTTCCCATACAGCTGGGAATTCCCAATTCCACACTCAGACCTGGCCCTGCAGCAGGACTCAGGGGCCCGTGGTCTCAGTGCGAAGGCCATCATCCCTAAGGGAAGCCACCACCACCCCCTCAGCCGGAGTGTGCTTCTGTGGCAAACAGCTAAGGAACAGCAGTTAGGTCAACCCCCAAACCTCAGCCTCAGCCTCAGCCTCATGGCAGAATGGAAATGCTGAAGTCACTGAGACCCTTTCTCACTCTAGCCCTGAGGGAGTCAGCTTTGACTTTCTTAAGATGGCAGAAGCTAGTTCTTCACATCCTCTTTCTTCTTGCAGAGGAGGAAGAGATGATTATCGCCACAATAAGGTGGTGCCAAGTCACTGTTTGCTGCTGCTCAGCCGCTTCCAGAAGAGGAACAAGTAGTGCTTAGGATGGTCCTTCTCGATGGCCTGCCGCTGCCCGGGGAATGGGAGGAGTGGGTGCTGGGAGCAGGGAGGAGTGAGGGGAAAAGGAGTCACCATCACTATGGGGACGCCGTGTCTTATTACCGTGTTTCCCCGAAAATAAGACATCCTCCGAAAATAAGACCTACTTCATGGAAACATAATACATTCCCTGAAAATAAGACCTAGCGCATCTTTGGGAGCAAAAATTAATATAAGACACTGTCTGATTTTCGGGGAAACAGGGTATGAGGGGCTGAGGGAAAGAGCAGAGAAGAAACGGGATGCCACCATCAATTCACCTCTGAGAGAGAAATCATGAAAATGAACCCAAAGAGAAATGTCACCTGTGAGCACCAGCCAGCAACAGAGCCCCTGCGAGATGGTAGCAGTGCCGGCACCTTTCACCTAACACGGGATTAAGGAGGCACACACTGGTCTCTGCTGGCCACAGGTGACACATCACCAGGTGATGTGCTGCGGGAGAGGAGCATGCAGTTCCAGCCCCGGGAACCAGGGGAAGGAGGAGCCGGAAAGAAGGAGCCAAGGTTCTCTTCAGATCTTAGCTGAACCCCGTAACATTGCAGACCTCAGTGCGCCCACCTGTAGCACTAGAACAATCCCTTTGAAGAGTTAAGTGCTGACACCACATGCCAATGAACCCCATTTAAGGAAATAAAAGTCTCTCCACTGAAAGCCAACAAGCTCTCCATCAACCCAGCCTCTTGGAGGATGCCAGAAGCGACAGACCCACAGGCACAACGCACACGCCTAAGAGGAGGCTGAGTAGGACCCAACATGCTGCATGTGTAGCCTAACATCTCTGTGCTGCTGGTTTACTTTTCAGTAGAGGGTGGGGGTAGATTTTGTTGCTAATCACCTTCCTTAACAAATCAGAAAAACGTTGACAGTGAGTGGGCACGTTTAGATGTTTGCTAGCACCAGCTTGCTCAGCCCGAACAGGTTGGGCAGGTTGAATATTTAAACAAAGGCGGAAAAATGCAAGGCATAAAGCAGGACGTGCTGTGGTGGGACTGCGGCCAGCACCTGCAGGTTTAAGTCTGCGATCTGACGCAGGTGACCAGGCTCACCCTCCTCCTCCTTCTCTCCTCCTCCTCCTCTTCACCTTAATACTATTGTATTATAATACTAGACAGGACACACTCGGGATCTGTTCAAAGTTGTCAGGACAGCAGAGCGGGCACGGTGGGAGAGGAGAACAGGGCACTCCAGAGCAGCGGCCAGCTCTCCACTCCTCCTCCTATCCCCAGCAAACACATACCTTCCCTTCTGTGACCTAATTTCTAGCTCTCACAAATGCCAGGCTGTTCAAGTGTGGGCAAGCAAAGGTGCTCCAGACTGCGATGCCATTCATCAGTCTTACTTGGTGCAACTGAACTTTTGAAATATTTCAACAAGATATGTCAAAACCACCATACTGCCTGCATGCAAGAGAACATTTTTTCTGCATCTGCTTAATCTCCAAAACAAATGAATAGACAATCACCGCCTCTGCCAAACAGAAGAGAACCTAAATTATAAATATCAGCATCCATCCAGCCAAATGATAAACAACTATTTAATTATGAAGCAGATCGTAAATTTGAGAATCAGTTTTAGTATGAAAAAGGCTTCCCCGGTGTCCCGAACTTGGGAAGTTTTATGAGAGAGCTCTTTGGCATAACTGACCTCCAGAAAAAATGCAGAATCAAAAGTGAGCACATTTTTGAAATATCCTCTTAAAAAAATACCCAAATTATTTTGACTGTTAAGGAATAGTGAAAAAGAAAAAAAAACACAAAGTAGAAGGGAAATGTTTTAGAGAATGTCAGCAAATACAATAAGAGTTTGCACAGGAGACTGTCAACTGAAATGCGTCAACTGACAGCTCTGCTATTTTCTTATGCTTTTTATCTTATTTGAATAATACAATTCTATAGCAAATCTCTCTGACCAGTCCTTGTTTTTTAAGTTGAGGTATAACGGACATACATTATATTAGTTTCAGGTGTGGAAGGTCACAATTCCCTATTTCTACTGACCCGTTCTTTTTCTCAGGGAGTAATGAGAGCTTCCTATGCTGGGACCATTTCTAAGATGTAAAGAATCCCGGAAGGGACCACAAATGCTCACCTGTTGGCATACATGCTATCCACATGAGAAATGTAAAAACACCCAAGAACAAGAAATCCCTCCAAAAGGCATTCGAATAGTACAGATTTGCACACTTTGGTAAAAGAAATTTAGGCTTAAGGCACACAGCTACTTTACAAAGCACCGTCTCAAGACTGTTGAACACAGCCTACGGACCCTGCGGGTTGAAGGGTACACAGAGTCTACTTCCTTGGTTTGTAAATACATTGGCTTACCAGCATGCAGAGGCACTGATGGGTTAAGTTTTCCTAAGGGAGATGGGAAAGGAAGGGGATTATAAGCTGTTGAACATCTTATATGAACCTGAGGCTTGGGTATATATCATAGCATTTAATTCTCATAACAACAAACTCTGTGAGCAAAACGTTACCCTGCTGGAGATGACGAAAGGGAGGCTCCCTTCGCCACCCTCGGAGCATCATCAGAGGCCCTCCCCGGGAGGAAGGAGCGCTCTGAGGACACAGAGAGGCCACCTCTAAACCACCACTGAAGCTAGAACCGAGCCAGCAGGTTTCAATTCCAGCCGATGAGATGTAAAAAAAGGCTGACAATGTTTAAAAGTAAATCAAACAGCCTAGAATTAATTTTTTTCTAGTTAAAAAGAAAAAAGTTTAAACACTAAATTAAAGAAATGTTTTTAAGCTGTACCTAAATTGTGACTATTTCAGTGCACAGAGCACTAAGTGCACAGAAACTGCCCGGATGCCCAGCACACTACCAAGTACTCACTGAGCACCACCTGGTGAGGGTCGTATGTCCAGGCCAGTTTGCCGGGCTGGGCTGTGTCTGTAGCATTAACACCTCATGTGCACAGCCCTCGATCACCTTTACAGAGAGCCGCACATGTGGTCTCAGAGCACCGGTCTCCATCCGTTGGACGAAATGTGCCAAGGCCTCTGAGCAGTCTCAAAAGATATTTTCTCCCCGTGTTGTAGATAACTGAAATGTTATTATATAATCATTTTCCCCTTTTTAAACAGGTATTTCAAAGGAAGCAAATGTTCATATTGTCCTGGGTTGGGTGGCACACAGATTTTTATCCTAAAAACAATTTCTTCCCATGTGAACTAGCACGACACCTTCCTTCCCTCACAGGAGTTTGTCAGGGGAGCAGGCCCTGGGTGACTAAGACCTGTTTCAAGATGGAGCTAGCTGTCTGCAGTGGTCACCTCCACTCCTGAGAAGCAGGCGAGCACCACCGCTGAATACAGCGTGTCTTTGGAAATCTGATATCACCACGACACAAGCTCACAGGGCCTTCCTCCTGCTGGGCTCTGAGGGTAAAGAAGGACTATCCCCTTCCAAGACACTGTCCTGCCTCTGCTCCCCTGTCCTTTAATGCTGGCCACCTGTTCAAATACCCACGTTGGGCCGTGCGTGCCAAGGCTGGCTCCGCCTATGCATTGGAGAGGGGCGCTAAATCCAGAGCCTTCGTGGTCTCATTTGTCACAAGCAGGTCGCATTTCTGAGCAGCGAATGTTTCTTCCAGCACAGCAGGGACACACAAGCCTCTGCTCCTGGAGACTGTCCACTACCCAACGGCATCCTCTGGTCTGTGCTCCTGCACTCAGCAACAGACAAAGCCACGGCTGCTGCAGAGGAGAGAGCCCGTGGCAAACAACTAGAGGAAGTTCCAGCGATCTCCCTCCCTCACCCTCACCCTCACCCTGCCACAGCACATCCCTGCTCCCCAGAGAATACATGGAGGGCTTAGTTAGGAAAGTTTGCTCCTGCCAGGGACTTCAGCGTGTTCTTACCGTAACACATGCTCCATAGCTTAAGTCTATAGTTTGTAAAACAAGGAGCAAAGTGGGAGTTAATTTCCTATTTTCCCAAGGCAATTATAGTTTGCAAAAACAAACAAATAAAAAACACCCATTTCAGAGATAGGATTTCTTCCAAATAAGGTCTGTTTCAATCCTCTCTTTTCAAGTATCATTACTTCTTTAAAGCTCTGCAGCCTAGCATTTTCCGGAAACTTCTGCAAATCATAAAGTTCCATGCCATTTTTCCTACATCCAGCTCTCCCAAGGGCGTGCCCTGGCTCAGTTTCCCAAGTTTGTTTTGGAAGACAAGCACCACTCAATCCAAGTTTTCAACGTGGGAGCAACTGATAAAGAGTTCTGGGAAGTTAAAAGCTGGAGCTGCAGTGATGTTTCCGTGATACATATTTTGTACTTGATGGCAACCTGCTATTCCGATCAGGAACTAAGCTGTGGTTAGAAAGGTTTGGGATAAAGGATTTTCAAACCTCAAAAACACAAAAATCCGCAGACAGGGAAGTGGCAACTTGAAATACTGTACCAGATACGGTAATAAATTAAGATGATCTCTTCCCCAATCTTCTTCAAAATGAGCTCGAATTTGCATCAACTCTAGTCTCCCCAGTTAGTAAATACACATTTACTTTTAAAATATCATTTAAATTTATTTACTATAATAAAACTATAAGTTATGGGCTTTATCAGAGTTTACAATGCAACTGTCAACATGATTAACATAACTTAATATGCTACCTGAATCTGTGAAGTTTATTTTCTTTTACTAATAATTCTGTTAGGATGATTGTGTGCTGATGGCCCTCTCATAAAACTAAGATAAAGGAAACTCTACAAAAAGACTGACCCGTGCCCCCCCGGGCAGTTTAGTCAGAGCACCATCCTGATAGGCCAAGGTTGTGGGTTTGATGCCCAGTCAGGGCACATACAAGAATCAACCAATGAATACATAAATAAGTGGAACAACATATCAACCTCCCTCCCTCCCTCCCTCCTTCCCTCCCTCTCTCCCTTCTTCCTTTCCTCCTTTCCTCTTTCTCTCTCTCTCTTCTCCCTTACTTCCTCTCTAAAATCAATCAATTTAAGAAAAAGATAAAAAGACTGACCGTATAAACAAAAATAACTAACATAACCTCATAAAATGACTAGTTCTTAAAAGAAATAAAGGTGAGTTGTTCTATCAAATGGGTGATTACAACGAGTACATCAATATTAGTTAAGAATAACTTGAAACTGAAAAGGATGGAGGTCTTGGGGTAAGATGCAGAGCGAGCTTCCCAAGTGTTGCAGCAACACAGGTCTGGGTGGAGCCCAGACCTGTCTCCCACAGCAGCTGCTCACAGTAAACACCAGCAGGCCAGGCCGACCTGGAGGAATGTGCGCACGCGGAGATACGTGTCACATGTGCATGTGCAGATGACCTTCAGAACGGGGGAGGGGTGCGCAGGAGGCTGGGGCAGGTGAACTACACGTTCCCAAACCAGCCTTACGGAACTGAGCCTCAGAGAAATGCATCTTCAAATCCATACACAGGGAATCCTGTCAGAGCAGGGTCCCTAGCCCCCAGCCCAGCATGGGCCCCAGAGCCCTGCAGGCAGCTCTGGCTCTACTCAGTCCTGCTGGTCCTCAGACCTCAGGCGGTAGAACCAACAGAAAGAACACGAGAAAAAGAACTCTGGTCTTCAGCACAAAATTCATAGTCCACTGACTTCCTTCTATGCTTTTAAAATCAAGCCAGGATGCAACTAATCAGTTTGGGTTTTCACGCCTGTTTCATTCCTGCACGCATGTCCCGGGACAGTGCTGGCCCCTGATTAATGTAACACAGGTATGTGCTTAGGAGAGATCTCAGCTTGATTCTGGAACAGATCCACCGGGACAAATAAATCTAACTCGACTCTCGCTGGCACATATTTGTAACTGTTTTCACATTTTCATAAATTTTTCCCCAAAAGTACAGTTTTACCAACAAATGAAGATGGTAACGATTATGATTGATTACCAAAAAACAAATATTCTTTTAACCCATTATTTGCAGTTTTCTGCAGAGAACATAAAATAAATGTTGTGCGATAAGCTCAAATATGCTAAATAAGTGTTGTTATTGAAATTATAGATTTCATATAGCAAGAAGCAAAACAAAGACAAAACCACCTCTGTTTATTCTCTGGCATTCCATGAATGCTTACAGGTGCATTTTCCCTCAGTGGCACAAACAACATTATTGCCCATTTATTATAAGTACTATTTAACAAACTTCTAAGTGCTCTGCATGCGTTAGTTCACGAATCCCCACAATGTTCCCAGGTTAGGACAGATATCACTGCCTTCTATAAATGAAGTAACTGAGACACGGAGAGGGTCCCATAACTTGTCAGGGTCACACGCTAAGAGTGGCATACCACCCACAGATCATCACAAGGGTGCCTTCAATGCTAACAATACAAACTCAGGAACACACCCCCATCGGAGACATTTCCATAGTACACTGTAGGCCTTCAGAATGCTTACAACATTTTTTAGCGTAAGTTCTAAATAAGGTTTTACTATGGCATTTTGTTAAAGTACAAAATGAACCTGAAAGGTCCCAGGTTCGATTCTGGGCAAGGACATGTACATTGGTTGCGGGCACATCCCCAGCAGGGGATGTGCAGGAGGCAGATGATCAATGTTTCTCTATCATCGATGTTTCTAACTCTCTATCCCTCTCTCTTCTTCTCTGTAAAAAATCAATAAAATACATTTAAAAAAATAAATAGAAAAGACTCAAATTATCCTATATAATAAAATCCTAATATGCTTAAGTGTCCAGTCATCCAGTGACCAGTTGACTGTTCAACCAATCAAAGTGCTAATGATAGGCTAAGGCCACTCAACCACTCGCTATGATGTGCACTGACCACCATGGGGAAGACAGTTGACTGGTTGACCAGTCTCTATGATGTGCACTGACCACAAGGGGAGACACTCCAACCGGTCCAGCTGATCGAGACTCAGTGAGATGGGCCAGACATGCCCTGGAGCCCTCCTGAGGTCCCTCCCACGACCAATCACTCACCGGTGGGGTCCCTCGGCCTGGCCTGCGCCCTCTCGCAACCTGGGACCCCTCAGGGGATTTTGGCCCAATCCCACAGGCCACTCCCCTCGGGAGGGTGCCAGACTCAGGGTTCACAAGCCTCTCACGATCGGGGATTGACTGGGCAAGAGCCCGTGGCAGGCACAGTGGGGCCAGCATAAGCGAGAGCAGCAGGTAGGAACTGAACTGATCCACACAGGCCACCCAGAGGAGCCCCACCCATGCATGAATTTGTGCACTAGGACTCTAGTTAAAACCATCAATTAAAGAAGATTCAATACCACTCATTTCACAGAATAAAAAGCATTATGGAGGGATACCATGAACAGCTGTATGCCAACCAATTAGATAACTTGGAGAAAAGACATCAACTACTGAAACAAACTCAAGAAAAAATAGAAAATGTGAACAGACCTATCACAAGAGATTGAATTAGTAATTTAAAAACTGCTCAGAAAGAAAGCCCATGTGACTTCATTGGTGAATTTTACCAAATATTTCAAGACTTAATACCAACTCTTCAGAAAGTCTTAAAAAAAAAAAAAACCAGAATAGGAGGAAATATATTCTGACTCACTCTATGAGGCTTGTATTAATTACCCTGATACAAAAACCAGAAGAGGGCATCATAAGAAAAAAATGCTACAGACCAATATCTTTCATGAATACTGGCAAAAAATACTAGCAAATCAAATCCATCAATATATGAAAATAATTACACATTGTGACCAAGTGGGATTTATCCCAGGAATAAAGTTAGTTTAACATCAAAACTTGACCATCTCAGTAAGATGCAGAAAAAGCATGACAAAATCCAACACCCTCTCATGATAAAAACACTCAGCATACCATAAAAAGAAAGGAACATCAAACTGACTAAAGGGCATTTATGAAAACCCCCACAACTACCATTATATTTAATGGGAAAAGACTGAATACTTTCTTCCTGAGATCAGCATTAAGACAATGATGTCCATTCTCTCCACCTATATTTAACATTGTGCTGGAGGTTCTAGTGAGGGCTAACAGGCAAGGCAAATAAATAAAAGGCATCCAGATTAGTTTTAAAGGAAGAAGTAAAACTATCTCTATTTGCAGACGACATGAGCTTGTATACAGAAAGCCTAAGGAATTCACTAAGAAACTATTAGAGTGAATCAGCAAAATTGTAGAAAATGAAATCAATATAAAGTTTGAACTATATTTTTATACACTAGCAATGCACAATCAAACAATGAAATTAGTCCACAGGTGGGCTCAGTGGTTGAGTGTTGACCCAAGAACCAAGAGGTCACTGGTTCAATTCCCAGTCAGGGCACAGGCCCGGATTTGCTCAATTCTCAATGGGGTGCAAGCAGGAGGCAGCCAATTGTTGTTTCTCTTGCATCAATGTTTCTATCTCTCTATCCCTTTCCCTTCCTCTCTCTCTAAAAAAAAAAAAAACCCCAATAAAAACACATTTAAAAATCATCTCAAACAACAATTGAACAGCGGGGTGCCTCCTTAATGTACATTCCCTCCACTGCTTACGAAAGTGCATGTGTTTCCTGTATTTTGGCAATTTGTCTGGATGGCACTAAAATCTCACCTTTAATCATTTTTAAGGGCAAGAAGGAAAAGATTGAACGTGTTTTGGGCATTTTTATTCTTGAAACTGAAAAGGCCTGAGCCACACAAGCAGTTATAAGGAAGTGGGTCGATTTAATGCTGCCGCTTGTTATGCGAGGGAGCCAAAGAGGTCTGCTAGTCTGGGATGCAGCCAGCACTCACAGCGCTAAAGATATGAAGACATTTCTTCACGAAAGAAAAATAGATCAGATAATAATTCCCGCAGGAATGATGGCCTATCTCCAGACTCTTGATATTGCAATAAACAAGCCATTCAAAGACAATTTGTGCATGGAAATTAATGACTACATTGAAAATAGAACAGAGAGAAATCAGCGTGGAAACTTTGTGAAACCTAAACTGCAAGAAGTTGTGACTTGGGTGAAGAATTCATGGGAGAAAATCACTGACAGTTGCATTGCAAATGTACTGCGAGCAGGCTACTTTGACAAGAAGTACTCATTTAAAGACAGTGCTATTGTTAAACATGTTGGTCCACTGATTCTGAAAGAAATGGGAGTCACAAGAAATTCACCAGGAAATTCAGGAATTGCATTGTTATGATGATGTTCCAGAAGATGATGACATGATTGTCATTGAATAAATGAGTAAATTTTTGATACTGTAGGATTCACAGTTTATCTGGTTTGTGTTGACAACTACTGTACTACCGTACCGTATACAGGTAATAAATTTCCTTTATTTTCATTTAACAATAAATGTATTCTTCTTCATGGAAAAATAAGACATCCCCTGAAAATAAGACCTAGCGCATTTTTGGGAGCAAAAATTAATATAAGACACTGTCTTATTTTCGGGGAAACAGGGTAAAACAGTAATTAATATGTTAACCTCAGGGAAGACATAGAGATCAAGGGAACAGAACTGCGAGTACAGAACTAAATCCTTATTATTAACCCCAAATAGATGATAGATATAAGTGTAAGAATTAAAATTATGTAACTCACACCTATTCCATTTCACACCTATTAAGATAGCTGTAATGAAAAAGACAGAGACAGATAGTAACAAGTGTTCATAAAGATATGGAAAAATTGGAACCCTCATCTACTGCTGGTGGGAATATAAAATGATGCTACAGCTGCTTTAGGAAATAGTGGGATAGTTCCTCAAAATGTTAAACGTGGAGTTACCACATGACTCAGTAATTCCACTCCTAAGTATCTACCCAGGAGAAATAAACACATGCATCCACACGAAAAACTGTTCAATAATGTTCATAGCAGCATTATTCATAATAGCCAAAAAATGGAAATGACTCAATTGCCCACCAACTGAAGAGATAAAATGTGGTACCCACACATGGGCTATCATCTGACAACAAAAAAGATGCTACTGATACATGCTACATACAACATACAGCAATCTTGAAAACATTATGCTAAGTGAAAGCAGCCAATTACAGAAGACCATAATTATATAATTCCATTTATATAAACTGTCCAGAATATGAATGTCCAAAACAGAAAGTAGATTAGTGTTTTCCTAGGGCTGGAGGGTGGGAAGTAATGAGAAATGATTGCTTATAGTTATGGGTCTCTTTTGGGGGTGATGAAAATATCATAAAATTTATTATAGTGCCAAAACTGGTTTGGCTCAGTGGATGGAGCACAGGTCTGCAGACTGAAGGGTCCCAGGTTCAATTTTGGTCAGGGGCATGTGCATTGGTTTCGGGCATATCCCCGGTGGGGGGTGTGCAGGAGGCAGCTGGGCGATGTTTCTAGCTCTCTGTCCCTCTCCCTTCCTCTCTGTAAAAAAATCAATAAAATATATATTTTTTAAAATTGATTATAGTGATGACTGCATGAATTCTGTGAATATACTAAACCCACTGAATTGCATACTTTAGGTGGGTAAAATGTAATAGTACATAAGTTATATATCATAAAGATGTAAACAAATAAATAGAAACTGCCAAACGAACAGCACACTATAACTTTAGCTATAATTATTTACAAAATGCAATGTCAGAGACATCACTATAAAAGGCAGTAAGTATGCCTTTCTATAGGTGTATTTAACATGTGTCATATTCAATCACAGTTATTGTCTCAAAATAGAAATTTTTTAAATCAGGCGTGATTGGGCCTAAGACCAGAGATAGCTCATGGAGTATCATAAGCAATAGGCAGCCAGGCTAACGCAGCAGGAGGACGGAATGCACCCCACTGCCCACTGCCAAGTTAGAGCTGGGGAGTCGCCCTGAGCAGGAGAGTCAGTAGGAGAAAGCAGGGGAACTGCCCCAGAAGGGGACAGGCAACAACACCTCTAGGCCCAGATTTTAAGAGGGCGAAGGTGTGAGGGAGACCTTTTTGGAAGGTCTGAGGTAGATAGGAGCTTCAGGCAGAACAAAACTAAACGGCAAAAAGAAGGCATAGTCATTCCAAACAGGCTGATATGGTGACAAAAAAGCAAAAAGCTAGAGGTAATATATATTATAAAATAGCAACAGTATTCACTTCCTTCTTTATACCCAAAACTTCCACGAGAAGAGGAGGAGCAAAGAGAGAAAACTGAACTTTGTATAGGGGGAAAAAAAGTAAAACATTTTGTAAAAATTCTTTAAAATACTGATAACTTTCAGAGAGTCATACTATATTCTAACTTCTAGTGCAGACTGAGAGAGTCCTAGGCTTTAAATTATTGTGGTATTACTTAGAAATGCAAAAAATGTGCTGAACCCCTTATTTCCTAGTCCTCATCTCAGTACGAAATGACATGGATGACATTAAACCCTGTGCTAAAGAGGAGGTAACTGAGGCACATAGGGTAAGTTGCTCAAGAATGGCTCAAGTGGCAGAGCTGAAATTTGAAATCAGGTGCCTAATTTCAAAATCCAGAAATTTACCATTATGCTTGTATGTCCCAAGTATACCATCAGTGGTTCATGAAATGATTTTAGGTGGAATTAACGGGACCATCCCATATTAGTATTTACATATAATAAAAATCAATTTCACAACAATTATACAAAGCTTTCTTTTGAAATAAATATGAAAAACAAGATGTTGATCAACTTTTAAAAAGAAAGCAGTTTGCCCTTGCAAGTTTGGCTCAATGTATAGAGGGTTAGTCTTCAGACTGAAGGATCCTGAGTTCAATTTTGGTGAAGGGCACATACTGGGGCACCTGTGGGAGGCAACCAACTGATGTGTATCTCTCACTTCGATGAGGTTTCTCTCTCTCCCTCTCCCTTCCACTCTCTAAAAATAGAAAAAATATCCTCGATGAGGCTTAACCCCCTCACCCCAAGCCCAAAAAAGAGAGCGTAGAAATACAGAAAATAAAAATAGCCTGATTTTCTGAGAAAGTAAAATTTTGAATCCCTTCAAAAAATCTTCCTAGAATTCTAATGTTCCTAAAATGTTTGTGCTAAAACAAAAACATTTAAAAAGTCTGTTCTGCCCTAGCTGGTACTGCTCAGTGGTTAGAGCACGCACCCCAGGTTCAATCTTTCGCCTCAGCCTGGGTGCTTTTGGGAAGGAACCCATCATATGTTTCTTTCACATCAAGGTTTCTCTCTCTCTCTCTCTCTCTCTCTCTCTCTCTCTCTCTCCACCCCCTCCCTCTTACCTTCCCTTTCACTCCCTATAACTCAATGGAAAAAATATCCTCGGGTGAGGATTAACAACAAGAAGTCTATTCTAACCCTTCAAAACACATGTAATAATTCTATGAAGTACATTTCCCATTGGCTCATACCACAGAATTTCAATATGCCTACCACTGAGCTCCCCTCCCATTTCTGAGTGAGCCTTTCTCTCCGTCAGAAGCAAATTCCTGACATTTATCAGATATTCTATTTCTTCTTTTATCCTCTCTTGCCCTAAAGCTCCAGGACTGGGCAACTTAACTATTTATTCAAAGTTCCCAGAAATTTTTCGTAAGAAAAACACCTGCAGGAAACCTACAATGCATATGCAACTAGTTTTAAAAAGGCAAAGGTTACTGTGCTATTCCTTGAGGGTTCCTCTGTATCTGATAAGCTGCCCACCTCTGGCACCCGAACAAAGAAACTGCAATTGGCAAAGGGGAAGGACTCTGTGTTTCACCCTAATCCTCAAAGGGCCAAAGACCTAGCCCAGGTACTTCTGTTTCCCACGATGAGACACCGCTAATGCTCCGGAGACAGTATGCACAAGCGAAAACCATCTCTAGCTTTTCCATACAGTGAACAAGATTCAGAACTCGTAATGCTTTCGGCAAGTCCTCTCTCTGATGATGGCTAAGAGGTCACCAGGCCACGGTGGCCCTCACCCACCTGTGCATGTTCCCATTGGTGGTGAAAGACTGGCCACACACAGTGCACTTGTAAGGCCTCTCGCCAGAGTGCACCAGCATGTGGCGGTCCAGGGAGCTGGCCGAGCTCAGAGACTTCCCGCAGATGCTGCACGAATGGTCTGCCCCGCCGGTGTCCGTGTTGTGCTGTAGAAAGCAATCCCCACAGTGGTCACTTAAGATGGGTCAAGACTCAGTAATGCAATCTCAGAGCTTTATGATATAACCAGGAAAGCTTCTCAGCTATTTTTTCCTATTACATTTTAAATATCTTCCTGAATGTCAAGACTGATTAGCAACACAGGCAAATAAATATTCTGTGTGATCTTCTATTTCCATGTTTTGATTTTGAAAAATACTTCTGCAAGGCTCAGAGAGAAATGGAATCTTTGAAGGTCTTTCTTGGAGACACACTGAATGAAACTGACCACAATCGCCGAAACCGGTTTGGCTCAGTGGTAGAGCGTCAGTCTTTGGACTGAAAGGTCCCAGGTTCGATTCTGGTCAAGGGCATGTACCTTGGTTGCGGGCACATCCCCGGTAGGGGCTGTGCAAGAGGCAGCTGGTCGGTGTTTCTCTCTCATCGACATTTCTAGCTCTCTATCTCTCTCCCTTCCTCTCTGTAAAATATCAATAAAATAAAAAAAAATAAAAAAAGAAACTGACCACAATAACACGAACAGGAAGACTGTGAACTGTGGTCCTCACATTGTCAGTGTCCATTTTTCAAGTCTAATGACTCAGTCTCCCTGCCACGGAAGAATTGAAATCTGCACAGTTGAGAGAGGTCTGGCCTCTGAAACATGTTAAGAAGGAACATTTCTATCCAAACCAAAGTTAGTAAATGATGTTATTATTTAGTACCACGCTCTAATTTTAATAATGTCACTAGAGTCATCAGTACTTTGTCATGACCCAGTTATAGCAGGCGAGGGAGAAGGAAAACTCTCATAATAAAGAGGAAAAACCAAATGAGATCCCAAATCAAGTCAGTGGCCTGCTGCAGGACATGAGGCTGGAACGATGTATATAAAAAGCAGGGTGTGCACCTACAACTTCCTGTTCTGTAAGGGGTCTGGCTCATGCTGACGAGCCACATACCATGCAGTCTTCTGCTACATGTGGTCAGTGAACTCAGCATTTGCTAAATCCTGAAAAGGAATTCTGTGTTGACTGGGGACTTTGTCACAATAACACACACAAAAATTATTTCATAACTACCTTGCAAAATAACTGAAATATTAAACAGAAATTAAATTCAGTTACAATTCATACACTTATACCAAATCACCTGGTCCTCTCTTAATGAAGAATGATTTAAAACAAATATGAAAGCAGCAGCAAACCTGACGAATGTGCATAGTTAGCTGGTGCTGTGTAGTGCAAATCTTCTCACACAGGGGGCAGTTGTAGGAAGACTTCTCTTCTTTCGTTTCCTGAAAAGACATAATAAAAAGGAGAATCAATTGCACCTCCCAGTAAACTGGTGCCTCTTCTGTCTGCCATGAGCACCTGTGTCTCATGAGGCGTAGCAATGAGACAGCTAAGAGGATGGGCTCTGGAGCCTGTCTGGTATGTGCTGGGACAAGTCACCGTCCTGCTGGCCCTCAGTTTCCTCATTTGTAAAATGGGAAAGTACAGCATCTACCACATCACATCGTGATGAGAATTAATTCAGCTGACATACATAAAATACTGGACTAGTGCCTGGCACAGGGTAAGTGCTCAATAAATATTAGTATTCTTATTAAACATATACCATTTAATTAATCATCAGTGATGGCGAAAAATTAAGCATTAAGTCTCGGCAGAGCTAGAAAAGGAAGACATTTCTCCCAAAGTCTGACCAAGGCTCCAGCCATTCTTTCCCACCTGTTCTAGGGGCTCCCAAGGACTCATGAGGGGTAATGAAGTTCTCATGACAAAAACCCACCTCCTAATGGTGGAAGGCCTCTGGGCCCAACAGGCACCAACCTGGCCCTTTCACTCCCTGCTAACACCTGCTTGACACCGCTCATAAATAGTGAATAAGAATAAGAATGCTGTGATAGCGACTAAAAACCAAAATGAGGACTCCCACAGAGGTGACAAAAGAATAAGCTCACTACTTGGAGAAGCAGCTTATTTATGTTCCCTCCAAACACACAAGACAGGACAAGCTTCCTTGAAGCAATATATTTTACCTTTTTAAGGAAAATGACAAGCTCCTTTATTACCAAAACATCTCCTTTCAAAATAATTCCTGGAGCTTGGTCATGGACGTGCCTGTCACAACCTTCTCACCACACAATCCCTGAGCACCTCAGGTATGCCCTCATCCCCAAAACTAACGGGATCAAAGGCCTGGATGCCACTCTCAGGAATGTGGAATTGAGATGCTTAGAGACTATGATCCACGGGTTTCCAAAGATCAGCAGAACCGCCTGGGAGCTTTCTGAGATTGCTAGATCAGACTCACAACAGACAGAGTCAGAATCACTGAGTAATGGGAGCTGAACTCCAGGAATCTGTTTCACAGGCTCCCAGGAGATGCTGGTTATATTCCCAGGTGTGGATTGACTAAGTTACTAAGTTAGGTGATCAGCAGCACTTGAATTGAAAGTGCATGTAGGGTTGGGGTCAGACCCAGCAGCATGGCGAGCCCCAGCCACGACATGCAGCTGGGAAGACGTCCGCGCTAACGGAGCGGGAGACCAAGCAGCCTGTGAAAGGGGAGGGCTGGAACCTGGGCATTTTCAATAGACCTCTTTTTCCTTGTGCTCATTTGAATCAGTTTCTATCCTCACAAATAACACCAATTATTGAACACTTACTATGTGCTAAACTGTACATATAAAAATATCAGTTTTTTTTTTACAACCACTGAAGAAAATAGCCACTATTATGGACCCAATTTTCTGATGAGGAAACTGGGGTACAGAGGCAAGTTACCTGCCCCAAATCAATGAACTATTACATAGATCCAGAATTAAAACTCAGGCCAGCTGCTCGACAGCCCATGCCCAAAACCACTGCTATAGAAGTCTAACCCCCTCCCCCTAAAAAAAAACAAACAGATGAGCTCTAAGGCACAGAAAAGAAACACCATTGAGGCTGGCTTATGAGAGATGATGAAAATATAAGCCACCCTAAAGACTATAAAAACAAATGCACCATAAACCAGACGGGGTGGAGTGCATGCATGATGTCTACTGCATAGCTGCCTATAGTGGTTCTCTCTCTCTCTCTCCAGACTAGCAGGCCTTGTTTTAAGCAACACATTAGTCTCCCCTTATCTGCAGTTTCGCTTTTCATGGTTTTTAGGTACCCATGGTCAACCATGGTCCAAAAATATTAACCGGAAAATTTCTAAAACAGACCATCCATATGTTTAAATTTCCTGCCGTTGAGTGGTATGACGAAATCTCATGCCATCCTGCCCGCCGCTGGGACGTGCATCATCCCTTTGTCCAGCGTCCCCGTGCTGCCTGCACTGTCCCTCACTGGCTGTCTTGGGTATCCGACTGACTCTTGAGTATTGTAGTGCTTGTGTTCTGGTTGCCCTTATTTTACTTAGTGATGGACCCACAGCGCAAGAGCAAGAGTAATGATGCTGGCAATCGCATGTGCCAAAGAGAAGCCAAAAGGGCTTCCTTACGTGAAAAGATTTGTATGTATAGGGAAAGGCATAGTATATATGGGGCCCAGTACCACCTACAGTTTCAGGCATCCACTGGGAGCCTTGGAAAGCAGCCCCTGTGGATAAGTCACCTTTTCCTAGTCTGTGGCACTGGGTCTGAGACCTAGGTATGTTATATATTTTTCACTCTCAAATTTAAAAAAAAAAAATTGCAGCTATCAATTCTAAGGAAGGTGATTAACCCAGAGATAGTAAAAAGCCTGCCAGTGTCACTGAGTCCAGCAACTTGCACCCCTCACGGGGGTATAATGTGTGTCTGGGTGGGTAGGTGTCCTACCTTCTCAGCCCAGTGCTACCACACTCAAAATGGAGCTGGCCAAGAACCACCAATCGGAAAAGCCGAAAACAAAAGTAGCAATAACAAAATCCGAGCACTCGCAATCATAATGAGAATTTTGGCCTCACAGCCAGGCCAAAATTCAGTCTTGGGTCTTTTTGATGAATTATTAGATTAGCAATAAAATATATTAAACAGCCGAAACCAGTTTGGCTCAGTGGTAGAGTGTCGGTCTGTGGACTAAAGGGTCCCGGGTTCGATTCCGGTAGGGGGCATGTGCCTTGGTTGCGGGCACATCCCCGTTAGGGGGTGTGCAGGAGGCAGCTGGTCGATGATTCTCTCTCATCGACGTTTCTAGCTCTCTATCTCTCTCCCTTCTTCTCTGTGGAAAACCAATAAAATATATTAAAAAAAAAAATATATATATATATATATATATATATATATATATATATATATATATACACATGTTAAATAGCCAAGTCTCCAAGAGATCAGGTCCTTGAGGAGGCAAATAAAAAATAAAAAAAAAAGAAATCACCTTTCATTCACCTTGAGGGAGAAGCAGCTCATGGGGCTACCTGGCACTGCTTCCGGGGCTTATCATGAACTCGGGCCCAAACGTGCTCTGAGCCTAGCAGTGGCATGCTGCAGCCTGTGACTCCGGCCCACAAAATCCACAATGCTCTGGGAGAAGGAAGGCTGTGAACTTGGATTCAGTTTTCAATAGAAAAGGCAGCATCATGATGCTGGAAGAAGCCCTACTGGAGAATTCTGAACCCAGTTATTGGGGCCATGCTGGTGGAAAGAGCACACTTCCTGAGCTGACAGATAAAATTAGCAGCGAATGTGATAACTAACCATTCCACAGCAAAATGCTCTGGCACCCGGACCGTGCCGGCGTCCGGCCGGGGCTCATCTGCCCTGGGCCTTGGTGCAAAGGCTCATGGGACGCCTCCCAGGGCTCCCTCGCAGCCCTCCCCGCCCACTCCTAGGTAAGGATGAAGCGCTCTCTCCCCCCACTGCATTCTGTTTGTTATTTCTCCCGGTGCACTGTCTTTCCCTTTTTACCTCTGGCCCAGACCTCTCCTTCAAAAGCTGAGCCAGCGCCCTGAAGAACCCAAGGAACCCTGGAGGCATAGGAGGTAGATGAGAAATAGCCGAGGCACACAGCTGTCCCATTTCCTGCACCACCCTTACACGGTCACTCCCAGGCACCTCCCAGGGACTGGAGAGCTGTGTCCCCTCCGGTGGCCCTCCCGATGGTCTCTGAACCACTGGGAAAGGACTGGAGCCTGCACTTGTGCCAACTCTGCCTGAGCAGGGCGTGCCGGGCTATTTAACGAGGAGGTAATCCCTACCTACCACTTTCCCCTGTGGAACAGCGAAGGAAGAGAAGACAGTGACCTTATCTACCTCGTTCATCCTGAAATGCCTGACATCACGGTGCAGTACCTGGCTGCAATTAGGAGCTGGCATATACCATGAAACGAGTGAAGGGATGGAGAGATGAACGAACAGATGGATGGACAGACAGTCATGTGAGAGTGGAAATAAACCTTTTCTTCCCAGAGCTAGCACTCCTTCTTGACTCAGGCCACAGTCATGCAGGCTGAGTATTTTCTCAAGGCCCCATAGGAAGAGAGGCACGCAGAGACAAGGGAAAAAAAAGAGAGAAAAAGGTATCAATGTTCCAACCCTAAAACACTGTTTAATTATGCCAAGTGCTCAGCCTTGAGAAAGGTGTGGAGAAAACAGACACTCTCCTGCGCTTCTAGAGGAATTTTAGGCTGGTACAACTTTTACTGGAGGGAAAATTATATCGAAAGCCTTAATTAATGTTTTACTTTTAAGAGTTGATAGGAAACCATCATAGATGTACTCAGACAATTCTGTATAATAACTGTCACTGTAGGATTGTTAATAAAAAAATTTTAATTTAAAAATTCCCAGCAAATTTACTTTCATCTCCATTTCTGGTATCTATAAACTTAAGACTGCCTGTTCCCTGAGGGTTTGATATAATCCTATTAAATCGATAAACCAAAAACTCAATGGTGAGGAGTAGGTTCATATCATATGGATTCAGAGAAGAAATGAGAACTGTTTACTCTCTACCTTTCTCCTTGAGCTTCGTCGTAGAACATGCTGCTAACAGGATTGCAATCCCTTTGCAAGTGCCCCCTTTGTATGTCAACCAAAAGATCCATCTCATTTCCCAATGGCCACATCATTAATTCTCCCAATCCTGCCCACTCATTTACTCTTTCCCTCTTCTCCTGATCCGATGCTCACTATAAGTTTAAAAGCAATAAATTTCCACTTATGTGGAATTCTCTGGAGCCAAATTCTGTGCTTTGTCGAGGATGGGAAGCTGGATGGCTGCCCCAGGACAACCAGTTCTTATTTGCTCCGTAATCTGAAGACACTTAAAAAAATAATCAAGGAGGTGGCTTTCGAAACCAGCTGGGTAAGGAAAGGAACAACATCACAGTAGAGGACTAAGTTCTTTACCTTGGCCAGCAAATGAAGAAATCTGCAATCAAATCTAATTACAGGGCAGATAATAAGGGCATCTTTACCAATATTGACATCAGAGCATAGAAAATTTCCTCCATGAAAGAAAATGGAAATAAGCTATAAAAAGTTCGCACTTGAAAAATGATTACAACCTCTGGATATGCCTACTTACATCTCAATGCACCCACGACCTTATCTGAGCAAGCTGAGCTCAAGGGAACATCCTTCTCCCAACGTTCTCAAAGATGGAAGCCACCAGATGTCACCACCTAGCCCACAGAAGCTTACCTGGTTCCTTCGGCCAATCCGGTTTGGTCCTGGAGGCTTCATGGGGGACTTGATGCTCTGGGGGGTCCCGCCATTCTCTGCAACCTTCCCTACACTCATTACTGCTGACATCATGGTGTTGACGGAAGACAGGTCTGAACCTTCCAAGCCAATGGGCGAACTTGACGTCATTGGGACAAGGGTTTAAGCTTCTAAGAAGCCTCTGCCATAAAACTGAAAATCGGAAATTGCTGATATGATCACTGGGAAATTGAGGCTTCTGTCAGAGCCAGGTGGCACTGGTCATGGCTACCACAACTGTAAGTCAGGCCAAAATACCTAAGACCTTCTGTCTTCCGTTCAAGCTGACACTCACATCCATAACGACGTAAGCTTTCATCTCAATGAAGTGCTGTCATATCAAAGAATAACCTTTCTTTCTCAGTGTATGCACTAACACAACTCCCAAAGCCACCTGAGGCAGTTCTCTTTGCCAATACTAATCTTTCATTAGCCAGAGTGACAAAGGCTGAACCAACGATTAGGAAGCCCAGGGAGCTGCCATTTGACCAGCACCTTCCCAATAACCTTACTAATTTATTACAACAGGGATGTTGTAGACCTGATAATTGAGAACCGTCAGGTTTCACTTATCTCTGCTGCCACAAGCCAGTGATTTCAATGGGCCCCAATTTTATAAGACATTTGAGGCGCCAACCCTATCAAAATTATGACCAAGTTTCAAATCAATATAAGAAACACTGCTTCTTAAAAAATACAAATAGGAAATATACCTATACGCCAGAAAATGGACAGAAGAAAACCCAGCCCACTGCCAATTACCTCCATTTCTGCCCCAATTGATAAACTATGAGATTTTCCCTTGCTATAGCTATCATCCACGTGGAGTAGGAAATGAGTCTGTGTTTCACTTTTTCTTCTTCTTTTGGTATCACTTGTTGACACTGGAAGGGAAGCAAAGGCAAAAAGATTCAGTGCATATATTTTCACTTAGTGAAAGATCAAAACCATTTACTTGCTGTAATCTCAGACCACGAAATTCATGAGAACATGGAGCACAAATAAGAGGCGATTTCTAAGTCTTCTTTTTATTCCAAAACCATATTGTGGTTGATATTCCCTACAGTGTTGTCACCTTCACTCCCAATAGACAGAACGATTTTGTGGTATTTTACTTTCTGACGTCCATGCGCGCGCGTTTGTGTGTGTGTGTATGTGTGTGTGTGTGTAACAAATGCTTTTCGGACTCTACCCAGGCGTCTTTCCCTAGGTCCGCTGCATTGCTGCAGGGACAGGGGCACATGAGACACTCAGACTCCAATTTGACTCACCTCCCACCTCTACCTAAAACTGACCAAAGAGGCAGTTGAGGAATCCACTAAAGGCTCACAGTCCAGAAGGTATTACGAAAGACCTAAAGGAAACCAGGTGATGTGAAAAGAATAATCAAAGGAAAACTGACCCACAGCCACATCAACACATTCCTCTATAGGCCTTTCCTAGCTACATCCCTTGGACTGGTAGTCAATGGCTATAGGTATGGCCAGAAGTAAGTCGAGAGGTAAATGATTCCCCTCATTTAATCTGGGAAGGTATTTGGTAGCTGAAGCTCCCCACCCCGTGTGCATCAGTAAGTCTGACAAGTCCACAACTACTGTCAAACACTGCGCTCATTATTTCACAGCAAAGTGAACGCTTAAGGAGAACACCAGGAAGAACATGGTTTCCTCCTCCAACTTTAGGCAATGTGACGAAGGCTAGGACAGTGGCAACACCCAGAGCAACTACAAGTGAGCCCAGCACCAGAGCAGGAGAGGCCTGGAAATATATCTTTATTAAATGATGTTGCCATGAGCTCAGAAGTCCCAAAGCCAAAATTCTACCAGAAAAGTCAGAGAGGATGTCAGGAACAGTCCTTTTCCTGTCAAGGGACAAAATGTGCCTTCTTATTAACAGACTTTTGAAAATATGAACCTAATGGTTTCCAAATGGTAAGTGACAGGACTAACTGCAGAAACATACTTCTTTTTTATTTTTGTTTTATTGATTTTTTACAGAGAGGAAGGGAGAAGGATAGAGAGCTAGAAACATCGATGAGAGAGAAACATGGACCAGCTGCCTCTTGCACACCCCCTGCTGGGAATGTGCCTGTGGATGTGCCCGAAACCAATGTACATGCCCTTGACCAGAACCGAACCTGGGACCTTTCAGTCCACAGACCAATGCTCTATCCACTGAGCCAAACCGATTTTGGCAGAAATATACTTCTTAAGACAACTGATTCAGCCTCACCCCTCACATATTTCCTCATAGAGGAAAGTGATGATCAAAATTAAAGGGGGGAAAAAAACTGTTGTCTTTCAATGAAGTTTCCCCATGCCAGAAGACCATTTAAACTTAATAAATATTGTGCTACAAACAGTTTTTAACTGCCTTTAAAGTTTATTTGGCATATTTCTCTTTAAGAAGGAAGAAAGGAAATGTGAAGGAAGTACACCAATAAGTGTACAATTCTTTTTTTCTTCTTTTTTTTACCGCCTCCCACCCCAGCCCCTGTGCAATTCTTTTGTAATGGATTCCTAACAACAGAATCAACAGTCCCATAGAATTATAATCAATCAGCATGTAATTATTTGTTTGATTCAAAGAAGTGGACACCTTCAATACCAAAATCATCTTCATTCTTTTATTTTATTTTAATGGATTTTTATTCATTTCAGAGAGGAAGAGAGTGGGGGAGATAGAAGCATCAATGATGAGAGAATCATTGATTGGTTGCCTCCTGCATGCCCCCTCCCACTGGGGATTGAGCTCGCAACCCAGGCATGTGCCCTGATGGGGAATTAAATTGTGATCTCCTGGTTCATAGGTCGCTGCTCAACCACTGAGCCATGCCAACCAGACCATCTTCATTTTTAAAAATATACTTCTCCCACAGTTTTATTGTACATCAAATTATAAAATAACTGGCCAGAAGTCTTCTTTACTATAATTATGCCAGTAAAAAAAATTAATTACCCTTTCCAATAATTTATAGTAAGTTTAGAAGATGATCTTGATTTTGTCCTATGACTCAACTTAAAAAAGAAAATGTGTTAAAGTTCACTAAATCTGTAAATAGGTTAGAGTAAACACCTTTAGGACTAAATACAATACTTTAGGTTAAAATAAAAATTTAATTTAATTCTACCATTGCTTAGGGAAAGAAAGTGGAGAGGAGAGAAATATTCAATATGAAATGAACAAAAATATATTCACTAACCAGAGCCAAATTGCCGGTAAGAATTTTTCTCACAGTCACTATAACATCAAAGACACATTCTTGCAAATGTCCTAAGTGTATTAAATATAGAATACCCAGCAATAGCCAAGAGAGCTAACCAGCATAAAGAGAAAAGTCAAGCAAACTTGTTATTTCCCATTTTGTCCTGATAAAGAGACACTTGTTAAGTTGATTTCTTCTGTTGGGATAGTGTGACATAACTCACTGATGACACCAAGATCACCTACATTTACTTACTTTTCCTGGTTTAAAGGTAATAGAAATTAAAAAAAAAATAGAGACTGCTTATCTCTTTTGTAAAGGTGCAATTAACAAAAATTCCCAGCTACACCGTGTGGAGCCAGGGCACTCTGAGGAGCTGTTTCAGAGGCACCCAAACGAGCCCCCTGGAGCTACCACACGGTCTCACTCCAGTTTGTTCTTATACTTGAACTCTTCATTGGGACAATGGTGTGAGAGGGGGAAAGAACTTCATTCTGTGACGGGGGAAACCTACTTTAACATTGAGCTCACCTATGTGCTAATTTAGTCAATTCTACGTACCCCAGCCTAACCCCACTTTTTACTAATCACTTATTAGTAAGAGTAATAACTCAAACTAACTAACACAAACCTACTGATACTTGATCTCTGCGAATGAAAGATAAGTCTAAGAGTTTAGCCCAGCCAGTGTGGCTCAGTGGTTGAGTGCCAATCTATGAACCAGGAGGTCACAGTTCAATTCCTGGTCAGGGCACATGCCCAGATTGAGGGCTCGATTCCCAGGATGGGGTATGAAGGAAGCAGCTGATCAAGATTCTCTCATCATTGATATTTCTTTCTCCCTCTTCCTTCCTCTCTGAAATCAATTACAAAAAAAGTTAAAGGTCCATTTACAAAGTACATTTTTCTTTATTTATATTTATAGTATTAAATTTTTTTCTCTCCTTTGCTCCATTTCTATTCCCTGACAGCATCCTATACATCAGCCCCACCACTGCAAATAATAATAATGATAATAATAATAATAATAAAGTAATAGATAATTACTGGTCCCATTGTAATATAATCTCCTCCAACTAGAATCAGAGACGATTCAGAACCCAGAAGAAATTCCTAATCACAGATATGAAAAAAAGTCATCATCTTCATTGTCATGGCCACATGGATGGGCCTGATATTCCAGTTTTTAACACAAACTGGATTGGGGGTGTGAAAGGAGAAGTAGGTAATGGGTTTATGAAGTGTTGCCTTTCTTGTGAGACAAACACCAGGCACCCTTTTGGAGACTTCTCCTTCCACACCTCAGGTCCCATAGGTCAAGAAGTAGCAATTCAGATACAATTTCACTGTGCTGTGCATCACAGCCTCTGGGAGAGCGGGGGAAGGGGAGGAACTCAAAGGGAACGTGGGGAGGGAGAGGGAGAGAAAGGAAGACTCAACATTCAAAGTTATTGTGACTCAAGGAAAGTCAATAAAGTTTAACTAACCTGTTTTCTTTGTCTTATCAGGCTGGCCCTCCTTACTGAGGAGCTGGTCCTGGCCGGGCCCAGACGTGGGCAGGGTCACACCTCAAAGCCACCACCTCTGGAGCAGAGTGGGAGCAACCTACAAAATGAGAAAAGGTGACATTATAAGGGAGTCAACACCAAAAGTGATCCCACCTCTCTATTTCTCCACTTAATACCACCAGGAATCACAAATTAGAGACAATAAAACGTTTTCCACCCCCTGCCTGCACTTTGTAAGCAAGCTTCCAGCTCCGGGTTGGAATCTACCCAGTCCTCCACTGGCCTCTGAGCAAGAGCCACTGGGATCATGCGTGCCTGGGACAGACAGACTCCCACAGCATGCCCCAGCAATCCCACAGACAGCGTCACCAGGGAATGGCTAGGACCACTGACTCCAGGTAGGGCTTCGGGCATCTCAATAGCATGTGAATGCTGACGGATGGCCAGTTGAAAGGGTAGAGAAGGGAGAGGCATCATTAAGTGCTATCAGAAACAGGGAGGGGAAAAAGAAGAGCTGAAGAAAGTGGAAAATATGGAACTAAACAGTTCCTCAATGTAAGAGAATGGAAGTGATGTCCAAATAGGAACAAATGCATATTTTTATTTTCTGTAGAGTAGATGCAGAAAACTATTCAAATTGCATGGGCCCTTCAGGAGCTTGAGAATGTCTGCTCTGGGGACCAAGGGCCTCCAAAGTGTGGCTGGGGAGAAAGCCGTGTTGGGCCCTCCACACAGTGAGAGAAAACGGGGACGCAGCATTTCCCAGAGCTATTGCACTTGGCCACTCTCTCTCGGTCTCTGAAAAATAGCATCCCATAGCTAAACTGAAGAGTGAAAAACTGGGAAGTAAAAACTAAAGAAGTAAAATAAACTGCCACACACACAAAACTGGTCAAGAAATACTTGTTTGGCATGTTTTCTCGTGTTTATTCCCTACTGGAGTCAGAAAGGCTGTCCAATCATCTGAGTGCCCAGTTATCATCTTGACTCTTACTTAGTCCGCATGGAGTGACCGAGCACTTGAGGTGGCAAACCTCTGCCGCCCCGCAGGTTGGCGGGGCTGAAGCTTCCCAGCCCTTTCTGTTAGCAGCAGCTTCTCACGGTTTCTGAATCAGCGAACAGTTTCTCTTTACACCTCAATGCTTCAATTACTCATCTTTTTACTCTTCTCTTTTGAAAAGTTTTTTGCATTTTGAACAAGCCAAGGGAACCCTTACTCCTACCCCCATAGTTCTCTATGTTTCTTAGAGGCAAAACCCTCCTTGAGGATCTGATGCAACTGTGGCCCCTCCCACAGAAGCAAGCACATTCTTTACACTCAACCTGTTTTTTTTTTTTTTTGGTCAGTATCAGGAAGGCGAGGAAACTCAGATACCTATGCAGGATAAGTAAGGAGAAGAATCCTGGCTTCACTTGATATATAACCCATCTTCCTTTAAACTATGAATTAAATCAATTTTATTAAAATTCCCATGAGGTTTCAGAAATATAGGAACAAAACATCCTTTCATATCATCCCCACCCATCTAAACTTAAAGCTGTCTACGATGAAATTAAACACTGTAACAACAACAAAAACAAGCAAGGTTTTCTTGTTGTTTTTAATAAATGGCACATTTTTATAAGGAAGAAAGTATAGAGGAATTGCTCCATATTTTTTTTTCTAGAAACCATCAAGATCTCCAAATAAGCAAACTATATATAGAAACACATATATAATTTCAGAGAAGTCTCTGAAATTAAAAAATTTCAAAATATAATGAAGAGTCTCAAAATTTGGATATACTCCCCCCTCAATTGAAAAGATACTTGTAACCTCTCAGCACACACAGGAAACTTGGGAGGAACGGGCCAACCTGAGACACTTGACCTTGCAACTTCCATCCTCTGATTCTGGGTGTAAATGATTTGAATATTGCTCAGTAATCAGAGTCACTACCCTGTTTATTCTGGGTTCCACCAGGCAGGAGGGATTCATAGAACTCAGAGAGCGGAAAAGTACAGGACAGTTCTTGGAAGAAAACTCAAGATACCCCTTACCTCTATCAACACTGCCTCAAGGGGAGGAAAAGAAGCAAGGGAGGCTGTGCCCTAGATGGTGCCTGCAGGGGAAATGCTACAAGCAGGCTGGGAGGGCGGGGCTCCCGGCCCCCAGGGGAGATGCTGAGCTTCTGGCTTTGCATTCCCACACAGGCCTCGCCCACGTCCAGTGGAAGCAGGACGACCTGGAGCGGGCAGAGGTCCACCTGTGAGGATGAAGGGAGTAAGGCTAGCCCCCCAACCCCTCCTCCACCCCTGAGGAGGTAAGAACAATGCTATGTAAAACTAGAAAGAACCAGGTCCCAGACAGCAAAGAGATGGAAACATGGAAAATGCTCCAAAAACAAAACTATACAGCTTCTAGAAATCTTACAGATTCTTAAGGTGAAATCTAAAATCTGTCCCAAGGCCCGCAGGAAAGATGGCGGAGTTTAGATGCCTGGGATGACAGAAGAGCCCTCCCCCCTCTCCCCGCCCCTCCCCACCTCATACACACATAACAGGGAGCTTTACAACACCAAACCGGGAGAGCTGCCGTGCTGAGCTTGTTTTGCTTGATCCACTGAATGGAAGAGCCTAGTGAGCAGCTTAGCTGGCCAGTCCCACCCAACCAGGAAAGGCTAAGAGTTTCAGAGGAGCTCAGGTAGTGAGATGCTGCGAGCTGCTACGGAGCGTAACAAGCAGCAGCAGCGAGAACGTCTCCGGAAGGATGGGCTGAGGCAGAAAGGAAACATTCCTCCCCAGCCCCGGCTCGCTGGGACAGAACCAAACCAGACTAGATGTCGCAGCGTGGCACTGCCTGTTCTCCCTGCCTGCCAAGCACAGGACAAAACCATCTCCTCTAACCAGGACAGCCTCACGAGTGCTCTGAGGCCCAAGACAGCTGCAGTGACGGCCCCGAGTTCCAGGAAGTGGATGTGTTTCTTGGCTTAGGGTGCACTCTGTGCCTTGGATAGGGCGGCACCCATGCAAGTCTCCCTCCCCACTTGTTGACATGAGCTTTGGTCCAACAGGGCCACCGAGTGTCACACTGAGCAGGCCCTGCACAATCAGGCACTAAGAAGAGGGGGATGGCCTCCTGGCCCACGTTCAAGAAAGCAAAGTGTGCAGGGGCGAGGGGCCTGCACCTAAAACCAGGTGGGTACAAGAGCCTCCCTGTGGGTTGTCTTCTGACCTCTGCCTCAAATAGACTTTCTAACCTGCCACTGAAAGCCTCCCACGCTCTGCCCTCAGTTTACCTTCTGGCCTTCTTGCCCACCAGTTCCCGTGGTTATCTCTCTGTTCAGTTTCTTCTGAACATTCTTCTCCCCTTAGGCCACTTTTTATATGCAGGCTCTCCGATTCCCACTAACCCCATTTTTGGTTCCAAACTTGAACTCTGAAGTAGTAGCAGCAGCTAATACTTTTTTTTTTTTTTATCCTGACCCGAGGTTATTTCTTCCATTGATTTTTTGAGAGAGTGAAAAGGAGAGAGATACATCGACTGGTTGCCTCCTGCACACTCCTCGAATGGGAGTGGGATGTAATACGCAATTGAGGTACGTGCCCTTGACCAGGAATCAAATCCGAGACCCTTTGGTCTGAGGGCCAGTGCTCTATCACTGAGCCAAACCGGACAGAGCAGCTAATACTTTCTGAATACTATGCCGCCTGCTTTAATCTCATCACAATCTATGAGGTATACAGATGAGAAAACTAAGGTGTTGGGGTCAAGCAACTTGCTCCCAAGATCAAGGTGGGGAGAGCAACGTGAATCCAGTTTCTAATTTCTGTTGTTTCTTTTGCACAAAATTTGCAACTCCTAGCACAGAGCTGGAGAGAACAGATGTGTTCCCCTCGGTGACATTCTCTGACTTCTCACAACCATATTGAGTCATTTCTGCCCTTCCAGGCTGCTCAGCGCCTGGCCTCCCATTCCCTCCAGCTTCTAGGCAGGAAAAAGGAGTTCTCTCCTCCCACCTTCACCTTTGCCTTCTTCTCTGTGCAGGAGGCAGGACTGGACTTCCCTCTCGGACTAAAAACTCACCGCACAGAGCAGAAGTCTGTAACACGGGGACGGGGACCTCCACATCCAACACTGCTGCATTCGAGAGGCACCAGGCAAGGAGACCAGAGGAAGCCGCAGGCTCTGCTGAACCCCCATACAGCTCAGGCCTGTCCAAGTGGCTGGATCCGACTGACCTACCAGCGCAAGCCCGAGCTCAGAAGCGACCTGTGTTCTCTGGGTCACCTCTGCTTTCATGAAAGTGGACCGCACACCTGGAGCAAGAGGAAGCTCTGATGGGGTGGGAGTAGCCAGAAGTGCACAGACCCAAAACTGAGCAAACACCACGGGAAGGAATTCGTACAGTCCCATGTGGCCAGTGAGAAGTTACCTGCCACTGACCCCCCGGCAGAGCCATCCCTCAGGTGCAGACCTTGGTTAGAAGCACAGATTCTCAATGTGCTGAGGCCACTGTTCTCAATGTGGCACACCTTAAATGTACTCTGCTGAAAATGCAGCTTCTCGGGCCCTGGCCCAGAACTGCTGCCTCTGAAACTCGCCCGTGTCTGCGTGCCGGTTCTCAGAGGACTGTGACCCAGCCTTGGGAACCAGCACTCTTCTTTCCACAATTCTGGAAGAAGGGCAGCACAAATCCAAGGATCTCCTTGAAAAATGTCCTTCCTGAGGATTTGGAAGGAGCCACTCTCAGAGTAACAACCAAGGCACTGATTCTGACTTCAGCTTTATTTACTACAATAAAATAACAATAAAGAAATGGGAAGGGGGGAGCACGTGCGATAGCCGGTTGCTCAGTGGTGAGGGCATTGGCCCGCTTACTGAAGGGTCGGGGTTTAATTCTGGTCAAGGGCTCATATAGGCTTGACCCCCAGCGCCAGTCAGTGAGTGAGCCACAGAGGCGGTGAAGAGGAGGGTGAGAAAGAGGAGTCTGGGAGGACAACCCCAATGAAAGCAGGCTTCTGCGTGGTTCCCCCTGGGCCTCAGAACTACCTCACCACCTACTGTGGTTTGTGTCTTAACGGGACTCACAGCTGGAGGAAGAAAAATGAAACACAGTTCATCCCAGCTGCCTAGAGCAGTGGGCGCAGGACCGGCATAAGCCGCTGGCGCCCCCTCTCCAAAGACGCGGGCTCTCTGCCTGCCGTGGGTAAAGGGACACAGATATTCAGGAAAGAGGGGGAAGGAGTGGCTCCTGGGGGAGTGACAGGTTCCATGCTGGGAGCAGTTTCTCTCTTAGAAATAATTTGGACATTTTAATTGTTACAGTGCATACAATTTCAGCAGAGGCAAGGGCTGACTTGGAAGCCAGGGTTTTTGCTTACCAAATTTCTCTATGAAGTCAGATTCCATTCACTATTTAAAATATGAACTGCTGGGAAGGTGAAGAGATTTTTCTGGTACGTGCTAGATAAAACTATCCTATGACACCCCATTCTTCTTCCTGCGTCTCTGAGGGCTCCTGGCTGCCTCGGAGGGAGGGAAAGGAGCAAAGCCCTCATTGTACGCTCTCCTGTCTGTGAATAAGACTAGGAAGACGCGGACTCCAGTCCTTGCCGCTCTCCTGGGGGCAGTTCTCACCGACAGGAACTAACTACTGACAGACTCATGAAACCAAGACACAGCTGCCACATGGCAGCCATGTGTCACCGGGCCCTGCTCCTCTGAGAAGGGCCATGTCCCTCTCCCCAGGTGAGCCGGTCTTTTTCTAAACATTGCTTTTCTGCCAGGCCACTAGGATCTGGTTACTTCATCACCTTCTCGCCCAACTTAGCAGAAACCTGTATGGTTCTCTATTCTGCCGGAGAAGCTGGTGAGGAAGAAGGTGGGCAGCAGCCAAGGGAGCCTGGGTAAGGAAGCACCCATGCAGCCAGAGGGCCCCCCACGCTCTCACATACCCTAAGGCAGGGCAGGGTCTTCTGGGCCCGGCTGGAAGAAGTCTCAGGAGGAGGGTCCTGCGGGGGTTAAGCTTATAGGTCCACAGCCTACCCCATCCTGGGATCTGCTCCGTGGGCTTACAGAAAAAAGGTAGGGAGAGGCCTCCACATCTCTCCCTGCCTGCCAGAGGAGTTTAAAAACAGAAAAGAAGCCCTAGCTGTTCTGGCTCAGTGGATAGAGCATCGACCTTCAGACAGAAGGGTCCCAGGCTCAATTCTAGTCAAGGGCACATGCCTGGGTTGCGGGCTTGATCCCCATTAGGGGGTATGCAAGGAGGCAGATTATCAATAATTCTCTCTCATCAGTGATGTTTCTATCTCTCCCTTCCTCTCTGAAATCAATAAAAATACATTAAAAATAAATAACAGAAAAGACGTTACTATAATAGAAAATGAAAATACATTAAAAATAAATAAATAACAGAAAAGATGTTACTATAATAGAAAATGGAATTTAAGTCAGAGTGTATCAGAAGTCTAATGTTTGCCAATTTACATGTTCATTTCCCAGTAACTAGGGATCACAGACTATTTGTGACATAAACTGAGTCAGAAAATTTGTTAGGCACTTTACATTTATCCCCAAATCTTATCCTATATAATAAAAGCCTAATATGCTAAGTGTCTGATTGTTTGGCCAGTTGCTATGACATGCACTGACCACCAGGGGGAAGATGCTCCAACTGGTAGGTTTAGCTTGCTGCTGGGGTTCTGCAGATCCCAGAGATGGGCCAGACATGCCCTGGGGTTCCTCTCTGACCCCAATCATGCACCAGTGGGGTCCCTTGGCCTGGTCTGTGCCCTTTTGTAATCCGGGGATGTCAGAGAGCCGGTTTTGGCCAGGTCCCCACTGACCAGGCCAAGGGACCCCACCAGTGCACGAATCTGTGCACTGGGCCTCTAGTAAGGTAATGATTAGATTACACAGCTGTTAAGGGGAGGGCTAAAATTCTTGTACTTTCTGCTGCATCACAAAAAGGGCCATTAAAGACCCATTCAGAGAAGGGCGATTGGTGAACTAGAGAAATGGGAACCAAGTCAGAGAGAAAATAAGAAATGGCTGAAGGAACTCGAAATGCTCAGCCCACTGAAGATAGACCTGTAAGACTGGCTGCAGACACCTGAAAGTCTGGGGTATGGAATAGGGACCACCCTTCCCAGGTGTCTACCACAGCAGGAATGAGGTCTGGGACCCCAATATTCTTTGTCCCATTAAAGTTGCCCACCATGGAATGAGGCCTCATAAAAAAATGAGCTTGTTGCCCCTGGCATATGAAAGCAGAGGACCCTGCAGTGGGTGGGAGACCAAATCAGATCATTCTTCTAACATCTAGATTCTGGGTTTCTGAAAGGATGGTCCCTTGTCCATAATACTCTAAGATTCCAAAGTGTGCAGCAGAGCACAGACCACAGTAGTATAACTTAAAAAGCACTTGCTGTGGTGTCTAAATCTTGGACTGGGAATTCCGCTGGCCACCAATGGAGCAACTTTAAGTCTCTGGCCTCAGTTCTCTCATCCAGAAAAATGAAGCTAATAATACCTGCCTACCATACCTTCTACCTGCAGTACAGAAATGATTTCTACCTACAGTACAGAAATCAACCAAAGGAGTGTTTATTAAAACGCTTTACAGTGCACTCTCCCTCTGGGGAGCACGCCCACGCCTTTCCCTTCCCTGTTTTCTTCCCCTGTGCTTAAGTTACCTCTGCCTTTCTTCTCTCTCCTAAACTCCAAGGGCCTTTCTATTATCTCTGTAAGTTTCTAAATAAAACTTTATCTTACAATTTGAAAAACAAAACTAAGAAATGGCACCCCGCAGGATGAGCTATTGATGCTATGCTCTTTACCTCCCTACATGTCAATTTATTTAGCCTCTGGGCCAGTTCTCCCCAACCTTTTGATTCATCCATGGGACCCCCTATCAGATTGCAATGCTTTGAGGGCAGGGCCAGTTTAATGATATTAAAATAATTTCGGTTCCAGCCCCTAAGTTTAACAATGAATAGAAATATAATTTAGCTTATCACAAATGCAATCCCATTGACAATACGGAGTAGAACATGCTGTGATGAGCAGGAAATAAAACCCCTCCTGTTTCGGTTTGCTGCTGAACAAACCCTGGTCAACTGCACACGGTCTGAGTGAGGAAGGTGCCACTGCTGGCTCTCACAGGACGAGGCTCTCCTCCCAGCGCTCCCATACCTCCTCCCTCCCGGCTGTGGAACTCCATACAGCGCAGCTGACACCCAGCACCACGCCCCAGACACCCGGGCAACTGGACTGCAGTGATGGGACTGTTCTGGACACTCCTCTGCAGTGGCTCTGGGGCCTTGGGCCACATTTACAGCCCAGGGGAGGAAGCTGGGGTAAAGTTCAGTAGCAGTTTGCTGAGAACTTTAGGCAATATCCTGCAACTCTTTCATAGGCCCCAGGGTTGTGGCTGGCCTTTGTGACATGCTCTGGTAAAGGGTCAGCAGCTGCAGGAACAGGATTCTCTACTTTCCTCCCGAGGAGGAGCTGGAAGGCAAGCTAAGTGGCCTTAGGGCAGGTGGTCAGCCTACGATCTGGGCTTAAATTCCCAGAATTCAGGGTGTGCACCACCACAGCCCTTATAAAATCAAAACTGCTTTGTAAAAGACAGTGTTGATTGAAATGCTTCTGCCCTATTAGCTCAGCGAAGGCAGTGGAAGGAGGAGATGAGTTGTTCCTCGCCCACTGGAAAAGCGGTCAGCTGTGGTCAAAGTTTCACAGTGGGTAACCCGACATTATAGACCGTCAGCTGAGAATGACTGTGCTGGGTGCATGAACCAGGCGCTGGATGGCCTGCCCTCTATGCCTTCTAATGGATGACCTTTTCCCCCTCTACGAAAACTATTCGCCACTGTATCTATGAAGAAAAACAAATACTCCAAGATATATAAGTGGTTGATGAGTGTTTATCACAAGCCAACCAATTAAAAACACTAGCAAGCCAATGGATTTTCTTAAAGTAAACTGAGGAAAACTCAAAAGCTACTGTGGGGTGTGACAGGCTTTGGAAGATACGTGGGCAGGTTTCTGTCCCCACCCACACACCGGTGAGCTGACCAGCAGAGGCACTTGGAGAAAGTCCGAGGCACTGGGGTCCTCTCGTTCCTCCCCCGGACCTGGTGAGGAGGATGACTAGTTCAGACCACTGACTGCACCTCTGGGGTAGCTAACCGCACTGCTGCTACACCAGCACAACGGGCTCAGCCCCCGCCAGCAGCGTCTGAAACAAGCGTAATGTGCCCAAGGCACGTTTGTCCTTTTCTGTATTGACTGAAATCACACAGGGCGCTGACCATACCCAAGCCTTTCAATGTGGGTTCCCATTTTACAAACCCCACCCTGAGAAACAGATACCTGCCTGCAAGCTTCTAAATGCTTCCCCCACCCACCCCTGCAAGGTATAAAGAACAGGATGGCAAATCTAAAAGGGGAGATCACCACCAGTTGACAGGTCTCTTCCCATAACCTCTGGTACCTACGTGAGAGTTCATCCAAGTAACAGAAAGCGGGCCTGCGTTCCCCCAGCAAGCTGGTCACCGCTGCTGGGCGGGGCTGCTCTGTTCATCTGTTGGGCCCATGGGCAGCCTGACACTTCCACCCGGTCCTCGTGGGTCAAATCTCTGGAGCACAAAGATTTGAAAACCCAAGCTCAGGCCCATTTCTTCAGCCGAATGCAATGCAAACACTCCCTGTCAAATGGACTATTTTGGGTGAAAAGGGCTGGCCCCTACCAATATTTTCATGGCACGAAATGGCTTTAGTGCATTTGCAGTCATAAGCGGAGGACCTCTTGCTCACCCCCTTCATTTTACTTGAATGCCTGTGATAAAGGCACCCTCCTGTTGTTCAAAAGAACATCCCTGCTCTTTCCTTTTATCTTTCCTTAACAGTTTGCCATCCACTGATAGGAGGGGCCTTGCCTCCAACAGTCCACACTTTTATCTCCCGCTGACCACGCAGCAACACGAAGCCAAGGGCTGGATTTCCTGCAGCTTGCCTAGAGGGGCTGTTTGACTTGTTTAAAATATTACTGGCCTCCAGAACCTTGGATCCATGCCCGAGCAACACCTACCCAGCATCCATTTCAGCTCCAGCTTTGAGAGTCTCCGAGTCCAATGTACCCGCACTCCCCGAGCCTCAGTGTGGGAGAGGCCTGGCCACTTCCAAGAAGGAGAACTCACTTTCCGGGCTCACCTACAGTATTTACTTTCCGTCTGCAGCAAACCTAAGCGCGATCTTCATCAGAGTTCACATAACCCAGAAGTTAGTTACAGTAGCTCAAGTAAACTCTTGAGTTTATACTACAGCATTAAAATAATTCAGTAGCGTTTAATAACACCCTTTACCAATGGAGCGCAGAACAAACAGTACACCATGTGCTTCCTTGCATAAGCAAATGGCCTGGAATACAATGGTCCCTCGTCTGCACAGTGATGAGGACATGATCTTTGATGTCCCTCCCAGGCCTGAATCGGCGTATGAGGTTCAACTTTGCTGTAATGCTGGCATGTTTTTAGGTCCGGAGTCAAAAGCCCTTTCCACCTGCCTAACGCTATGAGCACTCCAGTGAATAACCAGGATCGAAAATAGCATCAAACTCCACTTCTTAATCAAGGCAGTTGTGGGCTGTGTGCCACCTAAGGGATGTGACAGCCAGAGGGAGGTGACACATCGGAGCAGAGGACCCAGACTCCCTGCCATTCAAGTCCAGGAGTTCCATTTTCTAGGCATCACACCACATCTGTGAGGTTAATGGGTTCAGAGAATGATAAGACCAGATGTCTAAAACAGTCCCCCAGTGTTCCTTTTCTGGAGAATAAGGAATCTTTCTATGTCCTTGCCTAAGTACCCTGTAACCCCTCAAGCCTCAGAGGGAAGAGGGCTGGGTGGGAGAGAAGCAATGACCCTGGAGATGAAAATGGTGGCAAATAAGAGACAGAAACCAGGTTACAGATTAAATCCACATCACCAGTCACTATGCCAACACTTCAATACGAAGCCGATAAAAGAAACAAACACAAAAAACAGCGATATTTTTAGGATCTCTCTCTTTTTAAACGATGCTAGCTAGCTAACGGAGTAACAACGGGTGTTCGGAGACCAGGCAGCCACAGTCTCCGTGCAAAACCCAGAGCGTTGCCTTCTGTGTGGCCCTCTCCCACAGCCACGGGACCTGGCCCCGTCACCGGCTCACCGGAGAACGGGAGCCAGCTAACCGGTTCAGCCCCACTGGCCAAACAGCAAGCACTCTTCAACATCCTCAACTTCCTCCCAGCCATGAAGTCAGGAACAACCTGTACAGACAAAGAAAGGAGAAAACTTGCGAAACAACGGCATCTACCGTGCTCACTAAATATGCCTGAGGAAACTTTCAAAGCCCTTTAAGATGCTTCATTACAACTCTGGAGAGAAAAAGCAGTCCGACTCACCCAGGCACACGTTCCCACAAACCCGACTTCATACTCTGCCAGCTCCACAAGCAGAACACAGCATTCAAAATACAGCTCAAGAGAGCGACCCTGGTTGCTTCAGAGATTTGGAATTGTAACTGACACTTCTCCATAACTCCACTGGAGACCAGTGACATCCTGGAATGTTCCCAATCTGGAAACAGAATTTTCCTAAGGGAGAAAAAAGATCTAACAGATTATACAACAATTTGCTACCTGGACACGGTGAAAATGCTGTTTGCAGGATGTAAGGAAAAACCCTTAGCATATTTTTGCTCCTTGTAGTTAACCCTAATGCTGTGCTCTGGCCAAGGCAGGAATCCTTGCAAGGCTTTAGCCACAGAAACTACTAATTGTGATGAAGGCTCTTTTCTGTACCCTACTTCCCAAGGCTCATTTAATGGGGTGAGAGTTTGGAAGACAGATATGGAAAGTAATTCTGCTTCTGCCTATCCTACATAGACATTTCGAAAGAACTGTGCTACTCATATATTCTGTACAATCCAAATTTATTCTCATTCATATGAGGCAAATGCTCTGTTAAATTTTTTAGCTTGTAGAAAGAGAAAACAAAGGAACACATTTATCTGTCAAAGTTGGTAGGCCTTAAAGCTTGCACAGCTTTTATACTTATCATTTCTGTGGCTTCAGATACCAAACCGGTTTCATTTCAGAAATGGGTCTCTCTAGTTTCCTGGATCCTGAGGCCCAGGGCCATCCTGCTGCTTTCAGTGTGCTCACCCCAAAGCCTAGGAGAGCACGCAGAACAATGCGTACGCTCTGCGAGGGGTTAAAAATAGTTGCTTAAGATGTTCTATACCATTTTTTGTACACTTGACATAGGGCAAGATCTGGTATCTATGTGAAGATCTGAAAGAGGATGACGATCTTCCTTGGACATAGTCCGTTGTCTCAGATGTTAGAACCACCAAGGGCTGAATGACAGAGCCAGTATCTCAAAGGCTGACCCTCAACTGGGGAGCCCACAAGGAGACCTGACCCAAAGGGCTAAATTCCAATCCAAGGGAAATGGATTGTGAGTCAAACTAAGGACTGCAAGGCTCCTCAAAAGTAAGTCATTAAACATGAGGGCCGTAGGACAGTGATTTTCAACCTTTTTCATCTCATGGCACACATAAACCACTAAAATTCTGCAGCAAACAAAAAAAATATATTTTTTTGCAAATTTGAGAGGGAAAAAAAAGTATAATTTTGGTTCATTCACACGGGACAGCTATTGTTGTGTTGGCCGTTGTCATTTTTTTATTTGACAATCTAAGGGAAAAGAGGTCAGTACCCCTACTAGTCAGGTACTGAATGTTTCAAAAGTTCTTGTGGCACACCAGCTGGAAATCGCTGCAGTAGGGCAAAGGCAAACCTGAGCTTGAAGGAAAGATCCCGCTTTCAGAGGACGGGGCATTCCGGTTAGAAGGAAATGCATGCAGAAGAGGTCCGGAGACTCAAGAGGTACATCTGGATAGAGTACAGAGTCGCAAAAACATCAACTCCTAAATGTCCATTTTCACTCTTCTCGGGTGAAATTAAAAAATTCATTGGGATTCTCACAATGCTGAATTCTTATTAATTTTTTAAGGTTAAAATGCCCTTTTAAAATGAGATGACAAAGTAGATGGTGGAGACTGTTTTAATGTGCTTATTGGTGGGGGTGAAGGAGTGGAGGGGAGAGGAAGCAACTTCTGCCTTAGGTTTCTGACCCATGAAAACAAAGACTTTGGGAGACCAAACTATACCAGTCATGTGTGAAAGGAGGGAGAGTGGAATTCGGGAAATGGCAAAGATGGGCTGGTAAAATTATGCAGAGGTCAAGGTTCCATCTCACAGGATAAACTTTATATCCTGTGGCCATAGAAACCTACTGAAGGGTCCCACACTTATTTTTTTAAATCTCAGAGTAAAATAATCACATCCATATTTTTAAAAACTCTGGGCAGCAGTTTAGAAGATGGACGACTAGAGAGCCACATACCCCGTTAGGGAGCTACTGCAATACCATATAAGGGACAGACATAAGGAGTACAGGGGTCCAGAAAATTTCACCAAGGGACCAACCTGGCTGTGAGAAATGAGGGCCAGAGAGATGCTGGGCTTCCTGCATTACCAACAGAATGAGTGGCAAGGCAGTTAACAGGGATGCAGAGAGAGAACACAGCAGGAAGGGACAGGGTATGGAGCAGTAGGATTAAGACAGTTCTGTTGAAAAGAAAACCTAAGGATGTCCACAGACAGAAGGAGCAGGTGGGAAAAGAAGGTCCTGGTAGAGATGGGAAAGGAGGGCCAGGCGGCTCCCAGGCCCGGGAAGACAGACACCGTGATTACAAAATACATAACACATGTAGACCTATAAACATACGTACCATCGTCAAACCATGAAAACTGCTAATGAAAATTGACCATCATAAGCCGCTCACATGGGGGAAAGTGCTTAAAAAGCCTAAACTTGTTAAATCTACAAAAAAATTTACCAAATATAAAACAAGAACAAAATCTGTCCTTCTCTAACTTTCAAAGAGCCTACTACATAAAACTAACATGTTAGACACTGAGCGGAAACATGTTGTGGAAATGATATGTTCTGGAGCAAAGCTGTCCAGGTGGAAGTTCTGTAACATGAAACATCCTCTGTACGTGCTGCCCAATGTGATAGCTGCTGGCCACACATGACCAGTCAGCACTTAAAAATAAGGTGAATGTGACTAAGGAACTAAATTTTAAATTTTTATTTAAGTTTAACTTAAATAACTACACGTGGTCAGCAGCTGTTTTGCTGTTGTACTGGACAGCACAGCATTTATTGTAGTTTTTCTTTCTCCAGTAACCTGGATTACAAGATTGCAGTCCTTGTAGGGTTTGGTCCTTGGGACTTTTAAACCCTAAGGCAGAAACAAAGATAGCCCAATAGGATTTTACCTGCAGGCAGGGGAGGGGATCATAGGCTGATCCAAGGAGTAACTTCCTTTGCTATGGTTCTTCATTCTTCCAGGTGTTTATCAGAGTTTCAATGCATAAAGGGAAACAACCCTTGAAACCAACAACAGAGGGGCAGCTCCTAAACCAGACTGACTTCTCCCAGATGAGTCATCACCACCCTGCCCCATCTACCCCAAACCTGCTCAGGCCTGGTCCCACCTCAAATGTGAAGGTCAATGTATGAAAACATGAGAAAACGTTTTTAAAGTTAAGATCAAGTTTAAAAAGCAAGTGAGTGTGCATTTAAGCATTCTATGTCCTGATAATAAATGGGTAAAGTCTGGAAAATGCAACCTGAAGTGAAAGATGTGTCATTGGAATATGGTGATTTTCAAAAAAGTAAAAGTAATTTAATGTCCCTGTACACTTGATTTTTGTAATTTAAAATTATTTAATAAAATATACAAGAAAGAAAATAATCAAGCTGCACTCCTTCTTAAGATATCAAACTAGCTCTAGCCAGTTTGCCTCAGCAGTGGATAGAGCTTTGGCCTGGGGACTGAAGGGTCCCGGGTTTGATTCGAGTCAAGCGCATGTACCTGGGTTGGAGGCTCAATCCTAGAGGCTTCATCCTTGGCCCTGGGTCAGGGCACGTGTGGGAGGCAACCAGTCCATGCTTCTCTCCTCTCTCTGACTCTACCCCTCCCTTCCACTCTCTAAAAATCAATGGTAAAATATCGTCAGATGAGATTAACAACAACAAAAAGATATGAAACTGCTCTCCTCCCTTTCCCCTCCAATTTATATCTAGTTATAGACCGTACCTGGCACTTGCTTATTAGTTCATTCCGTAAATATGAGCCTCTTGTGGGCTACTTATTAGGGACAATATGTTCAGGTTCGATAAACAAGTATGAGACTCATACCCTTGAAACTGTATGTAAAATTTATGTGGTATTCATTTTTGGGGGGGAGAAAAAGAGTCCATAAATTTGATCAGACTTTCAAATCTACCTTTTTCTTGTTAAGATGAGATCAACCATGTAATTCACCTTAAATAGTATCTGACACAAACATGGCAATAACTCAATAAAAGTTAGTGAGATCAATCCTTTAAACAATCTCCCAATTCCTGCTACAGTTATAATTCTAGACTAGAACTCCTCCTACAGAAAGAAAGCGGGGAGGGGAATCCTTGTGATCCCCATCTATGTCACTGTGCTCCCGTGGTTTTGTCCTATTCCTTGTTATTCCAGGAATAACGGTCAGAAGACTAACAAGAGTTATTTTCTTGATACCATTAGCTTAAAACTTTCTGAATGCATGTACAATCACCATCTCTAGGCCATCAAAGGCACAGAAGAGGCTTCCTGTGAATCCACCCATAGGTGTAAATGTGGCCCAAGCACTAGCAATTGCTGGGAATCTCAAAGGGGTCCCAGAATAGTGTGTGGTCTTGTGGAGGATGTTTGTTTTGCAATTAACAAAAAGTAATAGGGGTGTTAGTGAGCCTTGTAAATAGAAGCCAAGAATTAAAACTGAGGCTTCTATGTACCCAACAGTTCTTAAATTGCAATGCATGAATAAAACAAATTGTCTATAAAAGGGATTATATTAACTATAAAATTTAAGAATCACAATGAGGAGAGTGGAAAAAGTGACTGATTAAAAGGTGAATGGGGGAGGGGATGGCTCTGTCCTCATTTTCTCATGTGTCCTTTGAGGTGAAAACAAACAAACAAAAAGCCTTTATGGAAAAAATAAGCAAATGAGCCCTGAAATATCTCCTTTATTTTGGGAAAAAAATTCTATTTAAGGCTCTCAAATATTTCTTGATGATAAAAGTACATCTGTCAGTTACCTCAATTAGTAACTATTGATGTACTACTAGACTGGGGGAGAGGGGCCCAGGAGCTCACCACCTAACAGAGAGAAAGAAAAAGGAGAGAATTTAAGAGAACTGTGCTATCCATCTATGCAATACTAATTGAGTCGAAAAACCCCCACTGGCCTGTGTAAGTTAAGAGTATCAGGTGGAAGGAGACGAAACCCAGTAAGGCCCACCAGAAGCCAGGTCCTGATTACAGAGGGGAGAGGGAGGGCACGAATTATGGGGAACTGGGGCAGTGGGGAGAATCGATGTCAGATTTTAAGAAAACCTGTTTGAACGTGGAATGGGAGTGCAAGAGAAGGAAAACTGAGTAAAATGGGAACAAAAGGAACAGATAGAAAAAGGTAAGCCTGAACATCTTTCAAAGAATTTCTCGGACCTAAAAAGGCAAGAGGAAGCCAAGTAGTAAGTTGCTTTAGACACAGGCTAGATTTCCTGGGCCACTAGAACGGTGGCTGCTAAGGAGGGTGGGTGAAATTCCTTTTTAGACACTTGTAAAGTGAAGAAAAGGAGAGGACTCAGAAGGGAAGGTCTTGGTACTATGGGATTAGTATATTGGTGAAAAATCGGAGATGCTGAGTACATGTGGGACTGACCACAAAGAGCTGAGGCCTGAGCTAGGTGAGCTGACGTTCAGAGATAAGAGGGCAGGAAGGGACATGAGGAACACCCATTTGAAGCTACTGAGACAGCAAGAAGGCCTGGTAGGAATGAGATCCCCAGGAAGGAGGAGACAGTGCAGTGTCCAAATAACTGAAAGCATTAGCAATGAAGGGGGCATCACCCTTTTGAGTCTGAAAACAGTAAAGACACCTGGAGGAGTGCTCAAGGAAGCTCATGGTTAAATGGTCTTAATCTTAAAGCACATAGTAGACACTCAATTATTGTATTGATTAGTAATCTCATGGAAATAGGCAGCAGGTCATATGCTGTGAGTAGGAGGAGCAAAGGGAATGATGGTGTGTGGAGCACAGGACCACTGGGGAGCTGGCGTGGGACAGGGGTAGTCAGTGATATAAGGCCTCCCTGGGGCCAGGGATGATGAGGGGGGACAGAGGGGGACTGTCATTGGCTTAGGCATTACAGCCACATGGTCTCAAGGCACTCTGGAACAAAAACGAGCTCAGGGCAGCAGGCAGGCTGCCCTCTGGAACCCTCTCCTCCTACTCAGCGTGAGTCTGTTTTATCTGTTTCCTACTCTGGCTGGCTGGCTAAGGAGAAGGGAGGAAAACTATGTGATTTCAAATGGCTGTATTTTTTATTCCTGCTATTTGAGGCAAGCCTGTTATGTTTCTTCCAACAGATGCCCGATTTACATATTTAGCTGCTCTCATAAACAGTAAACAAGTGCTCTCATAAACAGTAAACATTCTCTCTACAAATACCAAGGGGACCAGGTCTCAAAATGTTTCCCAAATACCCAACCCAAAATGGCTTTCGCTTTGTTTTCAGGCTGAACTTTGTACCTCTAACCCCGATGCAGCTCAGTGCAGAGTGCCACTGGGACACCACACAGGACTCACAGGAGTTAGTTCTTAAGAACACACAGCCCTCCGCCGACCCAGGGTTCCCAGTGCATGCTGGTCTGGCAAATTTGTGCTCAGGGCTCGGTGACTCAATTAGTGTAAGTTCAGTTGCTCTTTTTTAGGTCAGTTCTTTCTTCTTTTGTTTAGATCTGACTCAAGATTTACTTCAATTATCTACACCTCTATTAAAGTACCTAACTAAATTAAACCATTGTATGAGATGATGGGAAAGGAAGTGATGAGGGTAAGGAAAGGAAGAAACTGGATCTTCAAAACAACACAGACAAATAGTCTTCACCTTTCTCCTCCACCATCTCTGTGCTCGTAAATTACTAAACTCCTAGACAAGCAACTGTTTCTCAAAGGCAAATTCTAGACTCCAAGTCTAAAACCCCATGGTTAAGCACTGGCTTGCAGTAAACTAAAAATTTCAGCAACTCTGGAATGAAATGTTATGTTCATAACTATACAAAGCATAGCAGCTGTTCCCAGCCAACATGAAAACCGAAAGGGGTGATGCTATCTTTATCCTTTACCTAGAGTCAAAGCTGGTACCGTCTTGGGCAGAGCTGCCAAGAGGCTGTCTCAGTTCTAGTCTGCTGAACACAAGAGACAAAGAAGGTAAGGGAATGAATACATGGGCCAGCAAAGTACACCTAAGCAGCAACACATAACAGACCCACCTGTGAGAAAGAAAATGCAGTTAATAATTAAATTTTTTTAAAGGATGCAAGGAAAAACAACTGCTTGAAAAGTAGTTCTCAATGTCATTTGGAAGATACTTTTCAATTCAATTAGTTCAAAATTCAGAAGATTAGATCACATCTAACTCTGACTTTCCCAAATAGAAGAGGAAGAGCCCTTTTATCAATTTTCTTGGAAGTAAAAACACATTTTCTCTATTAAACTCAAGTCCTGCTTATAAAAACTTAACAAAAATCTTCTTCAGACCACCTCATGGAATCAGGCCTTAGATGCCCATTTCAGAGAGGACAGATGATGATGGAAAATGAAAGATCTGTGAAGAATAAAAAGAGAAGCTTATGAGAACAGGTTTCTCTCAAAAGTCTGAAGCTCGCACACAGGCTAAATGAAGAAAATGTTTTTCTGATGTGACTGAACTACCTCACTGAGAAAAACACTTCCCACTAGCAACTCCGTCCTACCCTAACAACCCCATTCTATTTACTGTTCAGTTTTAAATGACTGGGCAACTGTTGCCTCGCCATGCATCCTCAGGATTGGCCAACACTGTTACCCCCTCCACCCCACCCACATAAACCACCAACGAATGAAGCCGGTGGTGGGGGGAATGAACTTGTAATGTGAACTGCCACCGACACAACACACTTCCTGCTAATTCTGAAATGGTCTCCATTCAAGAAAAAGTGAAAACCACTGCAAGCCCTGGTAGATTTCTACCCTAAGTTCAGCAAGCGGACTAGGACAGTAGGTAAGTGGATTTGGGGGCCAGTTTCCCCAAGTTCAAATCTTGCCTCTTCCACTTGCCTGCTATGGTAAAAAGCTTGACCTTGTGGCACCTTTCAGACAATATTGGAACTGCTTTCTGCCTCAATTTTCTCATCTGTAAAATGGAGACAATGATAATACCTACAACATATGGTTGCTGTGAGAAACGTGTTAAATCTGCAAAATGCTTAAATACAGTCTGGGACATGTAGTACAAACCCCCAAAGTGCTTACTATTATTGCATATGTGCTCATACCTGAACTTAAGTTTATTACACAAGTACACTAGCAAGTGCAGGGTTGATTCCCTAATTATCAGTTCAACAGGTGATAAACATTCCATTCATCTAGGGCAGTGATTTTCAACCGGTATGCTGTGGCACATGAGTGCTACAAGAATTTTTAAAACAAGCAATACTGGGCTACTTTACTCAGGGGCACTGACTTCTTTTCTCTTTGATTGTCAAATTAAAACAAAAAGAAGAAGAAAAAAGACAGCAACCAACAATAAGCATCCAGTGTGCATGAATCAAAATTATATCTATTTTTTGTCAGATTGGCAAGAAATATAATTTTGAGTGTGCCATGGAATTTTAGAAAATTTTAGTTTATTTTATGTGTACCATGAGAGGAAGGTCGGGGATGGGGCTTATGAATCTGTATCACAAGTTCCCCGGGGATGCTAGTCTAGAGATCAAACTTTGAGAACCACTGCTCTACGGAAGAGTTAACTCCTTGTGTTCTATGTTTCAGGCCTAAGCCTTACCTAGTTTATTTATGTGCACAGTGAGCCTAAAGGAGATAAAATAAGAGAGTGGCAAATATGCCTGAGCGAGATTAACAGCTCAGAGAATATCCATGTGTTCCTCCATAATGCCTAGCACCCCTACACATCTGCATGTGACCTACCACATGACAAGTTCTGGCCAATCAGCTGTGAGCAAAGAAAGCTGTATATCACTCCCAGTCTGAAGCTTTTTAAAGCTTACATGTGACCCGCTGGCCTTTCCTTACTGTGGTGACCTCAAAGCCAGATGACAGCAGCTGGATCCTTGGGCCACGGCTTAGAAGGGAGCTATATGGAGAGCTGCTGAACCTGTAACGAACTGCATATAAACAAACAATGGCATTTTATGCGTAGAGTCACTGAGATTTTTAAGTTGGGTTGGTGCTCCACATAGCGCTTAACCCAACTAAAACAATTCCTATCATAAAGAACCTCCACATCGGTCTTATTAGGTCCCACCTACCAAACATATGTGTGAGGTTAAAATCAGTTAGATAGGATGTCTACCCTATTCTCATTCACTTCAAATCATCAAAATAGATTAGGTCTTTTTTTTTTTTTTAATTATCTTTTTTGTTGAAAGTGCTACAGATGTCTCCACTTGATTTCTCCTCACTCCTGGCCCCTCCTATTTAGGGTCTGTTTCCAACCAAATATAAAAATTCTTTACTACAACATGATTATGTAACAGTTGCCAGTAATTTAGAAAGCTAAATATGCTAAGTAGTATTGAAAATGTGAAAAGTAAATACACTGAAGGATCCAGATCAAGAGCGCCATGAAACAAAGCAAAGAGGCATGCACATGCACCCCACACCCCCTGACTCTCAGGCAGCCCAGAGGAAAAGGGTTGCACTTGATTCACTAAATCATGTCAAACTGATAACGTATTTTGCCCAGATGGGAGGTGGTCTCTATAAGGTAAAAATATCACCATTTAACCACAAAACTGCTCTTTAAAACATGTAATAATTTCTAGGCAACCTAGGAAAAGTTTACAATTTACCTTCCTGGCCATGTGTATAAACAACAACAACAAAAAAGATTTTTTTCTCACAAAAATTTACCCCCGCTACACACACACACCAGCCAAAACAAAATATAATCTAGAACACCTCAACAATTTAAACTAGGAAATATATGAAATACAAAATTAAAAGAATTAAGGAGAGAATTTAAAAATATGTACTGGAATCACATAGGGCCCTTCCTGGTCTATAGAGCAAAACAGCCTTTCTTTGCAGGCCCTCAATGAGGAGGACTTTAGTTGAGTGGGATCTACAGCTAATCTCACAGGTGAGGAATTCTCCCTAACTCTTCCTGCGAAGGGCAAGCGAACACCATGTGTACTGAGTGCATGCACACACTTTTAAACTCATCTTCGAAGGAGCTCATGGCTCTCTGCTCCCCAATTAGCACTGACAAAGCTCAATGTTGATATGAGGGATCCCGCTGCTTCTGGCCTCCTCCTTCTCAAGTTCTTAGGCCCCTGAGTGTCTCATTCTCTGGGTGTGTCACATTCCATCTCTTTAGGTACTTCCATTGTGGCCAAAAAGGAAAATGGTAAATACTCATGTAATGCATTTAGTCACACATTACAACCCAGCGGAAGTCAGAGTCGAAAATAATAAAAATGTGCCAATGCTAAAAGCTGAATTTCTATAATATTCAGCAACTGTTGGGTTTCTTTGGAGACTTGAAAATGTCATTAAAAAAAATGAAAACCTGAAACTTTGAAAGTCATATGACACACAACCTTTAGGACATCAAGGAGACCAATAACCTCCACGTGTACCTTCAAACAGAGTTACCTTCTTACATTTCATTAAGGAGATATCAGAGATAACAGGAATAATGTGCAATTAGATCATAGGTGGATATATTAATAATCACAGAGCTAAAAAACCAAAACAAAACCAATTCAGCATCACATCTTGCTAGTACTCTCCAGTAAAACCTCTGAAAACTTCCTATTATCTAGCAAGTTGATTTTACAACGCTCATGATGTATCCTCAGCATTTTCAAGAAGCATAATAGGAGCATCCACACTTAGAAAATGAAAGCCAGCCCTGGCTGGTTTGGCCCAGTGGACAGAGTGTGGGCATGAGGACTGATGGGTCTCAGTTTCGATTCCGCCCAAGAGCACATGCCCAGGTTGCGGGCTCCATCCCAATGGGAGGCAAGCAAGAGGCAGCCGATCAATGATTCTCTCTCATCATTGATGTTTCTATCTCTCCCTCTCCCTTCCTCTCTGAAATCAATAGAAAATATTTAAAATATTTTTTTAAAAAAAGAAAATGAAAGCCATATAAAAAATGATCTCATATGATTTTTGCAGCCTAACTTCTTCAGTTTAATTCTTCCATAGTCATGTTCATAATGAATCAAGCTATAAGTAAATTCCTGGGAGTTCATAAACATCATGCTTTATTTAGCCAAAAGACCCTTTCATTTATTTATTTATTGCCCTAAGAGGTTTGTGGTTGCAGACATGTTGGGAATTACTTTGGGAGCTTAACAAGATGGTTTTCTCTATCCCCAGGCCAGCCCCGCAGGGCCTGCCACCCGCTCCCAGGCTCACAGGGAACTGCAGTGGCCCATCAGCACAGCTGCTCCCATTGCTCTCACTACCACTGCCTCCTCCAACTTGCACCCAAATCAATCGTAGATCATACAGATGTCATGTCCCTGTGATGTGCAACTTTCATGCAGACCTAAGACCATGAGGAAAACAAACTCTTCACAAAGTGGCTCCCAAACCAGCACATCCCATGAATCCTGACGTTCCTCCTCTCCACAGACTCCTCAGCAGAGACCGCTCCAGGGGGCTGGTGTGCAGATCACATGACTATGAAATCCCATGTATAAAAGCAAGCATTGTCTACTTTTCCTTAACATATCAAAATCCTGGATAAGATCAACAATCAAGTAACATTTCAATCCCCCAACAGCCTTAAGCCAATTGATCAAGCTCTTCTCTTTGGTTCTCAATCCCGCACCCCAATAAATAACACAAAGTCCAGTAAAAGCCATTTTAGTCAGCTTTTGGAGCAGACTGTCAGCATTTACTTTCAATAAAAGATTAGGATTATGTGAAGGGGAAAGCTTTTAACTAAAACAAACAATGCACATTATGAACTGAGATACTAACAACAACTGCCCAACACATTTCTGTCATGCCTTTCAAGTGCTCCTGGGCCATCAGAGTATTCACTGAAAACATGCTCCCTTCCTTCTTCATGCTCGACCTCCAGTCACAGATGAGTTCTCTGTGCCTGTGATTCGTGCGTGGAGGCTGATCTCCAGGCAGCCAGCAGCTGTTCAGATCTTTGCCTGGATGGATGTCATCCCCACTCCCCCCTCTTCCTGCACCTCCAGCTCCAGGTGTCCTTGAGGCCGCCTACCCAGCGGATCATCTCAACTGACCCTGTGCAAGGAGTTGCAGGTGGCTTCACAAGTTACCTACAGAACGAGGCACAAGCTCTTCCACCTCTGCCCCGGTCCTCCTGCAAGCCCTCTGCCCTGTCCCCACCCAAAAAGTCATGGCAAAGATCTGCTCACCACCTAGGAAGTAATGGTTTTTATGGCTTTTCCATCTGCTGTGAGCATCTAACACCCAGATAAACGAATGCCTATTTCTTACATGCAATTCACATTCATTTCCCTTCCCTGACAGAGGCACAAATGTCTAAGCATAAGAAAATGCTTTCCCTCTTCGGCATGGAAATCAGGAGGTACAGTTTCCATGGACAGTCAGGAGACCAAATTTCAAAACTAATTTATATTTTTCAATGGGAACCATTTCTCTTAGTTAAAAAAAAAAAAAAAAGAAAAAAAGAAAAAGAAAAAGTATTTGATTCAGGAGCAGAAAAGTTTATACCAGTCTTATTCATATGTTAACTACGAATCACAGCAAATCTAAGAGCACAAAAGACTTAAATTTAATACTATTATAAGCTAATATGTAAAAAAAAAAAATGCATCTATAGGCATGATTAAAATAGGGCCAGCAATGTTCCATACTGAAGCAGATTAAAAACGAAATGCTTAAAAATATTAGCTACCCTAGGGAGTATTCAACAATATGAAAATGCCCCAAATACTTACTAATATGGAGAAAGATTTTGGTGTCCTACCTTGAAGTGTTGTAGTTAGCTCCATGGAGCTACTGAGAATAAAATGAACAAATATAATAAACTCTGCCAAGCGAACATATAAAAAGCCACATGGACACAATTCCAGGTGACATGTTTGATTCTGAGCACAGATGTGAATTATGGGAAAATACTAAGTAAATAAGTGCAAATTCATAAAAACAGACCAAGAGACTACTAAGCCCCTCCCAGCTCTAAATTCTATGATTCTTAGAATAAACTTATAGTAGGGATGAGGGAAACAACACCATTCCTTCCTTCTATTGGTCATGATGGCTGTTTAGATATTTAAGTTATCTGAAGCTTCCTTTAAGCTCAGAACTCTTTTTCTACAGAGACTGCATTTCCCAGGGTACCCAAGACTTCTCTGGTTCCCAGCAGACTGAGGAGAGGGTCTTCTCTATCACCTGCTATTTAAAACTCATTACACTTTGTGTATTATTTTAGTTTAAAATACGAAAATATTCACATTAGGAATACAGATAAATAACCTAATAATAATTGGGACATCATTTGAATCTGTTAATGAATCACTTCCTTTTCCTGCAAATCTGGGTTGTTAAAATACATGTTAGTGTCTACCTGAACACATTGGAGGGTTCATCCTAACCCTTCATGTTAATTCATAGAGCAGCTGCACATCACTGAGGGGCATTGTAGAGGGAAGTATTCAGAACTTTATTTTCCATATAAAACTCCTGGGTGTAAATCATCATTCTAAAGTATCTTTCAAACTTCCCCCTCTCCTTAAGCAGAGTATGGTGAATCAATGTATGATTAATCTAACCTTTTTGGGCAGTGACTCAGGATCATGGCAATGAACAACTATTACACAAGATGCCTTTGGAAACTAGGGTAAATATCCCTCCTGCTTCAGTTCTGCCTCTATCCCAGTGGTCGGCAAAGCTTGGGAGCCACATGCGGCTCTTTGGCCCCTTGAGTGTGGCTCTTCCACAAAATACCATGTGCGGGCGGTTGAAACTTCATGGCCCATGTGCAGAAGTCGGGCGAGTTTATTTTGAAGAAATGGCATTAAAACACTCAAGGGGCCAAAGAGCCACATGCGGCTCGAGAGCTGAGGTTTGCCGACCACTGTTCTATCCCATAGGCCTCAGTGGGCCATGTTTTTTTGTTGTTGTTGTTAATCCTCACCCAAGGATATTTTGAACATTGACTCTTTTTTTTTTTTTGAGAGAGAGAGAGAGAGAGAGAGAGAGAGAGAGAGAGAGGAAGGGAGGGGGAGAAAGAGAGAGAAGCATCGATGTGAGAGAGACACATCATGGTTTGGCTGCCTCCTGCATGAGCCCCTGACCATGGGGATGGAGCCTGCAACCACAGAGGTACGTGCCCTGACCAGAATTGAACCTGAGACCCTTCAAGTCCACAAGGTGATGCTCTCTCCGCTGAGCCAAACTGGAATTTTTATTGAGAACACAGGCCATTGTAAGAAATATCAGAGAGGGCTCCTCTGCTCACTTGACCCAGTTTCCCCCAAAGGTAGTAACCAGCCATACTGCTAGCATTCTTCTGCCTCACCCCTGAAGCCCTTTCTTGTTGCTATTAGCATATCTCCTTCTGATGGCTTTTATCCACTCTAACCACCAACTTTGGACTCTAACTTATTGTTGCTGAACATGGGAGAAACCCGCTGCTCATGGCCATGGCCATATCTAAAGTAAGAATAAATAGTGCTAGAGTGCGGACCTAAAAGATCATCATGAATGAAGGCTTCTGAACGCTTTATTCTGCACAAACCCTCATCTCCTGCTGGTTCTCTCTGACTCACATGATGAATATTCTGGACCCAAGAATGTCAGATAAGTAAGTGGCCTCCACATAAGTGTTGTATTACTTTGGAGTCCATCAAATACGGATTAGCTGCTGTTTCCATACTAGCAATTGGTACTCTGGCAGTATCCATTGTACTCTTTTTTGTTTGCTTGCTTGCTTTATTTTTTTATTAATTCTCACCTGAGGATATTTTTTTCCATTGATTTATTGATTTTTAGGAAGAGTGGGAGGGGAGAGGGGAAGAAGGAGAAGGAGGGGAGAGAGAAGGGACAGGGAGGCAGAAACTTCATGTGAGACACACACATTGATTGGTTGCACAGCTGGCAGAGGGAGATGGGAGGAGAGTGGGTGGGATTGAACCTACAACCCAGATACATGCCCTTGATCAGGAATTGAACCCTCAACCCTTCAGTGCATTGGCTGACGCTCTAACGACTTAGCCATACGGGCCAGGGCCCCAGTGTCATACTCTCAAATTTTCCACCAGGCCTCATTAATACTTTGAAATAAACACACATAGCCTAAAAAAAAAAAAAATCATTTTTTTTCTGGAATCACTGATGTTTTTGAGAAAGTTTTAACTCATCTGTCACTTGTACTACTTGAAACAACTCAATTATATGAGTTGAAGGAATAAAGTTCTAAAAAAGAGACGATAAAGAACATAATCAATGTGCTTTAGAGACATCAGCAAGTAAGAAAACTGTCACTTTGTTCTACTGCATTAGGAACTTCTCAAACAAAGAGGCCTGATGGAGGCAGACAGAAGGGGCTTAACAGCTTAAGAAACGGGAAGGATGGTACAATTAACTGTCACACAGTCAGATATAATTCACTCTGATGAGGCCAAAGAAAGAAAACAAGGCAAAGAAAGTGCCTATCTTGTCTCTATATAATATCCAGATATCCCAGGACTGCAGATCACCTTTTCGTCAAAGGTTATCATAATATACGTTTGGCCTGAGAAGAAAGGCATAGCCTTTGGAGGGAGGGGGGAAGGAAGGGAAAGAGAAGAGGAGGAAGAGGAAGAAGTCTTATCTGAACCACGAGGCTCACTCCAAGGAGCCGAGTGCCTAACCTTAGGTATTCCAAGGAAAAAACAACTGCATTTCTTATTACTGAGTCCTCCCCGCTCCACAGAGCCAGCCGGCCAAGTGGAAAACGGCCACAGCCAGCCCTGCGGAGAGCTGCCTCCCGTGCCCTGGCAATCCGCGGGTGCAGCGTTGTAGACGCAGGACACAGCCCGGGGAGATCTGGGAGGAAGCGGTGGTCGGGAGGGGGGAGGGCAACACTAAAGCAACTTCTCTACCGGAGCCCATGATGAGTGTTACAGGCGAGAGCTCGCCCTCACGGTGTTAAAAGATGCTCCAAAAACAAAACAAAACAGAACAAAAAACCAGCTCAAGACTAGGGACCATAAAACAGAAAACGTGTGTGGTGTTAAAAATACTAAGGAAAACAAGGTTTTTATTCTAAAACAGATGTACAAGGAGAATTTAGTTTCTCCTCACGTGACAATAGAGTCTCATTAGTTTTCAGAGTGCCAGACACACTAGGATCAGACACTGTGAAGATGGCAAGAAAAGAGCCCCCTCCCCCTCCTTCCAGGAAAGAGAAGGAAGCCACAACAGAAATAGCTGGGGCCTGCTGCCGAGTACCGGACAGTCTGTGCATCGGGAGAGGTTCCCCTGCGACGTGTGCTATAGTGAGCTGAAGCATGCCTATATATGGGCTGTTTACGCAGGGATTAGATACAAACACCATGCAGAACTTCCATGAGGCCAGACCTGGCTTGTCAAGAGCTCAGTTTCTCCGCATTTATGGCCACAAACATCCCCTAAGCCCAAGCTAACTTCAGATGCTTCAAAAAGCAACGTCTCATGACTTACTGACACTTGGAGGCCCCCCCACACACACACACTCCCCGCACCCACCTCACACACACACTGTCCCCCACTCTCCATCCAACCTCGCCTCCTGCCCTCTCCGCCTCCCACGCCCCTCACAGGGCAGCCACCCCATGGGCCTGCAGCACAACTGGGCACTGAAGAATGTCTGCTGAATGGGGCCTATGTTACATGATGAAGGGCATGGGCTAGCACGCCATCCATTTCTGGAGAAACAGCTGACAAGGCTGAGGCCTCTCACACAGGCTCCTCATCAGCACAAAGCATTTTCATCACATCAAATGTTCTGCTCTGGAGAAGGAGAGCCAGACACTGAGGGGGTGGTGGTGATGTGTGTGTGTGGGGGGGGAGGTGGGGGAGGGAACGGGGGCCTGTAAGAGGGGGGCGCTGTAAGGGAATATCTGAAGATGCTTTAAGTCCCGGAGAAGAAAGGGGGAGCAGAGGAGGAAGGAGAAGGAGAGGGAGAGAGGAAGGCAGAGAGGAGAGAGACAGAGACAGACAGGAGGGAGGCGGGTGGCGCAGGCTTCATCACTGGCTTAAACAGTCTTGCCCAACCTGTTCTGTGGTATGTTCTGTTAACTCCTTTCTGGCAAATGGATGCAAACAGCAACTCCTTTCTTTCCTCTTCTTTTCCCACAGCCATACTGCAATTTGAGGCAGACTCGTGGTGAAAGGTCCCAAAGAAAAAGGTTAAACACATTACTGACTAGTCTCAAACACATAATTTTTATCATATAGTGTGAGACTTTCACTACAAGCTTTTAGTGCTATCATCTTGCTGGATAATACCAACTTCCCAGCCCTCCCCAACTCCTAACTCTCCTCCCTCCCCTTGAATATACATAAAGTGAGGTTAGCTCCTCAAACATAGGTACGTGGAAGATAGGCTGAGCCGGGCCCAGTTTTCATGCATTTGAGCAAACCACTATGTAAGAAGAAAGCATAAGGTCAATGATTTTTCTTGTTATTATTATTTTGCCTGGCACTAGGCATTTATAGGGTTAACAGACAGCTTGCAGACCAGAAATCTACCTGCTTAGCAACAGAAGCATCAACTAAGCCACACTGGCTGTTTTGACACAGGAAAAGCAGTTTCTACCTGGTGAAAATACCTGGTGATGTTTCAGTTGCCATTTTAAGCAACACACACATTAATCACAGGAAAAGAGCAGCCAAGGAACAACATAAAGGGACAAATGTCCAATGAGAGTTTACCCAGCTTATGGTACAGATCAAACCAAGCATGAAAATACAGGGCCGCATATGGGAAAGGCCCTCTGCAAGTTCAGAGCAGCCTCGTGACGGAGAAACTGCCCCGGAATCAGAAACACCTGCGGGCGGTCCCTCTCTCCCGGACCGTCTGCAACTGCTGAGGCCGCCCGCGACCTTACGGACTCTTCATGCAGTGGGAGACTTACTCCTTACAGAAAGGCAGATTCCCTGCTCTCAACAGAGAGGTGGAAAGGAAAGCATGAACCTCACAAAAGGTGGCACTTTTTTTCCTTAAACATGTTAGTATGTCTGAATTTTAACAAAATGTAAATGCAATCCAAGGCGCCTCCATAATTTATGAAAGACAACAAATATTATTTGAAGTCTAAATATCTACCTTAAAACCAACTATAGAAAGTTTCTTCATTTTCAGCAAATGATTGTTTCCTTTCTGGAAGCTCCAGGACACTGAGGTTGCAGCGTTGGTTGCTGTAGGATGTTTACTGCTGTTTTAACACAAATTTGTCTCCCTAGCCAGAACAAAGAAGGCCTAAAAGCAGTTAGAACCAACCATTTGGCCCAGTTGTTGAATATGTAAAACACAGCAGAAAACTATGTTAATGCACCCTTTTAACTAAAATACAATTAGAAGGAATATTGTCAATGTATATGTAACATAGACAGGGTGTCCCCCAAAAATGTATACACACTTTGAATGATTATAAAGTCAGTGTTTATTTCCAAAATTTAAAAGAGTCTACAGAAATGAGTAAATTTTTTTTTGTCAATGCCTGTTTTCAAATGGATGACTGCTCTGGTCCAGGCACTGCTAACACGAAGCAATGAAATTGCCAACATCAGTAATCATTTTGTTACATATTTGTGTGCCCTCAATTCATCGACTGTTACCAGTTTTGTGCCATAAACTTTATACACCCCCCCCAAAAAAAAAGGTCTAGTGGCACTTTGGGATAAATATTCTTTGTTCAAATCTTAGGCTGGCTTCACCCCTTATTTCAAATCAGTTAAACCTAAAAAGAACTGAAAATTAAGTGAGTTATCAGCTGTTAAAATGTGTATACATTTTTTAGGGATACCGTATATAATTACAGAGCCCAGGAATGTATATGTGAGAGAAACAAAATAGAAGTAAAATTTTTAACTTTAATGGTATCATTTTTGGAAATGATGATACCCAAATTCTCGAGAAAACCACTTTGAGAGTTTGATGATGATAGCTTCTCCTTTAAATTCCAAACTGAGGACAATACTTGAAGACAAAGAGATTGTGTGTAAAGTTTAAAAAGAAGGAAATATAATGACCCAGGAAAAATAAAACTTTCTAACTTCAATATAATTTAAAAACACAATTTCAAAGTCACATGGTTGAGATTATTTTAAAAAAACATATATGCAAAACCAAACCACAAAAATAATCTTCTCTTTTAATGCTTTTATAAAGTAAATACCTGCACTTATTCAGAATCCCTATAGTAATAATTTGAGCAAATAAAACCTTATTTCTGAAACTTATATTTCAAAAATGTAAGCTGGGTCAAAGAAACTGTAGTGTGGACAAAGTGGTGGTATTTAAAGCAAAAATCTGGCCTATGCAGGGGAATAAAGAAAGAAAGAAAAGGGGGAAAAAGGCAGCAGTGATGCACTCTGCTTGCAGGCAGAGTGGGCTGCAAGGCCAGTTGTATCCAACAGTTGTGCTTGAAACAACAAATGGTGCATTCATAAACTGCAAAAGCCATGCCTGTTAGAGGCTGTAAAGTCTGCACACGAAATGATGAGCAGCCGACTTGCTGTTGTTCCACAGAAAAGGAGTGAAACAAGGAATGAATTTAGTTAGAGGCACAGGCTGTCCCTTCAGCTGTGGCAAAATGGTGAGCAAGAGGGTCTAAAGAGGCCCCAAGTACCACATACCCTCTTCTAACAAGAACTGGGCCTAATGATAATTGAGTCAACACGTCTACATAAGATAATACTGGGAGAACCTTGCAAGGGAAAGAGTTTGAGGAGAAATCAGAGAGTACATCCTCCTCTTACCCTTAAGAAAAACAAAACATTCAGCATCCCAAAATCCACAGCTTCAGATCAAGGGATTAAACACTGGTAGCTTTATTACCTGTGACTTTACCTCTCCATGGCCTTAACAAAAGAAACATCTGGTACCAGCTACTCAGCATCCCTGATAATTCTGTCAGAGCACCAACTGCTTAAAAAATTAATTAGTGGCATTTACACTCGCCAATGCAGACAGCCTATTCTATCAGAGATACCACAATATCTTGCTTCAATAGGAAACACAGGGTTGCAATGAGCAAGCATTAGATGAGAGAATTTCAAGGTTCCTGTCATCTCCTAAATCTATTTTTTTAATTTCGTGGCTCAAATATATTCATCTGTCTCATTTGCTATAAATGTAAGAGTAACCTGTTTGAATCACCCAGAAAGCATTTTCGAATGGACAAGCCTCAGCCTTAACATCTCAATCTCCCGGAGAGGGCCCTAGCAGGTGTGTTAGGGAAAAGTGTGCCCCCCCCCCCCCCAGCTTAAGAATCACTGGTTTGGATGCTGTGGCCCAGGGAAAAGTGATCACCAAAAAAAGCACATAAAAAAATGAGAAACGTCACAAAGTGAAGAGGCTGTGCAAAGACTGAAATTGTTCTAAGTTGTTCCTGGAGTAGGAGGAAGTCTCCCCGGTGCGGACGGCAGCCACCTCGGGCTCTGCCCCAGCCACATGACCGAACAGAGAAGCAGGCAGGAGCCTGTGCCCTGTCCACTGTGCCAACTCTCAGAGCAGGGCCTGCCTGGGGAAGATAGGGCACACTCAGCAGGGTGCCTCTGCGGCAGCTGGCCTTCAGCCATCAGAAATAGGGCTGCCAGTTACCAAACGACCTGTTGTTCTCACTCGGTAAGGTACCTGAAGTACAGAACATGAAGAAACTGCATCCCAACTGATGGGATAATATTAAAATACTGATTCTGGAGGCAGAATGCGGTGTCCCGCTTTCAGGAGAGGTGCGAGGCTAGGAAGAGGTTGAGATTTAAAACCTGAAGCTACAAGCGCTTGTTTGGTTCTACTTTGCCCCTTGGCCTCAGTTCTCAGAAGGCGGGTCGTACTAGAAAGGAGAAAACGGTTGCCCAATATTCTGCGTAAAAGGACAGAAAGGACCACATGCTGCCCTGCTTCCAAGCCCTAAACGCCCCCGCCCCCCGCAGACATTCTCCTGTCCCACTACACAGAAGCTGCTCTCCCTCCGTCCTTCAAATTCCAGTTCAAGGTTTGGGGCCGCACCCTCCTCCTTGTAATGAAGGGCTCTGCGGGCATCATTTTTTTAAACATCTACCTGCTGTTTTCATTTTTAACACAGCAATCAAGTAAACAAATGTCTTAAGCAGACTTCTTCTGGAAAATAAATACAAAACGCGCCTATGCAAGCTTCTGAAAATGTAAAAAGTGGTCACAGGCTGAATAGTCTCAAATTAGCAAAAAAGAGAGAAAGGACTTCACTCAGAGCGCACACATTTTGTAATCTCTCCCTAAGAAGAATTCACTTTTAAGAAACCAAGCTCAATTACTGCACGGGATCTCTGAAGTTCTGTGGTAGTTCCTTAAATCGCAGCTGGGGCCTACGCGGGCTGAGCGCGTCAAGGTCTTCTTGGAAGAGGAGCGGGCGCTGCCCACCGGGAAGAACAGCCCGGCCCCGCCCCCGCCGGCCTGCTGACCAATAGGCGCCCGCCGCCCTGACTGACGGCCCCGCCGCCCGCTCCGGGAGCCGCCCAACGCGGCCCCGGGTGGGACGAACGGCCGGGAGGGCCCGGGCTGGACCGGCGCCCCTGCCAGCCCCCTCCGGCCGGGCCGCCGTCGGCCCGCCTCCCACTCGCCGCCCTCGTCGGAACTGCACGGGCGGGTCCCCGGGGGACCGCGGCTGACGCGCTTTCAGCTGTGCGAACACATCTGCTTAGACAGCATCCCCAGTGTACGAAGGCTCCTCGGCCCGAGCCTGGCGCTCCCCCGGCCCGCCAGCCGCCCCCGGCCCGCCAGCCGCACGCCTTCCGGACGGGGAGTCCGGGACCCCAATCCAGCCAGACAGCCTCAATCCAGTGCCTCCAGGGAAGAGACACGACCCTACGCCGCAACTGGTGTTTTCTCTCCCCAGCTGCAGCCTCCAGAGTTGTCTGAGCTAGTCGCCACGGCGGATGCACAAACGACCATATAGCCAGGGAGCAAAAGGGGGTGCCCAGTGGCAAACTTTATTTGGATTCTTCCATACACCCTCGCTGCACTGAAGGCAGGAAGAGGGTAATATGGATTGTCCGTAATTAAAAACAAAACAAAACTTGCATGCCCTTTAAAGTGCATAAATTACATTCCTGTTATGGAAAAGGATACAAAGGCAAGAATTTTAGAATATTACATGATTTCTGAAACAAGCATGTTTATTTAATCTATATTTAGCAATATTTCATTCTAGCACTTGTATTATGACTTACTGTGTTAAGTCCGGAAATGAAATTAGTTATCAGAGGACAATTCCAAATAACCTTTAGAAGAGAAAAAAAAAGGGAATGCCCTGTCAATCTGAAAGAGATCTTCTGAACCACTTTGTTACAGTTCTTTGTTGCCTTTCATCCTAGAAGGCAGCCCTGAATAAAATTTAAGTTTTTAAAATATATTTTTATTGGTTTCAGAGACAAAGGGAGGAGAGAGAAATAGAGAGAATCATAGATGGTCTACCTCCTGTACAGCCCACACTAGGGGATCCAGCCCACAAGATGGGCATGGGCCCTGACCAGGAATCAAAAGGTGACCTCCTGGTTCTTAGGTGGATGCTCAACCACTGAGCCACGCCAGCTTGGCACTGAGATTATTTGTTTAAACGGAAGGAAAAAGTTTTAAAATCACTTGCCTTGCAGTTCGGAGAGGGAACATCTGAAGAAATTTGCTTTAACCCCAGTACATAGAAATGCTAGGCAGAGTAGCCTTGATAGGCCCACAAAACGAAAGAGAAGAAACTTAGTGTGAAACAATGTCTTTTCCCCAAGTTCTAAGTAATTTTTAAATACTCAACATCCATGTGACCTTGGACTCTCATTTTCATCTGTCTCTTGCAGTACACTCTCTTTGCTAACCATTCAGCACACTGCAAGTCCTGATAAAAGTAGTTAATGTTTACTGAAACCTGCGCATGAACTGTACTAAACCAGATAGCAGTGAAAAGGCAAAGTTCTGTTAACAGCATCCATGTACAATAAAAGGAAAAAAAAGAGGGGGTGGGGGAACAAGGAGAATCATTTTTTTCTGTCTGGTTTGAACTTAAAATTTCTCACTGATGAAATGTTGGCATACATCCCCAACAATGCCTTTAGTCTATTTTGTTCTCTTGGGGAAAATTGCAATACAAATATACTTAAACTATCTAACATTTTTCTTTTCTTTTTTTAAAAAAATAGAATTAAAAACTGAAACCCATCTCTTTATATCTCATGTTCTCTTTCTTTTTTTTTTTTTTGAAGGCTACCTGATCAGTAGTTCAAATTATGATCTTAAACATTTATTCATTTGAATAGCTGCTTACAGGTTACAGCTAAACTATTTCATGCACACATTTAGTATTTCAATGGTTACCATCTAAAATGTTTTTCTATCCTTGTGCCTTTAGTTTTTCAAATGTGGAAACAGTTCATTTTAGTCTAATCAGATCTTTAATTCCAACACTCAATATTATATTCACTCTAAGCATATTGAATTAAATATCAGAATTTATATTTTAAAACTTAATGTTTTTTTTCCATTTTCACAGTCCCCTTTTCTCCCATTATTTCAGTTAAAGTAATATTTCAACTTACACACATACACACACAGAGACTGTATGTATCCAGAACAGGATGCTCTCAGGTGTTTAAGGCAACTTTCTCTCTCCCCATCCCCCTCTCGCTTAAAGGGCAGCAATAGAACCAGTCACCTTGGAAACAAACATCACCCAGTGTTTGCAGAACAAACAATGGTACCTTTTCAGCCAGTACCAGGCAGGCAGGCCAAGGGGCAGCCGAGCAATTCTGGGCCTTACAGGAGTGTTAACATATTGCATTCATTCGGTGCACGAAAAAGTAGCTCAGTACTAAAAATGAAGTGTTCTCAAACCTGTGAACCTTTGGCTAGAAACCTTAGACAAAACAAGTAAGGTTTAAAGTCATATGAGGCTATCCCTAGTCAGAAAAAAAAAGTTTCTTTATTGTTTTTAGAACTGCTTTATGTGCCTTATAAATACAATAAACAACACTTTTTGTCACTGAAAATTACGTTCTCCAGCAATTGGGAAGAAGTTGCTAAAAATATTTTTTCAAAAGAGCATGTTTCACTTAACTACTCCTGTAAAGCCATCATGGCATTTTTCTAATATGCCCCCTTTAAAACCATATACATTGCTGAGCACCTTAACCTAACCCCACTTGTGAATTTTTGGTGGTGATAAATCTGACTATAAGCTAGAAAAGTAAATTCGATTTTTAAAAATAGTACCAAATAGCTACATAAATTTATAAGGGCCCTGAATAAATAACCACTTTTGACCTTGGATGATAATAATTAAGCTTCCATTTAGAAGACTCACAAAAACTAAAATCATTTTGGGTAGCTCAAGTTTTAGGGGAGATTCCTGCTATGGTTTTTAAAAAGCTCAAACGAATAGTTAATTTTAAAAAAATGCAAGTGTTCTTCAGATCCTTTAGAATGAGATTTTTCAATGTTAACAGTAAGTTTCCTCCTTATTCTGGGTGTGTGCTGAAGTTTTCCTTTTCCTAAGTAAGAGAGAAGACTGGGCCCAGCTGAATTATTTGGATGGGAGTTTAAAGTCAGTTAACTACCACAGTAACTGGCATTTTCTATCACCTCCAGAATAAGAGACAAATGCCTAATTAACATGGACCAACATGCAGCTTAAACTGGAAAAGTGCCTTTTTCTTTATTTTCTTTCTTCTCAAAGACGTAGGTCTTTAACATCCTTAAGTTAAAGTACACAAAGGGTTGTATGGCCATCCGACTGAGGTGTAGCAGTCTAATTAATGCTCTTTTTGCAGCGACAGTAAGTCAGTTAACTTTATTAATCTTTCTGCCTGGGCATAAGTGAGTCAGGAGGACTCCTGAAAGAGAGCAAAAGGGTCATACTGGGTGCCCTTGAAAATGAAAAGGAACTCTGTAAGTGATGACTGATAATCCTGGAAACTACTGAGAGACACTTAAAGCGCAGCCGCTGGGCGCTGGGCGCAGCACCAGGCCCGATACGATAGGCTGGAAACTGAAGCTGTGGCTCCAGGGCAGGGAGAGGAAGAGGAGGAGTCAGGCAGCAGAGAAGTGACTCTGATCTCCCATCCTTTCCTGCAGCATCAGAGATAGAAAGAAGAGAGAACCGGGTGGGCACCCAACAAAAGAGGAACTGGAGCATTTCAGTCCTTTATCTGCTATTACACCTTTCCAAGAAAATGTTTTAGTAGACCAAATAAAAATTCCTACCTGGAGTAGTTTGGGCAAATGACTATCAGTTTCCCCAGATAGGCTAGTTTCAATTAACCAGTAAAACAACTGTTTTAATATTTGGCTTCTTTTTATTGCCTATTCTGTACCCCCCAAAATGTACATGCATGTCACACTCATAATAGAAACCATAAAGTTATGGAATGTATTCACAGTTTCTGCAGACAAAATGCCAATAGCCAGACAACTTCTGAACCAAAGCTAGGTCAGTACTGAAACAATGGCAGTAACTGCAGGCGGTTTCTCCACCCTCTGCTCTGGATTCCAGCTGCTCGCACCCCTCCCAGCACCCATTCCAGAAGGCAGCTCCTTCCCTGGAGGCCCAGGAGGCCTTCGGGGAGGCAAGGCCCGAGGAAGGCACTTTCTCAGTCCCTCCCTGCTCCTGCCTCCTCCTCCCAGGCCTTCCTGGAAAACCCGAGGACGGACTGAAAGTGGAGTCAGTTGCTGGGCTTTGGAGAAGGAACTTCCCTTACTGAGCCACTCCCTTCCCCAGATCCAGAGCAGTGCAAGATCCAGGGTGCTGACCCCAACTGCAAGCAGCTTCCTCCATCTTCTAAAAGAACCTCTCAAAGGGGCAGAATTGGAAAAGGAAGTGAAAGAAGGAGGCCCAGGTGCCACGGTGGCTTTCATTTTTCCCCTCTCAGTATTTCTATCCAGTTTTGTTTCACTGCCCCCTCCCAGAATGGGTATATGAACTGATATGTGCATAACCTTTAATGAAATTCTGCAGGAAACACAACAGGTTTGATTAACGACAAGCTTTTACAAACCACCCGATAATACAGCTCTCTTGGAAGTCTTAGGGTACAGAACTCAATCCATTTTGAAGAAAGATATTTATCCTTTGTTGATTTAAATTTAAATGTCTTTATAGATTGGTATTCATTACTTTGTGCACTTATGCCTGAAAGTCATCTTTTCTCCTGTTCAAAAAATAAGAGAAAACTCTCCTTATGTATTCCTAAGTAATTATGTATTCATAAACTCCTCCACAAATAACATCTCTTACAAGAAGCTTAGTTATTTGCTATTATTGCCTAATCCCTGGGACCTGAAGCAAGCTTCTAAAGGGGGAAGAACCCCAGTTGATTAAACAATTCTTCAAAATAAATTAAAATTCTTAAAATATTATTTATAATTTATTTCTATTTTTTTAATGATAATAACAGCTATAAAACCAAGGCAAGAGAAGGCATTGATGGAGTCCCCTTTCAAACCAAACCTTGAGAATCAGAATTGTAAAACTGGAATTCTTGAAATTATGTTTAGAGGGCTTTTTCCTTGGAAACCTTTGTGAGGTCAGTGTCCCTCAGAAATAACCATCGCCTTCCCTGCGTGCACAGGAGCTTCATGATGGCTAAGTGCACCAGTCATGGGAGGTACCGGTCCCACTGTACAGATGGCCGCCACCCTGTAACTAAGATCAGCTGGTGGAAAAGAAAGAAGATGCTGCCTGGGGCATTATTGAGTCACCTCCTAAGAATGTGATAAAGGAAAAAGATTCTGTCCATTTCACAGAGAGAAAAAATGAGGTACAAGATATAATATCTTTTTTTTAATCTTTTTCTTTGTGTTAATCATCCAAGGGTATTTTCCACTGACTTTTAGGGAGAGTGGAAGGGAGGGGAGAGACAGACAGAAACGGCAATGGAAGAAAGACGCATCAACTGGTTGTGTCCCGCACGCACCATGACCAGGGCCAGGAATAGAGCCCACAACTGAGCTATGCGCCCTTGACCGGGTAGAACTATATTTTTTCATGAACTATTATCAAGGTTAGGCTTGGGTTTGGGGCCTTCATCTCCTAGCTAACAAATCCCGCCCTCTCTAACTCTATATAATAAAACTCTAGTATGCAAATTGACTGACCTGTGGAACAACCTGCAGAACGACCAGTCACTATGATGCGCACTGACCACCAGGGGGCAGACGCTCAATACAGGAGCTGCCCCCTGGTGGTCAGAGTGCCCCCTCAGGGGGAGAGCGGCTCAGCCAGAAGCCCTAAGCCGGGCTCACAATTGGCGAGTGCAGCGGGAGCCTCTCCCGCCTCCAAGGCAACGCTAAGGATGTCCACCTGATGGCTTAGGCCTGCTCCCCACCATCAGTCAGACATCCCCTATGGGCTCCCGGGCTGTGAGAGGGCGCAGGCTGGGCTGAGGGGACCCCCGCCCCCTCCCCCAGTGCACAAATGTCGTGCACCGGGCCCTCTAGTTCAAATAGTAATAGCCCATGACCCACCCCCCAAAAAATTATGTCATATCAAAATAATGTGATTTTCATGTCTAAGAACACTTGAATGAATAATACTTATCACAGATTTTTAACAGATATAGTATAATTTAAAGGCTTGTACAAACAGCTTTTTGTTGTCCACACATGTAATAAATCTCATTTCTGTAATATGAGTAATATATCCATAGAAAACCATCTTGAATGAGATATATAATAAAATAATCTCTACTCATGAGAGTAAATAATTTTACCTTTTCTTTTGTGCTTTATAAGATTTTTCTTCCTTTTTGTTCATTTTAAAAGTTTTTACGGTCAATATGAGTTATATGTGCAATGAAATAAAAACCCAAGGGGAAAAACAATTTTTATACTTAAGAACATCTACCCTGGCCTCATGTTCCTCACTGTCAACTAAAGGGTGTAAGGAGAATAACTGGACAGTGATCCCTGAGGCTGCTTCTTATTGTAAACAGAGAAGATGCAAATATAGTTTAATCAAATCTTGACAATCAACCACTTGGCCAGGGTGGATTTAAAAAGATTTTATTAATTTCACTACTTGTTTTGCTTGATAGATAGTATACCAAAAATAGGAACATTAGACTGTTAAAGAATGTTTTTAAAAATTTCAGTCCCTAGCAAATTTTCAGCTTGCTAATTTGCACAGCAACCCTGCCCAAAATGAAGGCATATGCAGACAAGAGGCCTGAAACCCAACAAACGCAAATGCCACTCATAGGATGTTTACACTGTGCCAGGTACGAGTAAGTATTTATAGTGCTTTACATCATGCTCTACGATCCCATGACATAGATCTGATTACTCTCTAAATTTTACATGTGTAAAAAAGATGTGCTGTTTTTTTTTTTTAAAAAAAAGCTAACATTTTTCAACTGTGATGTATGCCTATGAGCAAATTACACAACAACTCTGTCTCAAAGCTCCACCTATAAAACAGGTATATTAATCCCTACCTCATTCATTCTCTCAACAAACACTGGCTGCACATGCAGGATGTGCCAGGCACTGAGGCAGGTGCTCGGGATCACAGGTGAACAAGAGGTAAAAAGGGACAAGAAAACTCTCATGGAGCTTACATTCTAACGCAAGGAAAACAGGTGCCTAAAACACAGTGGGTGCTTGATGACTGTTAGCTCTCTTTCTTCCCTCTTCAGAAGTGGAAAGGGCATTAGAAAACAAATCCAATAGAAGCCAATGAGCTTTAAGTTGGTGCCAAATTAGAAAATTTTGTTTAATAAATACAGAAGAGCAAAAATTAAGAGCATGAGTACTGGAGCATGTGTACTGGGCTCAAATTCTGAATCTGTTCATGGCTGGAGTGACCTTGGTCAAGTTATTTAAATTCTCAAAGCCTCAGCTTCCCTGGCTGTAAAATGGAGATATCAAAACCTTATAAAATAGATGCAACAATTAAATGAGACAAAGTACAAAAAGAAGGGGGTACAGAGGCTCCTATATATTAAGGGCACCTGGTATGATCAGACCCCATCTTCCATATCCGCAAAATGTGGACAATGACCAGCTTGGTAGGGGTGCTGTGAAGACTATGGAGATCATGCACAAAAAGTATTTCACACAATAGGCACATAGATGGTACATATGTGCTTAAAAATGACTGTGAAGCCCTGGCCAGGTAGCTCAGTTAATTGGAGCGCCGTCCCATACACAAAGATTGTGGGTTTGATTACCCGTCAGGGCACATACACAGGTTACAGGTTAGATCCCTAGTCCAGGTGCATTCAGAAGGCAGCCAATCAACATTTCTCTCCCTCTCTCCCTTCCTCTTGCTCTAAAAACCAAAAATAATAAAAAGCACATATTCTCAGGTGAAGATTCAAAAAAAAAATAATATAAATAAGTAAGTAAATAAATAAATGACTATTAACACACGTGAATGGGGAAGGGCAGGGATGGCAGGCTCGCAGACAGAGCTCCGAAGAGCGGAGCTGGGAGGCCTCACCGGGGCTAGGAGCCAGGGAAGAGCACTAAGGTCATAGCATCGGTGTCCAGTCTGTCTAGAGTGGGATAGATGCAGGTGACTGTGAAATGACAAAGCAACCACATCTGAGTCACCGGGGTGGCATCCAGAACGTGTGGATCATGTGGGCCGTGGCTCTGGTCAATTCTGCTCTAGGCACTTTCGGCTTTCCCAGAAGCTGAAGGAGCAAAGGGAAGAAGTGGGAAGGGATATCTACTTTGCAGGTTTCTAGAAGAAGGCAAGTTGGTTATGGAAGGCAAAAAAAAAAAAAAAAAAAATGATTTTGGGGAATTATCAGTAAAATTCAGACATTCAACCTCCTGTTGCCCTCACATTAGGGCAGGAGAGGGCACCCCTTCGCTCCTTCTGGGCCGCAGCAGACAGCACCAGCTCATTTGTCACCACCAGGAATGCCACACACCAAAGACTTGAAAACTAGGTGTGTGTGTGGGGTTGGGGGCGAAGGCCTGCATGGGGGGGGAGGGCAGGCGGGCTCAGGTCCCACCGGGGGCCGCAGCACCTGGGCAGGTGTCGGTAGTACTGCAGACCAGGGCTCCACATACCACAATGCAGAACACACATGAGCCAGGAGAGCTACACTAACTAGTGCTATTAACACAGAAACCAATATGTCAACATTACAAACATGAGACAGTATTAAGTAAACAAGTCCCCAGAGAGATATACCAGACCAAAAGATCTGAACCAACCCTTCTGTGTCAGAGCCCAAACTGGAAACAGGTCTCCCATTGCCCTACGTGCCCTACCCACCCCACGTCACCCTCCGAGAGTGGCTCACCAGGAGCTGGTAGCTAAGAAGAAAATACTGAGCCAGAGTGTGTGATTCAGTTTTTAAACAAGTCTATGGCCATAAAGAAATAAAGCCTGCCTGTGTGTGTGCATTATTCCAGTGGCTTTAGGCAACTCGGAGATCCTGAGTGCTGCTTGGTTCATCCTGTACCAGCTGCCGAGATGCGCTCTGAGCCTCGGGCCAGAAATAAACAGCCAAGTGAGCCACAGCAGCCACGCAGGCCGGCACAGCCATGCTCCCCTCCAAGGATGCCTGCAAAGCCTCCTCAGGCCATCCTGCTCAAAACCTAGGACTCCCACTTACAGGAGGAAAGCTCCAATGCTGCCCCAGCCCACCCTGCCCCTTCCCGCTTGGACCCCACCCATGCCTTTTCCATAAGTCTGAGCCTTCCCAGGGGTACCTGGCTCAGCGTTCAGTCTGCACTCCCACAGACAAGAACCACCATGCTTAAAACTAGCATCTGCAGGAGTTGCTCAATCAGAGATAGTTCAGACAAAATTTGAGGCATTCAAATAATGTGTTATGCTCAAATCCAAGCAAACTGTTTAAAAAATCAAGACAAAAAAACTAAGTCAATGTTCTCAATTGTTGGGCTAGGAACTCTGTAAGTACCCAGGTTTAATGAGATTTTGTATAACAAAATAAATTCCCCAAAGCCAACGGAGATGGGCCATATAGCTTCCTGGTAGCCTAACTAGCTGCAAGATCTCAGAAATGTGGACATCTCTAAGCCTGTTTCCTGTCTTTAAAAAAGGAGAATGCACCTCAACCATGGAATAGCAGAGGCAACCCCAGCACACCCTGGGCATCTGGCACCTCCTTCCCTCACCATGTGCCCTGGCTGGCCACACAGGCAAAGGGAACCGCTCAGCGGCACTTTCAGACGCTTCTCCATCCCAGTTTCCCTCCTGGGCCCCCAAAGCCCCACGGCAGCTTACCAGCATCCCACTTCCTCCTGCATAATTCTAACTCAAATGAGAGAACAAAACTGAACAAAAAAGGTTGCCATCAGTTTGTTAAATCATAACATATAAATCAATTTTAGGTGATGAAAATTACCAAACTATTGAATCTACAGGGGCCTACCCAATTTGTCACAACCCTCTCTGCCAGGCCCCCAGTCTGTGGGTACAGGCTTTGAAGTACACGAAGTCATGCATACAAAAAAGTGAACACATCCTCCCCCGAGGACAGAGGACTCTGAAAACCTAAGAGTAAAGGCAATATTGGGTCTCTACAATAATGAATAAATCACTAACTGTCTTTGAGACCTGCTATCTGACTCCCTTCTCATCTCCTGCCCCAGATTTTTTAAGCCTTGGGTGGCTCACAGCACCCCTTTCCCGGCTGGGCCTCAGGAGGAAGCTGGCATCCCAGCAGAGGCTCAGGAACACATGACGGGCAGAGCAGCTACTTGGGTAAATGCAAATGCTACGCAGGTGAGCGTGGCCTGAACAGATTCTATTTCCACCAGTGCTTTCAGCCCCTAAAGCCTCCATCCACAGCATCAAGACCACAAAAAGTCCTGGCTGGAGGCTGGCTCAGTTGGTTGGAGTGTCGTCCTATACCCCCAAAGGTGGCGGGTTCGATTCCTGGTCAGGGCACATACCTACGTGGGGGTTTGATCCCTGGAGTGTGTAGGAGTGGCAATTGATCCATGTTTGTGTGTGTCTCTTTCTAGTCATCCCTCCTTCTCTTAAATCGATAAAACATATCCCCAGGTAATGATTTAAAAACAAAAAAACTCACAAATAGCCCTCTGCCTGCTCTCTCTCCAAGCCCACATTCACTCCTGACAAAATTGTGCTTAAAATGAATAAATAGTCCCCTCTGACAACAGTGTCCACCCTCAACACAGGGCAGGGCAAAAATAGGGTTACCATTGTTTGTATGGAAAATACTACAGTAATTAATAAATAATGATACAAGAATAAACTCCGTACTTTTTGTACTCACAACTGTAAACCTACTTTAGCCCTATCCTGTATTTTTGAGGGGGGAAAATTGAGTCTCTTCTCTAATTCCACCACCCTCGATGAGCTTAAATAAGTACTAATGAGTATAACACAACTAAGGAAGCTTATACATTGTTAAAATGAATTCCATTTGCTGAAAATAAAGGTCCCACTTTTCTAATCATTTAACAACACTTCAGATGGCTGCTCACAGGTCCTGGGCTGAAAAACCTGGAAAATAATGGGGAGAGGGAGAAATTATTCTGCTAAATATGGCACCAAATTCCAAGTTTATTCTGCACTTTGCTTAATAAGTCTCCTCTGCTGCCTGATTTTTCTGAAGGGTTAGCAGTGTTCTTTCTGAAACAGAGCAGCTCACATCACACTCTACTTCAAAGCATTTGATGGCCTACCCGACAGAGCTGTCTGTTTTTTTAGTCGCCTCTTAACACCCTTCTCATCCTAACTCAACACAGCACCCTCACTGCTAGTCATACTCCTGCCCTATCTTGCCCCCAAATAAACCTCTTATTTTGTACTCCAGGGCCTGTATTTACAGTTCTTTTGCCTGGAAGTTCATTTTCCCTTCCCTACATGTTTCTCCACATGGTCAGCCCTTCACCTCTGAAGACATCATTTCCTCTTTCCCTGACCACTTCCCACTTCCAGGTCCTCTGTCTGTCCTGCTGTCTCTGCTGGTTTGATGCCTAGTGACTTTTAGGGCAGGGACCATGCTGTACTCATCCTTGTGCCCCCAGACCCTGGTACCTGGGGCAGGTGTCAAGAAGTGGTTTCCAGTACAAAGAAGCTGATGGCAGTACTCACACACAAGAACGCACAGAATGCTGGTCTCCCAGTCCAGACCTCTTTTCTCTAGTCTTCTGCTGAAACTAGCAAATTGTCATGAGCAAAACGATACTGATAACAGCAGTAGCGGTAAAGAGAAGATAGCTCAGTTATGATTGAGCTGGTGGCACACAAGGCTGAAATTTCCTGTTTGTTAATTAATTTCAAAACAATCCTTCTCCACAGACCCACCAGAAACAGAAAATAGACCATTAAGTACTCATCATAATTCAAGACCTGCCAGTTCTGTAACTTGCCCAGGCACCCCACAAAGGGGGTTGGAACAATGCACACTGTAAATAGGCCCATCCCCAAAGTATCCTAGGACTGGAGATCCTCCAGTGCACATGGCTCCTACTGCTTAAAAAGGGAGAGAGAAAAAAGCTATCACAGGCTGTCTCCTTTAAATATGGGCACCTTTCAGATTAGGTCAATAATTAGACCAATCCCATTGCTGCACCTAATTCACCAGCACCATACATTGCCGGGCCTCTTCCACCACCAGTCCTGGTACCCAATACCAATTTCAAGGCAAATCTTAAATTTATGTATGAAATAAAGTGACAATAACCCATTATAACATAAAACAACAACGGACCTGTTTTCAAGGCACAGAAACCCAAAGCAATACTCAATCCCCAAATGCTTACAGAACTGACAGTTTCCAGGCTCCTCAAAAGTGGCCAACATACTGTTCTTTCTTTGAAACAGAGCTCAGGCATTTTCAGTGAGGCTAAAATTGAGTGTCTGCAGAAAGCACTTGAGGCATGCACCCACTGCCCACCACACAGAGGACCAGCAGAAGCCCCCAAGTCCAAGCCCACTGTCTCCCACCGTGTGAACCCCTTGAATGGGAACTTCATCCTCCAGCAGGAAGTGTGCAGGGCCTCAGCCTCCCTCTGCACAGGTCTCTCCCACGTGCTGGCCCAGCCACCCTGGGGCAGCACTGCCCGGTGGCCCCCGTGGACCAGCACCACCTCTGCAAGTTCCCCTGCTGATCTCACAGAAGCACTGCTCTAACTCTGTCAACAGGGAGAATGACCTATTTCATAGCTAAGTTTTAACCGACTACTTCCAGAAGCCAGCAACCCCATCACGCACTTGCTCTTGCCCATCTTTCCCCAGATGTATGCCATGGGGCTCTGCACACGGCAATTTTTCAGGGGATGCTTACTTAGTGAACATATCATGCCATGGAGGTAGCCTGGCAGGGGCTCCACGCTCAGGCTCTGGAGCCAGGCTGCTCTGTCTGACTCCTACTAGCAGCCTCTTTGGATCTCAATTTCTCCACCTGAATAATGAGGATAATTCTACCTACATCACAGGGTCAAAGGGTTGTTATGAGGAATGAATGATGACCCATGTAAAGGATTGGGACCATGGCAACTAGTACTTGCTCAATAAATACTGTTCCCACTACTCTCATGCTAGGAGTGTTTCCACATGAAAAGCCTAACATCCAAAAGGGTTGAAAATTAAAGTGGGATAATTTAAAATGTTTAACTTATCAGACTGGAGTCAGATGGATTAAGTCCAGCAAGGGCAGCAGAGAAACTGAAAGACTTAACTTCTGATTTATCTGATTTAAAGCAAATACAAATGGGCTTTGACTAATGATGCTTTTCACCAAAGGTGGTTTGTAACTCAAATGCACACTGGGCAGATGCCTTTATAATATGAATCACCACACTGTGTCTGTGGTTTATGGCTGGATTTCCGTCTCCGTTTTCTGTGGAGATAGGGAGGCAGCACTAGCTACCATCAGACTTCGCAGACAAGCAAGCCAGAGGTGCCCTCCGAAGTTCCACTTACCACAAAGAGCACAGTGACATAAAGCTGGGGCCATGTGATCACATTCTCTAAATATAATCATGTGGCCAGTGCTCTCCGCACTACCTCCCCAACACACACACACACACACTTTTTTCTTGACTATACCACAACGGCGACACATGACCAACACACCATCTCCTCTCCAGTGGATTGATAAAAACTCAAAGCAAGTTTCACAAGACACATGCCACGATTATTCACTCACACGAACGTCAAGAATTGCTCAAAAAGAGCCAAAAACAACAAAAATGCGAAGAGGGTTATGAGAAGAGAGGTGCCTCCGCCCTGCCCACTCTCAACACCTGAAAGCCACCACAGCCCCCTCTGCTCCGCACTCACCCTTTCTAAGGCAGAGCAGCCACTGCCTGAGGAAAGAGCACTAGTAACCTTCACAGCGTGTATCCCCTCCCCCCCATGCCACACTCTTAGCAAGACCACAGTAGCTTTGGGTTCACAATGAAGAAACATATCACAGACACCCTTAAGAAGCATCACATGCCCTAACCAGTTTGGCTTAGTGAATAGAGCAGCCGTGGGCAAACTACGGCCCGGGGCCGGATCCGGCCCGTTCGGCTGTTCTATCCGGCCCACTGAGCCGAAAGAGCGGAGGGTTCTCTTGCTCTCCCCTCCGCTCCTTCAGCAGCCCAAGATGAGAGTGCCAGCATGGTCAGGTTGCTTCTGTTCCAGCCCTCTGGTCCAGTTTAAGAACTCATTGTGGCCCTCGAGTCAAAAAGTTTGCCCACCCCCGGGATAGAGCGTCGGCCTACGGACTGAAAGGTCCCAGGTTTGATTCCGGTCAAGGGCATGTACCTTGGTTGCGGGCACATCCCCCGTGGGGGGTGTGCAGGAGGCAGCTGGTCGATGTTTCTCTCTCATCAATGTTTCTGACTTTCTGTCTCTCTCCCTTCCTCTCTGTAAAAAAATCAATAAAATTAAAAAAAAAAAAAAAAGAAGCATCACATGGCCTGGCTTGACTTATCCACTTTGAACTTCTTGGGGAAAGCTCACAAAAATCAAAGCATGTATTTCTTTCTTTCTTTCTTTTTTAATATATTTTTATTAATTTCAGAGAGAAAGGGAGAGGGAGAGGGAGAGGGAGAGAGAGATGGAAACATCAATGATGAGAATCATTGATCAGCTGCCTCCGGCACTGGGGATGGAGCTCATAAACCTGGGCACATGCCCTTAACTGGAATTGAACCTGGGACCTTTCAGTTTGCAGGCCGAGGCTCTATCCACTGAGCCAAACTGCTAGGGTGCATGTATTTCTTTATTAACTTGGTTCATTAAGCACTTCAAGAGCTTTACATAAAATATAGCCAATTTTTGCCCTGGTAGGTGTGGCTCAGTTAATTGAGCATCATTCCCTGCACAGAAAGGTCACTGGTTCAATCCCTGGTCAGGGTTTACAGAGGAGGCAACCAGTAGCTCGCTCTCTCTCTCTCTTCCCCTTTCCTTTCCTCTCTCTAAAAAATAAAAATAAATCAATAAAAAAATATATATATACTAGTGTATATACAAGTTTTATTCAGTTGATCTTAACACAGTAGATGGTCTAACATATCCAGAAGGCAGCCACATAAAAGACATTCCAACATCCCAAAGGCTAGAGAACTTAACACCACAAACCCTTCAGAAAGCAACACCAAGGACACAAGTACACAACTATTTAGATAGAGTGCATGGTCACTGTTCTCAAGCCATTATGGATGGGTTTTCCCAAAGTGGTCACTGATACCAATTTTGGATGTTCATTACAAGGCCATTACCTGGTAAGCTATAGTTGCAACAAACTTCTCATTAGACCTACAAATCCACATTTCTGCTTGGGTCACAGAAAGGTGAAAGACTGGATTGTTTACACAATACCTTAAGATTAAAATTTTCAAAAAGCACGTTTAAATCCAGTTTTAAAAACTTTATTAAAATTTTCAAAAAGCATGTTTAAATCCAGTTTTAAAAACTTTTCTTCCAGCACCTCTTTACCAAGCTATTTCAATTAGAAAGGGGAAAGAAGTGGGAGGAGCAAGGTCTTTTCCCCTTATCAGTTAGTCTTATCAAAAGCTGGGCTAGAATAAAGTGTGACCTGCTCTAAGGGGATTCTTGGTGGCAGTGATGCAGGAACACCTAAGTTCCTAAGCAAGAGATGGAAAATCTCCTTCTCCCCAATGTGAGCAAATGACCAAGGTTCCAGTGAGACCTTCAGGTGACATCAGTCAGTACTGACGCAGTAAAGGAGAAGCGTCACTGGGATGACCTCAAAGAAAAGCATCAACCAAATCTGGGAGGGCTGCTAAGTCCTTCTTCTGAGACATATTAAAGGATGGTGGCCCAGCTCACACACAAAGGGATGGCTATGCAGGCAAGTGAGGTGGTCACCTCTCAGAGGCAGGAGGCGGCACAGAAGGAAGTGAGTGAGGGCGGCCCTCACTGAGTAGCCCAGAGCCTGTGCTCACAAATGGAGCTGTTGGGGGGTCAGATTGCACAAGGCAGCATGCCTGCACTCCGGCTTCTGGTTTTTACCAACTCAGCGGAAAACACACCACTTTCTATCTCTTTCCACAAAGATTGTGTTTGCCTTGAAAAAAAAGAGTTAATTAAGGCAGTAAAAACCCAAGAACTGCCTGGGGTCGCAAGTCTGCCATCACCAGAGGTGTTCAAATACAGGCTACACAATCGCTCAGTGGGGACAACCTCCGTTCCTTGTGAAAGGGATTAAATCTTTTTCTTTGGCACCCACAGATCTAGTGTAAAGCCTGGCACACAGTAGATACACAAGTTTTGTTTACGAATGAACTTTGTTTTCACACAGATTACTGGTCTAGCAAAATGCTGCTGTCGGCCTGAGACATTCGGAGCGTCAGGTGACCACTGAGCAACTAAGAAATGAACTGGAAAGTCAGGTCATGAAAGGAGTCCTCGCACTAAGGAGAAGAGGCTTGAGCAACTCTGAGAGTCCTAAGTCGTTCTTACCCAAAGCCTCTTCCCCTCAGCCCAATGCTTCAGTCACAGATAAAGCATCACTGAAGCAAACAGCAGCCTAAATGCCCTTCAGACTCAGCTGCTTATCTCATCTGAAAATCAGGCAGAAGCTCAGCTATCTACACGAAACCATCCAGGTTCCTTTTGGCATCAGAAATTCAAAGGAAGAAGGAAAAGGAGAGGGAGGCAAGGAGGAAACCATCTGTTTGTTTCCATACGGAAGATCATAACTTCCCTTTTTCACTTTTATAAACACTTTTAGTATTTCATCCATGCCAGGTATATAATTTTTAACCAATAGAAAACAATACAAGTAGAGAAAATGCTGGGGGAAAATTGAAACCATAAATATTTAACTATTTAAAGGTACCTTGTTCATAAACCTTGCTGAACCCTGCTTTCTGATCTCAAAGGCGTATCACCATCCACCCGTTACAGAAGCCAGAAACCAGAAAGTCCTCTCCTTCTTCCACACCCTGCCCCACCCCACCCCACCCAGCTGTTCGTCCTTCCTTACCTCTTAAATCTCTGTCAAACCCACGGAGGCCCTAGCTGGTTTGGCTCAGTGGATAGAGCATCTGCCTAGGGACTGAAGGATCCCAGGTTTGATTCTGGTCAAGGGCACATATGCAGGTTGCGGGCTCCATCTCCAGTAAGGGAGTGCAGGAGGCAGCCGGTCAATGATTCTCACCATCATTGATGTTTCTATCTCTCTCTTCCTATCTCTGAAATCAATAAAAAAATATATTTTTAAAAACCCACTGCCACCATACTCCAAGCCAAACTGGTTTTCAAAGTTTTGAAAAACTAGCCTTCTCACTAATCTTGAAATGGAAGGCAGAAGAGTTGCCTCCTTCTCCACTCTGGGCAGGAGTAATCTTTCCAAATGCAGACCTTATCAATGTCATTCCTAGGCCTAATACCCTCTATGGCTTTCCACAGTTAAGACAAAAAAAAAAAATCCAAATGAAGGTGAGCCACAAGCAGCATGCTCTAGCTCCTATCTACCTCACCATGCACATCACTTACTTCTGTCTTTTCCTACACTCACACCCACACTTCTCGCCTCAGTGACATACTGTCCTCTCCAACCTCAGGGCCTTTTATGTTAGCTGTCGGTCCTCAAACACACCCTCCTTCCCTTACCATGCCCTTCAGAGATTAGCCCAAATGCTAATTTTGAGGAATGCCTTCCTTGACCCTGCCTCCCAGCATCCTCTGCTCCTCCTACAAACTCAGAGGACAAATTTCACTTCACATGTTCTTGTCATATTTAATGTTTAGCACGAAGCACAGAAAGTCTAAGAAGCAGCTAGCAACTGTTCCTCCTACTAGTAGCCTTGGTGCTTAAAAACATAGTAGGTATTCAAATATTTATTGAATAAATAAAAATCAGTAACTAAAGACCTATAAATGTCTTATTTTAAATAAGCCACTATGAGGTTGGCAAATTTTGGGTTGGGAAAAAAAAGTCTGTTTTCCAAAAGGATATTGAATCTGATACTGAATCCAACTTGATATAATATTTAGAAATAGGGGGTTAGGAAGCTTTATCATTTAAGCCACAAATGGTCCTCAGAAATCTTATTTTCACGATTTAAACACAAATTGGATTCAGAGATATGAGAGGTAAGCCTTCTTTAAATTACACTTGGTTTAAAATTTTAAGTAGGACAGTTTAATCTAATGTAGGTTTAACTAACCAAGTTGTGGGAAACCTATTTGAGATGTTCACTAAACAGTTTTATGCATTTATCCCTCAAAACAATTAAATGCCCTAAAGTGAAAGAGAAATGACTTTTTAAATGTTTTTAATTCCTTGCTTGGAAAGGAAACTCATTCATATGGCTCAAAATGTAAAGGTACAAGAGTGTCATAGGCAAAACGCCTCTCCCCTCATCTTCTTGGTACCTCCCCTAATTTCTGGACATACTTGTACCACTTTTAAAAGAAAGTTAAGATTTTGATTTGAATTTGTATATTCAGAAGTAGGTCTGGCTTTTTCTAACAAACTCTCAGCATAAATGAAGCTCCCCTAAAACAGTGAAAATTATTCTTTGTATAAATATTATGTATCACTGACCTCTATCAAGTATGTATATTGTACATGCACACACACGAAAAGAAAGCAAGACTCATATCCCGTAGGTTTCTGGCTTGGTATTTTGTTTTAAATCCAAGGACTAAAGGAAAAAAGAAAAGTTAAATTATACACAGACCACCACTCCTATTAACTCATACCACTAATGAAACAAAAATCTAACTAAGCAGAGAAAATGGGCCCACACATTGGAGCTCTGAAATGATTTTGTTCTTTGATCTGTGTGCCCATCTCTCCCATTTAATATAAACTTCAAACCAATAGCCAATCAAAAGTGGTTATAATTAGTAAGGGCCCGAGTGTGACAGCTTTTAGTGCAATCAGGCATTAACAACTATCTTTTTCTCTTAAATTTCAAGTAAATTAAGCTGAGCAAACTTTTATTTTAAAATGTAATTCAAATTCTTTACCACCAGTGTGCACTTAGCACCAAATCTCTGCCTGATTGGTGTGCTGAAGACATTAGTTTATGTCTATCTATTCCTCTTATTTATGTACTGATATTTAGGACTTAGCTTCCAAATTACCTATGCTCTAAAAATAACATGCACCTCTTCAAAAACTCTAATTTTTGTATTAGAAAATGATTCAAATCAACATTTATTATCAAATATGCACCAACTTGAGCTAGGTACAGAAGATGGAAAAATAGGAGTAAAAGTCCCTCCCTAATCTATCTATCTATCTATCTATCTATCTATGAGATTTTTAAAGACAGGGGAAGGGGGAGAGGGAGAGAGAGAGAGAGAGAGAGAGAGAGAGAGAGAGAGAGAGAGAGAGGAGGCAATCAATGTGAGAGAGAAACATCTATCGGTTGACTTCTACACAAGCCCTGACCGGGGATTGAACCCAGCACCAGGGTATGCACCCTGACCAGGAATTGAATCAGCGACCCTTTGGTGCACATGATGATGCTCAACCAACTGAGCCACACTGGCCAGGGCCCTCCCTATTCTTGAGGGGGGTGGGCGGGTGTTGGGGCTGGGAGAGAACATGTGAGCAGGTAAAATACAACTGACAGACTAGACCAGGGTTGGGCAAACTTTTTGACTCGAGGGCCACAATGGGTTCTTAAACTGGACCGGAGAGCCGGAACAAAAGCAACCTGACCATGCTGGCACTCTCATCTTGGGCTGCTGGTGAAGGAGCGGAGGGGAGAGCAAGAGAACCCTCCGCTCTTTCGGCTCCAGGGGCCAGATAGAACAGCCGAACGGGCCGGATCCGGCCTGTGGGCCGTAGTTTGCCCACGGCTGGACTAGACAGACGGGGGGGGGGGGTATGAGTTAATCTAGGTGGAGGATATAATTCTCCCTGCAAGAAGTGGTATTTGAGATTTGTCTCGGAAGATTTGAGAAATGCTGTTTACTAGAAGTGGATGGGGATAATACAGAATGACCAATCCGTGCAAAAGCAGAAGTAGTGAGAAAGTGTTCAGTGTAGCCATGGTGTGTAAGAGAGAATGGCAAGAGCTAAAACTAGAAAGACAATTTGGAAGCAGATGATGAAGGTCCTTGTGCGCCAAATTGAGGAGTTTGGATTTCTTCCTGTGGACAAAAGGGAGCCAAGCGATGTTTTTCAGCAGGCATACACCATGTGAAGCTTTAGCTTACACCATGTGCAGCAGAGCAGAGAAGGAACTGGAGTTTGGGCCCACTGGTGATATGGAATTAACTGAGGAGGCGTTTGCGGCATGATGAGGGCCTCAGGTCAGGAGCAGTGGGACACTGGGTTCCTGGTGAGACTGGAGAGAAGTTTCAGGGAGGTCTGCTAATTGAACGTGGGGGCTGGGGGTTGAGAGAGACTGGAGGTAAGGACTGAAATGCACTTTCGGGCCTGGAAGTCTGGGTGGACGGTGAATTTCAGATGAGATTCTAGAAAGAAAGAAATGACTTTTGTAAGTTACCTCTGAGGTGCCTGCAGGAGATCAGCTTGGGGAAAGCTGTAAATGGAGACAGAGAACGGAGGGGCAGAAGAGCATCAGAATCCATGGCTAGTACTGTCTGGGGGGCGCAGGTGGCTTTAGAACCAGCCTCTGAGCCCCGTGAGCACCAACAGATGCGAACTGGATGCTGACAGTCTGTCCACGGATTTAGGATGTGCAAAAAACTACCTTCGAGAGTTACGTATTTCTAGAAGGTAAGTGGGAACCCAGGACAAGTGGCACCTGTGGTTAAAAGATCAGTCCTGTCCCTAACTGAGACATTTCTGGTCTGAAGAGTTCAGTTTTATATTTGTATACCATTTTTCCCCCTTTAAATCAACCACCTTTGGTGTGTATTTCAGGTCCTGGAATCCCAAGAACACAAAAATAACCACAGCCTCTTCCCCATGTTCTCTCCCTAGTCCGCCCGGCCCTGGAGCAGGTCTGCCATCCACCCTCTCAAAGAGAAGACAGGGGGACAGAGGACCAGATTCCAAAACATGGCCTAGTAAAAAGGGCAAATAGTTATGTAAGCATTTTGCAAAAAAAGGTAAAAATAACAAAATAATAATAATAAGGGAGAGTAGGAGTGCAGAAGCACTAACTGTCTAGCGAGTAAGGGCTAGTTCAAACACTTTTGAAAAGGGGTGGCATCCTCCACATAAGTTACACCGCGAGGGAGGCCTGGCAGATGACAGCCCAGAGCAAGTTTCCTAAAGGACCGAAGAAGCCACTTGGAAAGCTGAGCCACCTACCAGCACAGCTTCCTGGTGCCAACGAATCTGGTTTGTTTTAGAAGCAGATGAGTTCTAGAACTTTTCTTTACTAAGAGGCTTTAAAATATATTTGATGCCACTTAATGTTTTCCCCAACCGCAAATTTTTCTGTGAAACCTTGAACTTGCCAACCACGGCACCTTATAGGCATATATAGTAAGAGCTTACTTGCTTTATAAAACTTCAGATGTTCAAATGCAACACTGTGAGCACACCCAGGCTACCTGCCCATAAGACACAGGCCACAACGCTGGTACTTTAGAGCACACTTTCTCATCCTCCACTGGCATTTGGGGTTGGGTAATCCTCTGCTGTGGGGCCACCACTGTGGTTCGCCATCTATGGCTTCTACCCACCGAAGGCCAGTAGCACCCTCCCCAGCAAAGCAATCAAGAATGTCTCCAGACACTGCCAAATGCCCCCTGGAGGCAAAACCGCTCAGCTGAGAACCAGCTTTAAAGGGAGAGCCCAAAGCTTACAACTGTCTTTTCCTTATCCAGTCCTTATTGAACTATCCTTACTCCCTAAGAATAACTTGCTAGTTCTATTTGTCTCTGGGCACTCAAAGCAAAAAAGACAGTGCTGCCTTCCCTGATTTGGACATAAAATCCTACTCAAAGTCTGCCTAAAGTAATGGCAGTATGCACAATTCTGGGAAGGAAATCCAGATGGGCACCCACAAAGTTTCCTGAGCTCAAAATATAATACTTTCTTCCATAAATAGAATTTTACTTTCTGGGGCGTTTATTTCATCCTTACAACAACTCCACAATATAGAAAACCTGCTGGGAAAAAACGTGTATAATCGTATTCATCAACAGAAATGCTGCCAAAGGCTAAAAAGTTTTCTTTAATTGCTTTACATCTTCAGATTCAACCACAGAATTATTTTTTAAATGATCTGGTCCCTTTTTAAACACACACACACACACACACACACACACACACACACACTAACACAAATAGAGAGGTACTATATATTTACTGCTCAGTCTTCTGAGACCAAGCAGACTTTAAAAAGCAGGTGTTGTACAGAGCTAGGCTGGGGTTAGAGTCCTACCTAGGTTTGATTTATGACCAGCCACTGGGTGGAAATCAGTACAATTTTAAAATGGGTTAATATAACCACCCAATCCGCACTGTGTTGCTCTGAGGATAAAGTTGGAATCTTATTAGATGCTTTCTTCACAAAAGCACGGTGACATTAACTTTGTCCAAGGTACACCCTACTGAGAAAGGAAATTTTCAAAGTAATTAAACCACTAAAAGTCTCAAACATTTGTATAACAATCCTACCCCACAGTTTCTGAAAAAGGGGGGAAACTAGATGAGATACCAAGCAGGCCAGGGGAAAAACAAATAGAGCCATTTAAAAGCTTTATCTAATTACCCCCACTGAGACTTTTTCTCCGCAGTCTGGCTGGCTGACAAAGAACGCGGGGGTGTTCGCTGGGCTCTCTCCGCCCTATCAGGACCACCCGCCCTCGCCCAGTCTCAAAGGCCTCAGGTGAATCCCGCAGGGGCAGTCAGCGCCCGGTCTTGGGGATTTTACAGAGGCTTTCAAATTCTCTCAGCATTACTTGCTTGAATCACACTGAACAAACAGTCTCCACCCTCTCCCACTTCTTTTGTCTGAAGCACCTATTCACAGGCAGCCACCTCTACTGATGGCTGACTGGCTCACCTGCATCCTGAAGTGTCATCGGAAACAAGATGCACCAGTAGCTGGAAGAAACAGCTCCCAGTGCCCTCCTCCCGGGCCTCCCTCCTCTCCACCTCGCCCCAACTCCACGAACCGAGGACACCCACGGCCAGTACCCAGGGAAGGTGAGAAGAGACACTGAGACCAGCACAGTGGATGACACTGTCCGTCCACAGGGCAGCTAACATAACAAGGAAAATCCATCCCCTCACTCCCATCTTCCTCATTCTTCTATCCCAGGAGTAATGCAAACATTTCAACTGGTTTTCCTCTCGGTATTCTGCCTCCGGTGAGAGTTGGGGAAATTAAAAATAAGTGATGCATTTCAGAAAGCACATCCTATGCCTCCCTCTGTGTTTCATATGGTGCACCTTTTACCTCTGATTTATGGGGAGGCCCCCTAAGGCATGGAAACCACAATCTGGCCCCTATGTTTTGAAGAGGGCCGGGGCTATTTCTACTCAAAATCATTTCCTAAGTCAGACAGAGAGAGAGAGAGAGAGAAAAAAAATCATATACCCTGCCCCCTCAAAGGAACCCATCCAATTTCTTAATTATATTTGGATATAAAAATATTACTCAACTTTGCCTGTTCAGTAGGTCATATGCACACAAGTAACCTTGAGGCAGGGAAACTTGACTTACAGAGGACTTGCCTTTCAACCAACCATGGCTTCAGTTATAGTTCAACCATTTTATCTCACTGAAAACGCCAAGATCCTTGAACATAGTTATGGCAGAAATGTAATGTATATCACATCCCCCACTCCCCCTAGCATTCGGTCAGTCCTTCTGGAAGGTATTCTAAACGTAATTATTTTTAAAAGGTATTTAGAACTGTGTTGAGTAAACAGAGATGGAGAAGTGACGTAAAAAGGAGGAGCTCTATCCAAACCTAAAGGAATGATAATCTCAGTGAAGGGATAAGGAAATGATGTCCTGTTATTAGGAGAGACGACACTGCATACTACCTACTGGTACTATGCTGCATTTCTGTCTTTTAAATGCTAATCTGTTTAACAAGGACTGAACTAAGACATTGCTTCATGTATTAGGTAGATTTTCCAAAACAAACTAAAATTTCTGCTATTAATAAATTAAATACAAGTGATGTTACTCACACATATCCTCCAGAAGGGAAGGTTTAACCCGAATACACAGGTAATACACAAGAAGTCCCCCCAGACAAACTGCCATCTGACACCAGAATTGGTCAGAGAGCATGAACTTCAATTAAAAGATACTTACAAAAGAGTGCTTATTTAGATATGATAACAAAAACAAAACAAACTTAACATCCTACCTTCCTGGGTCAAAGGAGAACTCAGAAATTAATTAAAGCTAGTAAATAATGTAAACCAGGGAAGGAATCCTTTTCAAAAATGCTTTGGTTAATTTTAGCATCCTTCTGTTTAGCTGCTTAGCATCCCTTATCCTATGACCTTTTGAGCATCACCTACTTTTCAGAAGGATAATGAATAGAAACATCAAAAGGGATTCACTTCTGACTCTTTCTAGTGAATACATTTAAGCAATTTTTGTAGGACTTAAATTTATATTAGTTATGCCATAAGCGTAGGAGAATTTTTTAAATCTTATTAACCAGGAAACAGCCTTTGCTGAAGGTAGTAAATGACGTTGACAACTGAGCATATGGTAGCAAGCAAAGATTTCCAAACTGACTTAGGAAGTGGACCAGCACAATAATTCAAAATTGAACATAAAAAAATGAAAGCTACACAATAGCAATCAGCCACTACCTGACATACAGCAAGTAACTAATAAACATCTGTACATCAGGTGCAGGATTAACAAGGTTAGGTTTATTTCCCTCATTCAATATCTGTACCTGTCTTGGATGCAAATAAGACCTCTGGAATTGGCCTGAAGAAATCTAAAATAGAAGACCCTTGAGCCAAAAGGTCATTTGTTGGATGATGTAAACAGTTAGGAATGGATACGCCACCTCTGCGGCTGAGTCAGGCCCATCTTCCCCATCACACAACAAACATGACGGCTAAGATTCTTGGTTATCTAATGAAAAATTAGTATCTAAAAAACTCAGAATCATATGCTATATAACAGTAAGCATCAGCAGCACTTAAAAGTATCATAGTCAGCAAACCCTTCTTAAAGACAAAATATCCTAAAATGCAATCAGCTTAGCAGTGTTTTTAAGAATGATAAAACAGTGCAAGTTCATTAACAATCTAAAATGGAGCACAAGCTAAACAAATAACTAAATCAAAGAGCTCTCCCTTTCTTTTGTAAAAAGGGGGTAGGAGAGAAGGTATTTTTTCACACATTTAAAACTTGATAAAAGCCATTCAAATGTTTAATTCATCAGTGTAACCAAAGCTCAAAACACATCAAAGCAGGATCCATCAGCCGGTACCCAGAAGGCTCCCTCCAAAAGCAGCAATAAAAACAAAACAAAACAAAACCCCAAAAATAAAAATAACCCTAAAATTAGTGGCTCACCTTTGCATAAATTTGAAGAATAATTTTGAATCTATTCCTTCAAAAGTTCTTTGTGACTCTTGAAGGAAGCATAGAACTAAAAGTATGCAAAAAAGAAGAAGTTTCAGCCAAGACTTCAGCCTCTTAGACTTCCGGGTTACATTAGGTCTTAGAACTCGAAAAAGCACCAGATCTGGGGGATGCATTTTAAGGACTGTGAAGGTGGAGATGGTTGGGGGCAACCCCCTCAAACACAAAACAAAAACCATTCTTTTCGTTGCAGTTCCTTCTTCTCCACCTTCCCCCTCAATTAAACTTATTTCAGAACACACTCACGTGCATGCACAGACCACTGCATATTTAAAGAAAACATCTCAAAATTATGGGATGCACCTTAGCAACTCAACCTTCGCAGAAATCATCTCAAGCCTCTTCAAGACCGAAGAAGTACTACCTCCCTATTTCAGCATCCCTATCCAACAAGCAACCTTCATATCCATTGGCTTTCCAAAGGCTAAGCTTAAATCTAAACTCTAAAACAAGCACGAGGGTTAATTCTGCTACTGATGAAAACCTTCGGGCAGGTTTTTTTTTTCAGCACACCCAAAACTCGCAAAGTTTTTTATTCACAACTTCTCCCCATCTCCACCGCCATCACCACCACCGCCACCCCCCCCCCCCAAAAAAAAAAAAACACAAAAAACACACACACACAAAACTCCAAAGTGCCCCGAATGTGTGCTGCTGCTGGCTCTGAAGCCGTGTAGAATTTCGTAATGGAATGTGAACTGCTCGTCCGGATCTGGGCTCACGTTCTATCTTCTAACCAGTAAGGAGCGAGGGAGGGCAAATCTGCTGAGCAAGGAGAAATGCTTTCCTCCTCTTTTATAACCCATCACGGATGCACCGCGGGCGCTGGACGCGAGCTGCACGCGGCGCCTGTCAACCGGCCGGCCCGCCGGCGGGTCCCGGAGACCCGGGGTCCTCGCCCCCCACCCCCCCATCCGTCCCCCCCGCCCCCGCCCCCGCCGCCGTTAAAGTGAAGTAACTGGGCCGCGAAGTGGGCTCGGCCGCCTCGCCCCGCACTCACGCGCCGCGCCGGCCCCGCGAGCGGCAGGGGAGCCGGTCACCACATCCTCGACGCGACCCCCGTCCGGGCTCAGAAAACTCGCCGCGGCCCGGGGAGGGGGCCGGCGACGGGAAGGACCTCCCGCTCCCTAGCAACCATTAAGGTCGCAGTTTCCTAAGAGACCGCGCACGGGGAGGGGGCGCGGGGGCTGAGCCTGAGGCGGGGGGGGGGGGGGGGGGGCCGCCCTGGGTTCCCCAACCTCCCGACGCCCCCCCTCCTCACCCCTGCTGGGCGTCGCGGGGCCCGGATGAGAGGAGGAAGGGAAGCCCCAGAACTCGCAAAAAAAAAAAAAAAAAAAAAATTGGTCCAGCGGGCAGCGGACAAAAGTTTCCGAGCGCGCTCCACAGCTGGGCGGCGGAGCGGGCCCCGCGGCCGGCCCCGCCTCGGATGCTCCCGGCCTCCTTCCTGTGCTCGTGACGGCGCCGGGCGCCGAGCCCCCCCCCCCCCCCCCCCGCCGCGATGCGGGCTCCGCTCCTCGCCGAGGGCTCCCACGAAAACACGTACCCCGCCAACGGAAGGGCGAGGGAACAATACGCGGACACAGCGCGGCCCCCACCTCCGCGGGCCCCGGGGCGGTGGTCGGCGGGACCCCCCAGCCGCGAGCCCGGGGCGGGCGAGGGCGCAGGGCTGCCCGCGGCCGCCTCCCGGCCGGCGCCGTCGGCCAGGGCGGATCAAAGTCCGCGGAGCGGGGCGCGGCAGATGCTCCCACCGCGCGGCCCGGCGGGCGCCCCCCGGCCAGCACCCCACGCGGGTACCCCCGATACCTTGCGGCGGCAGGCAGGCGCCGTCATCTCCGCGCGGCTCGGCCCGGGAGGGACTCGAAAGTATGTAGGAGAAAAGTTTCCCCTCCCACATGGGGGGGAGGATGTCGGGGGAGCGAGGGCGGAAGATGGAGAGCGGCGCTGGGAAGATGTTTCTGGCCGGCGGGGCGAGCGCCGCCCGGGCCCCCGCGGAGCCGGTTAAAAATAAGTTGGGCGGTGGGCGCGGCGCGGGTCGGGGCGGATTCCGGCGCTCGGACGGCTAATATGGATGCGCATCAGGTCCGGCGGCGGGCGCTGCGGCGGCCGCGGCGGCTCGCGCAGGGAGCTGGCTGGCAGCGCCGGCGGCTCGGGAAGGGGAAAGGAGCGGAGGAAGGGGAGGAGGAGGGGGAGGAGGAGGAGGAGGAGGAGCGGCCCGGCGCGCAGCCCGAGGGGAGAGGGCTGCCCGGCTCATCCCGGCCGCCCGCCGCCCCGAGCGCACGTCGCGCTGCGCGGGGCGCCCGGGTCCCCGGCGCCGGGGCACGGCGAGTTAGAAAAGCACCACACGCTCCGCAGGCTTCGCCCTCCCCATCCCCAAAAGTTCTTCAGAAGGTCGCTCCCGCTCCGCCCCGGGCATCGCGGCCGCCCGGGTCCCCAGAGCCGGAGCCGGGGCGCGTACTCACGGCAGGGCAGGGCGCCTGGCTCCCGGGCATGATGCCGCGGCGGCCGGTGGGCTTCGGCGAGAGAGCGAGGAGAGATGCAAACTTGTTCCGGAAAAGGAATCAAAATGGCGTTTCTGGATGTGCAAAGTTCATCAACTCCGCAGCCACTTCCCCTCCTCCGCTGCTCCCACGGGGAGGGCGGTGGGCGAGGAGCTGGCGACCCCGGCACCCCAGCCGCCGCCCCGGCCCCCGCTCGGTCCCCCGCCCCGCGCCCGCGCCGCACGCCCGCAGACTCGCTCTCCCCCTCTCACCCTGATAAGTAGACACATCACGTGTTGCTCCTGCCAGTCTCCTGGGGACGTGTTACTGAACAGCCGCGGCGCGGCTCCGGCGAGGGGTGGGAGGGACCGCGGTACCCGCCAGTCCCCTCCGCCCCCATTTCAGCGGGGGGGACGCAGTTTCCATCCCGGGAGGGATGGAGGAGAAGCCTACCCTACCCCACCGCCGCCCCGGTTCGCCCCGCGCCCTCCCGAGGCGCCCCGGGCCAGGGGATGGGGCTGGCAGCCCCGGGGACGAGGTCTCTGCGGCCGCCGAGCCGGAGCCGGATCGCGACCGTCCCAGCGCTCGCCGGCCGGCCGCCTTCTGGGACCACCTCGCCCCCTCCCCTCCAGCCCCTCGCGCAGGCGACTCTCCGCCTCAGTTTTCCATCACTTCACTCCGTGTTTTTTTTTTTTCTTTTTTCACGTTTTTTACAGAGGAGGGGGGAAAGGCAGCAATGCTCAAGAGGCTAGAGAAGGGCGCCTCGGAGGCCACAGGGGGTGGCATGGGGGTCGAGGTGCCTGACCTGGCGCCGCCCTAATGGGTCTCGGAGGTAAAGGAGCGGGCGAGTCCCACCCGCGCGGTTCTCTCTCCACGGGATCCTCGCTCCGCATCCAGGTGGAGCGAGTGGACGGTTAGGCAGGAGATTTAGGAACTGTTGCTGCACCCGGCCGTCCCCTGACTGACTAAATGCTGTTTCTCTCCCAGGGTGCGGTCCTTCTAGCTCTGGGGCTGCCATCCGGGGAGCGGGAGCGTGTTCTCCGTCCAACAAACTGAAGGCTGACTTGGCCTTTGTCACTTTTTCTTCACCACACTCCACAATTGATGCTTAACTATGGCTGTGGCCCCCAAGGGGCCGATGAGGGCAGAGGCTTCCAGCGGCCACAGTGACCCCACCCCCCAAGGAACGGCTGATGCTGTGTCATCCACTTAGCCCTCCGAGGCATCAGGGAAGCCACATGCAATATCTCTTTCTCTCAGAGGGCTCCTGTTTCAACTCTGAAGAACCGGGGCCTCCTCTGAGCCGCTCTCCATCTCTACAATTCCCACCACCACGCTTCGCCCTGGCTGCTGCAGCCCAAGTTATCACGGAGCCTAGGGAAACCAGGCCTGGGCTGTGCTTCCTCCATAGCAGCTGACATGTTTCCAACCGTTAATACTCTTCCTACCAAGGTTCTGAAGGGGCCTGTTCTCAGCCTTTGGAAACAACTTCAGACAGATAACCGGGTAATGGGTTGTGGAAAATAACACCACCACAACCCCAAATCCCAAAGACAAATATGCCTCTTAACTAGTTGAAGACAATACTACTGCAGAATTACTTGAGACTAGTTAGGCAAGATGATGTTATACATACAGAAAGCTTGCTACTCTACTTACTACCGGCTCCACCACAGCAGTTTCTCTGAGGACACCTGCACACCATACAAAGTTTTAAGCCCAATCATGAGCCTTTAATTTGCAGGGTTAAGTGGAGCTGTAGTTTTCAGGACTACAGGCAGAAGAGTCTGTCTAGGCCTGGACTAAATAGATGGGTTTTGGCCAAAATAGAACTCTCTAGAACCAAGCAAAAGTAGTTGGACCATTACCCCTGACTTGAGATAAGAAGGCTAAGCCAGTGCCCAAGAGGGAACTGATTCAGCTGGCTGTTTCTCTAACGTCCAAATTCATCAAAATTAAGTTTTCAGAACCTGTTACATTTCCCATGGTCTACTGTTTACTGAGGAAAACTCTACCCAAAGGAGTTTTAGCACTTGCATTTTTCTAAGTCTCTCCCTACCTGCAGCCCATGTACCCAAGTGTACTATCAAATGCTTTTTTGAAGACAGGCCTGCCTGGCAGGAGGCAAGTCTCTAAACAAGAGTGATAGTTCACACAGTCACCACAGAATTGGTGCATGGAGCTTCCAGGTTGTAATGTGTTCCAATGAGAAGGCAAAGGAAAGGCCATGTGGGAAATGCTATTTTATTCATTTGCCCTGTCTTGGGTTCAGGAACTAGCCTTTCCTAGTTTCCCCATTCATTGGTGGTGTTTGAGTAGGAACAATATCAAAAGTTGGAATTCTGGTTGTAATTTAGCTTATTCTGTAAAATACATTCAAACCTGCAAAGCTACATGAATTTCCATGACAAATCACCACCTTTTAAATGTTACATAGATAACACTAGCACCTAAAAAAGAGAGAAAACAGTATAAAATAATTTACAAATTTAATTATAATCATTCTGGGCCATGTGTTAAATCTTTTCTAGCTAGTTAATAAACTTGCAAGTCAAATGACCTGTTGAAAGGTCTGTTTGTTCATGTTATACATAACTATCATTTATCTGACAAATATTTATCAAACATCGAATATTCATCAAAACCACAGTGAAATGCTACTTCACATCCACTAGATGGCTACCAAAAAAAAAAAAAAGATAATAACAAGTGTTGGTGATGGTGTGGAGAAACTGGACCCCTCACGCATTGCCGGTGGGAATGTGAAATGGTGCAGCCACCTTTAGAAACAGCTTGGCAGTTCTCAAAATGTTAAAGATTGAGTTAACTCATGACCCAGCTGTTCCACTCTTAGGTAGATACACAAGAAGTGAAAGCATATGTCCACATGAGAACTTGTACTTGAATATTCATAGCAGCATCCATAATAGCTGAAAGTGGAAACCCAAATTCTCATCAACTGATGCATGGATAAACAAAATGTGGTCCACTCATGCAAGGAATAATATTCAGCCATGAAAAGGAATAAAATACCATAAGATGCTTCAGCATGAATCAACTTAGAAAATATGCTAAATGAAATAAGCCAGACCCAAAAGGTCAAATGGTATGTTTCTGTTACTATGAAATATCCAGAATAGGAAAATCTTCAGGAACAGAAACTAGATTGATGTTTGCCTAGGGCTGAGAGTTTGGGGGGAAATGGGGATTGACTGCTTATATGTACGAGGTTTCTTTTTTGGAGTTGATAAAAGTGTTCTAACACCCTGGCCGGTTTCTCAGTGGTTAGATCAGGAAGGGCACATACCTGGATCCCCGCCCTGGTAGAGGCTCAAGCTGGAGGCAATCAATCAGTGGTCTCTGTCACATCCATGTTTCTCTCCTCTGTGTTGCTCCCCCTCCCTTCCACTCTCTCTAAAAATCAATGGAAAAATATCCTCAGGTGAGGATTAACAGCAAAAAGTGCTCTAAAATTGATTGTGGTAAAGGCTGCACAACTCAATATATTAAAACCACTGAATTGTATACTTTAAGTGGGTGAATATGTAATTTATCTGTAATAAAAACATAATATGCTAATTAGACCGGGCAGCCAAACAACGTTGCAGATGAAGCCAGGCTACGAGGGCCAAGACCCTTGCACAAATTTTGTTCATCAGGCCTCCCATATCTCAATAAAGCTATATATATATATATATATATATATTATATATATATATGAAGTTGTGTTAAGTTCTATAGTGGAGAAGTGATACAAAAATGGATAATTTATAGTCCAAGCCTTAAAAGAGTTCATAGCCTAATCTCTGTACATTAAGTAATCAAGAAATGCAAACCAACAACACATGTAAGAACCATTAAGTAGGTACAAAATTCAGGGGTTCAGAGGAAAGAGGTCACTTCTAATAATTGGGGAAAGCTTCATGAAAGAGAAAGCAATGGAGTTGATCCATACAGAAGGACTAGTAATTTTGTAGGTGGAGAATGGGATTAGAAACCGCAGGTGCAAAAGCATGACTATAGCAAGTCATGAGTCCTATTCAGAGATCATTAAGGATTCCAGTGTGACTGGATTATAATATACACAGAAATATACAGACGATGGGACTGAGAGGTAAACAAGCTGAGGCTATCCCACAAACAATTTTGTTGATTTTTTTTTTTTTTTTACAGAGAGGAAGAGAGAGGGATAGAGAGTTAGAAACATCGATGAGAGACATCGACCAGCTGCCTCTTGCACACCCCCTACTATGGATGTGCCCGCAACCAAGGTACATGCCCTTGACCGGAATTGAACCTGGGACCTTTCAGTCTGCAGCCCGACGCTCTATCCACTGAGCCAAACCGGTCTCGGCTCCACAAACAATTTTGAATACCATTCATGGAAAACCTTAGGTATGAGGGCCTGAACTAGGGTGGAGGTAGAGGGAATGGAGACTAGATGGTCAAGAACCACCTCAGAGAAAGAAGTGACAGAAAAACAACTGGTGGGCTGGGAATGTGGGTGTGAACAAATGAGGACCAAGGTAACGCCTGGGTCTTAGCCAGGTGACTGCAAATGAATGACAAAATGAAAAAGTCAGAGGTTGGAGCCCATTGAGGTAGAAGGTGACAGACTAGGCGATACTGAACTATATGGAAAACATAGAGTTCTGCCATGGAAGAGAATTAAGAAGAAAAAAAATGTGGACATTGGAAAAGGCCACTTGGATGAAGTGCCATATCTGCCGAATCTCAGGAGATGTGTAAGCATCCCAGAGGCAGAGAGGAGGGTGCACGGCCCTCCAGGCAGACGGAACAGTGAATAGTGAACTCAAGGGCATGAGATGTAAAACAAGGTCAGTTCCCTGAACTGCAAATACCTCTGTGGCTGGAGCAGAGGGAGGAGGGGACTCAGTGAGGGATGAAGCTGGAAAAATAGTCAGTGGGCCAGACCACCCAGCTCTGTGCATCTCACAGCTGCCAGGGGTTTTATCCAACAGCAAGGCCCTGAAAAGGCTTAAGAAGGAAGGTAGGCAGAGCCTCCCTCATGGCACTGTGGAGAAGGGTCTGAAGGATGTAAAACAGTAACACTAGTTAGGAATTAATAGAAGAGTCCATCTAAGAAGCAATGATTACTAAAGCCACTGGGTTGTAGAGATAGAGAGGGATGGATTGATTTGAGATATAATTAGGACATAGATTAAAAATTTGGCCAATTTGGTACAAGAGAAAGGAAAAATATCCCTCTGGAGCACTGACCAACAGGTGAATCACCAAAAGAAGGTACACCACTGCAGCAGTGGTGAAGTGATCAGTAACAGTGCGGGGATTAAAGTGAAAACTGGGATAGGCCGAGGGACTAAAGGTAGGAGATGTTAGAGATGGAATCAACTGGGCTTGGACCTAATTGGTTGTGGAGAACAAGGAAGAATGAAGGAAGACTGCTTCTCTGGTCCCAGGTTTGGGTATCTGGATGGGTGGTGGGCCCATTTACTAGAGGAATGAGTGGTGTGAAGAGGTGGTTGGATGTGTTGAAGATGAGAGGAGATTGGACCTAGGAAAGGGCCTGGAGGACATCTGAGAGTCAGAGAGGATAGACAGTGAAGAGCTAGAGGTTAAACCCAGGGAAATGCCTGCAATTAGGTGGCAGAAGAAGGGGTGTCAAGTGCTCTCTCGTGTTCCTCTAGAGAAGCAGAACAGTCAAGGAAGTAGGGGCTGCCAAGGGGAAAGGTGTTTAACAGTATTCCAATACAGATAAGTCAAGGCACATAGCTGAAAATAAGGTCAGATCCAAGAGTAAGTTTATTTGAGAGTGGAAAGCAGGGGCCACAAAGCAAGGGGTTAAAGAATGATTGGAAGAAGAGGAAGTGAAGGCCATACTTTGTGAGGAATTAGGTGACAAAAGATATAGAAAGGAAAGTACCAAGAACATGGATAATATCAGCTAACATTTACTGAGCACCCACTATGTACCAGGCACTGTTCTGAGAGCCTCATGTGTATTATCTTGCTTACTCCACTCCACCTCCAACCTGGCAGGTGCTATTGTCTTCCCCATTCTACACCTGATGAAACTGAAACAGTCCCAACATCATACAGCTGGTACACAGAGCTGAGCACACCAGGCAGTCTGACCCCAAAAGTTGTTAGTTGAGAATTAGTTGGCCAATAACAATGCCTACTTGACTGTCTTGACGGATACCAATAAAAGGCTCTGGGTTGGAGTTCTGCAGAAGGGCCACTGTTGCCTAGGCAGTGGTTTAACAAGGATTTAATTGGAAAGGTACGTGAATGTACATCGATAAATATTGCTAGTGTGCTTCCTAACCATCTCTCCTTCACATCAACCTAAGATACGTGCCATATGTGCAGACTATATTTGAAAGTTGTAGCCAGATATTCTATGTATCCAGCACAGTAAGCTAGAGATGATCTACCAGAACCCTCTTAACGTCGATACCAGTGGTTCTCAACTGGGGTGATTCTGACCACCAGAGGGATGTTCAGCAATGTCTAGAGAGGTTTTTTGGTTGTCACAGGTTGGGGAAATGGTACCACTGACATCTCTATGGGTTGAGGCCAGACACACTGCTTAGTATCCTGCAATGCACAGGACAGCACCCACAACAAAGAATTTTCTGGCTCCTTGCTCAACAGTGCTTTGAAACTTACCTATGAAACAGTGCCTATGAATATCAGAGTCTGGAAAGGGGTTTTAGAATGGGTAAACCACCCAGACCATTTATGTCAACAGGAAAGGAATGCAGATCCAGAGGGGAGAGAATGCAAATATGTGAGACAGAAACAGTTTTTGAAGGAAGGTGTGTGTGTGTGTCTATGACAGAGAAGAAATGGTAGAGAGATCATCCTTGGGGAAAAGAAAGGTAATCCATATTCTATGTCAGGAAGGAAGGGGAAAAGAATAATAGGAGCATACTGAGAAATACTCATGGGGAAAAGGCGCGCTGTGGGAGTTCCCATCTGATGGCCCTGAATGGGGAGAAGCAGCAGTGCTGAGAGCCAGGGAGCAGCATGGGGCTGGGCCTCAAAGAGAGGAGAACCCAGGAATCGGTGGTAGGAAAGTTCAGCTCTGTTTCAGCTTCAATACCATGAAGACACAGAGGAAAGAACACGTATGGTAGGGATTACTGAGGGCTGCAAACTGAAATGAGTAAAATCCATCACAAGCAGGATGGCATCTGTGGGCAGGGACTCGGAGACCTGGGCGTGGTCTAGGACAGGAAGAAGAGCAGGTTCAGGGGCTGGTAGGCTGAGGCAGGGTGTGAGGGGAGGAAGGGAGGCTAACAGTGGGGAAATGAGGACGGAGACCTCAGGAGAAAAAGAACCAAATGACTCTTGTGAAATGGAGCACAAATCCTACTCATGGGGTTGAGGAAATGGAGGTAACTATGAAAAAGGACAGGGCATCGGCCTTGATATGGACGGTCCTGTCTCTGAAAATGAAGAAGGGGACAGACTTGAAAGGAACAATGTGAAGTTGGTGTCAGGGGATGACTCAATACAGATGACAGGAAGCAGTCATAAACCGATGTCACCAACATCAGAGGTGGTATCATGGACTAAATTGTGTTCCGCCAAATTTATATATTGAAGTCCTGGCCCCCAATATCTCAGAAGGAAATAGGGTCTTCATAGAGGCAACTAAGATGGGCCCTAATGCCACCTTAATTACCTCCGTGAAGGCCCTATATCATTAGGTTGGGCCCTAATCCCACAGGACTGGTGTTCTTTTAAGAAAAGATTAGGACCCAGACACAAACAAAGAAAAGACCAAGTGAGGACAGAGAGAAGGGAGCACCTACAAGCCAAGGAGACAACTTATTCATTAGACACCACCTCTGCCAACACCCTCATCTCAGACTTGCAGCCTCTGGAATGTTGAGGGAATAAATTTCTGTTGGTTAAGCCCCCGGCCTATAATACTAGTTATGGCAGCCCAAGCTGGCTGAGCTAGAAGGAGAGACTGGAAGAAGACAGTGAGCCTGGTGTGGAAAGGACAGTCCTTGTACTCCATGGGTTCACCAGTGAGTGAACTGGGGAGAACTAGTCTTCTTGCAGAAAGGCTTTTGGAGGAAGTGGTATCTCTGAGAAGAAACCAAGTTCATGTGGGGGTGTGGAGGTAGGGACATGCAGTGGAGAAGCCCTGTAATTAAGAGTTTCTTTTCTTTTTTTAAAAAAATATATTTTATTGATTTTTTACAGAGAGGAAGAGAGAGGGATAGAGAGTTAGAAACATCGATGAGAGAGAATCATCGATCAGCTGCCTCTTGCACTCCCCCCCACCCCCACCCCCGCCCACTGGGGATGTGCCCGCAATCAAGGTACATGCCCTTGACCGAAATCGAACCTGGGACCTTTCAGTCTGCAGGCCGACGCTCTATCCACTGAGCCAAACCAGTTTCGGCTGTAATTAAGAGTTTCTTAGAACAAGGGGTTCCACAGCCTAAATGGATGGGACATCTCTTGAAAGTAGAAACACGTTTTGGCCAATGATTTCTCTATCCCAGAAGCACGGGACTGGCACATTGCAGGTTCTGAAGGAATATATTTTGCACAGTGTGCAGAGGTGGAGTAGGCATATAGGAGGGGTGGGAATGACCTGAAAAGGGCTGGGGGCCTGGGGAGCTGCTGGAGAAAGGGGTTTGCCTGGGGGTGGCAAGTAAAAAGAAGGCTGAGAGGCAGGGGGTGAGGTGTCATTTAGAATTTCCAAGTCGCTGAAGTTTAGTTAAGCTCTCCCTCTCAAACAAGCAGTGCAGTTATAGGAATGGGCTACTGAGAACACCTTTACACAGCTCTTATCCTAAATACATCATTGCTTTACCAGATAACTTGAGGAATGCATTATTTCTGATGGCTGATGGTTTTCCCTTTAAATGTTAACTATTTGGAGTAGAACTTATTTTCTAAAATATATTATGCACTGCCTCATTTTTTTCTCCCTTTTCTAAAAAATCAGAAAAACAGCATTATCATAAACTTCAAATATTACACTGGATTGTCATACAAAGGTTATTTTTTATAAACAAGATTTATATTAGGACACAATATGATCATATCTGTAAGAAACTAGACACACTTGAGGTAGCTATTTGCTAGCACACTCTAGGACTCCACAATAAATTCCAATTTGAAGTTTTGTTTGGTTTTGTTATTTTTCCTCCCTATCTGGACTATGGCTTGCCACTTCTTCCTGAACTCAATGTGCCTGCCAATAGCAGCCTCCTCTTCCCTTTCCAATTGATCGTTTCTGATCTTCAAAGGTTAGCCCAACCAGATAACCAAGGTGGTTAGGAACGCGCAGGTCGTAAGCATGAGCACCACATCTCCTTTGGCTGCCCAGAATCCAAAAGTTGCTTATTTCCAGATTGATGAGCTGTTTGCTATACTTCTAAACTATAAAACTCATTTTAGATTTATTAGAATATTAGGGAAGGTTAAATAACTCTTCTAATCCAGCTTTTCCTCCATCACATAAGTTGCTTACTAGAATTTTTAATTATTTTTTTAACTTTAATTATTATTTTTTTAGAATTTTTTAATGAGTTAACTTCAGGGGACATAGCAAGGGCCATCCGTCCCTTCCTTCTGACTTCAGACAAGATCACAGAGACTGGGGGGGGGGGGGGGGGGAGAGAATTGCTCTATTCTCATTGGATGAAGATTTTTTCTTTGCCTAAAATACTAGTACTTGTAATTCAATATTTGTTTCTTTGTAAGATAGAGCTCTTCATTCACAAACTGGAGTATAAATAAGTGCTTTAATATTCTGACAGTGCTTTAATATTCCCAATGACTCTGTCCACTCTGTCCACTGGTCATCTTGCTCACAGAATAGGTCCCTATGTTCCCAGGTCCAAGGATCAGACCAGAGTTTTCCACTGTAAAAACTGCTGAAGGCATTGCTGTAACTCACACAACTAGATAGCCGTGAAAGCCTGATCATCTGGCAACACTGAAGAGAACATGAATATCCTAATGGACAGAGAACTCTCTCTCTCTCTCTCTTTCCCTCAAAAGAACGTCACATTTAGTGCTTGTGTGTCACTTCACGGTGAGCAGGGTATTGGGGCGATTTTACCCACTGCCTCTGGCTTCAATATGGCAATGGACTTGGCAATTTCAGACACTATGTCATATGCACACCTCAGGTAAGTAGTGGGATAGATGCTCAAAAAATAAGTTTATGTTACTTCATGCAACTAAGGAGACTTGACATTCATTTACTCATTCAATTCAACCAGCAATTGGTAGGCACTGATGATGTTCCAGGCTATACAAACAATAGTAAACAATCCCTGCCTGGTGAGTCTTACAGGCCAAGGATTTGTTATGTGTTAAACAATAAAATGTCCTGAAAATTTAAAAAGACTCATTACAAATTGCCTCATTGGTGGGACCTTTCACAATAAAGCTAGTGTATACCTCTGCTCTGAGCTGCATTGTGTCCCTGCCAAATTAGTATGTTGAAGTCCCAGCCCCCAGTACTTCAGAATGTCACTGTATTTGGACATAGGTCCTTTACAAAGTTCTTAAGGTAAAATGGTCTTTAGGGTGGAATCTATTCCAAATAGAGTTCTTAGAAGAATACTAGAAGCCTGGTGCACAAAATTCGTGCACGGGGTGGGGAGGAGGTTTATCCCTCAGCCCAGCCTGCACCCTCTCCAATCTGGGACATCCCTCTCACAATCCAGGACTGCTAGCTCCCAAGTGCTTGCCTGCCTGCCTTTCTGATCACCCCCTAACCACTCCCATGCCAGCCTGATTAATGTCTAACTGCTCCCCTGCCAGCCCGTTTGCCCCCAACTTCCCTCCTCTGCCAGCCTGGTCACCCCTAACTGCCCTCCCCTGCAGGGCTGATCGCCTTCAACTGCCCTCCCTTGCAGGCCTGGTCCCTCTCAACTGCCCTCCCTTGCAGGTCTGGTGCCTCCCAACTGCCCTCCCCTACTTGCCTGATCACCCATAACTGCCCTCCCTTGCAGGCCTGGTCCCTCCCAACTGCCCTTCCCTGCTAGCCATCTTGTGTCCATATAGGGGCAGGATCTTTGACCACATTGGGGCAGCCATATTGTGTGTTGGAGTGATGGTCAATTTGCATATTACTCTTTTATTAGATAGGATAGAGGCCTGGTGTGCGGGATACCCTTCAGGGGGCCAGCTGGTTTGCCCTGAAGGGTGTCCTGGATCAGGGTGGGGGTTCCCTTGGGGTATGGGGCAGCTTGAGTGAGGGGCCTGTGGTGGTTTATAGGCAAGCCACGCCCCACAGCAACCCAAGCAGAGCCCCTGGTATCTGGGGTATATTTACTTCCTACAATTGAAACTTTGCAGCCTGGAGTGGAGCCAAGCCTCCTGCTCACTCAGTGGTGGCAGCTGTTTCTGTTTGGATTTGTTTACCCTCTATAATTGAAACTTTGTAGCCTTGAGTGGAGGCTTAGTCCTGTAAGGGCAGGCGAAAAGCTTGGCTTTCTCCGTTGCTGGGGAAATACCTCCCTCCTGCTCTCTGTGGCTGTAGCCATCTTCGTTGGGTTTATGTGCATACTCACTCTGATTGGCAGGTAGGCGTGGCTTATGGAGTGGAGTGATGGTTAATTTGCATATTGCTCTTTTATTAGATAGGATATTCACACACATACATATATAGCCATGTGAAGACAGAGGAAGAAGAGCATCAAGAAGAATAACAAGCCAAGGAGAGAGGCCTCGGAAGAATCCTACCTTGCTAACACCTTCATCTTGGACTTCTTATCTGCAGAAGTGTGAGGAAATAAATATCTATTGCTTAAACCACCCAATCTATATGACTTTGTTATGGCAGCTCTAGCAGACTAATACAGCCTCGAAAGCCTAAGCCTCATCTGCCCAAATGTAGGGAATATTTGTAGGCTAGAACAATTTCATCAGAATTATAAGTTAGGATATTGGGATATAATCACCTATGTGTAGACACAGTGGAATGAAAAGAGCCTAAAAGAATAAGACAGTATTAGATAATATTATGGTAAGACAAATTTGTGATGATTCTACAAGTAAAGGCAATTGGAAACAACCTGTTTAAAAATCTGAAATTAACTACTAAAACTACCATACATCCATGAAATGAATATTTTACATCTATTAAAATGACCCTAGACAGAAACCAATGAGGGGAGAGGGAGACAGAATAGGTGAAAAGGTAAGGTAATATAATCAATAATATTGTGATAAATTAGTGCGGTGATAGATGATTGCTAGAATTAGTGGGGTGATTGCATTGTAAGGTATAAAAATGTTGAATCACTATGGTATAACTGAAATTAGTATAATATTGTATATCAACTATACTTAAAAGATGAACTTGAAGAATACTTAATTTCGTTATATATATTTAAACTGGCTTAATTCACTCTATTTTCCTCATATAAAATTATGTGGTGGCCACAGCTGGAGCCTGGGTCCTCTGCACAGAAATCCTGGTGTGGGTATTTATTTATTTATTTATTTATTCATTTATTTATTTGGTGTGGGTCTTTACAAGATGGTCAGTGAGTTCCTGATAGGGAGACTTAGTGAACATAGTCTCTTTCCAGAGGTTGGGGTGAGATAGCTGTAGGTCTTGGAGATGGGGACGGTGCAGCCCTTGGCGAAGGTGTAGCAGCTGTGGATACCGGCCAGCAGCGGCAGCTTTGCAGGCACAGGGGCTGAGTCAATGCCTGTGGCCCTGGGGGTAGGGATGAGGCCACCAGCACAGAACCACAGTGGCCAGTCACCTTGCAAGGGACCGCATGAAGCTTACCGATCTTGTTCCCCCGGTCGCCTCCCTGCACAGGGACAACAGAGAGCTTGGCCAGGATGATGACCCCACAGACAGCAGTGGCCACTTCCTTGGAGCGCTTAACACCCAGACTGACATGTCCATTTGTAGTTCCCAAAGACGAAAAATGCCTTGAACCAGGTCCTCTGGCTAGTGGATTTACTTCTACATGTACCTAATCTTCATTTGACCTTGAGCAACACCTCCAAGAAAAAGTCAATGATCTGATTCCTTGATGAGCAGGGAGAAGAGATAGATCTCCTCCAGAGACTTGATCATGCCATTGACCAGGCAGCCTGGCTTGGTGATAGGGGTGCAATCCTTGACCTCTGCTTGCCTCCTCAACTCCCTGGCCTCAGTTAACCCTGTGACCTTGGCCCAACACACTGCCAAATCACCGGGGCCTCCCATTCCAGTGCCCCCTCCCACAGCACCCATGTCATCATGTGGTATTTCCTCGGAAAAGATGCTCATGCTATATATATATTCCCCCCCCCCTTGATTTCAGAAAGAGAAAGGGGAAAGTGGAGGAGAGAGAGGGAGGGAGGGAAGGAAGGAGTAAGGGAGGGAGGGAGGGAGGGAGGGAGAAAGAAGGAAGGAGAGATGAAAAGAGGGAAAGAGGGAGAGAGAAAGAGAGACAGACAGACAGACAGACAGACATTGATGGCCTTCCTCTGGCATGCACCTGACCAGGGATCAAAATCACAACCTGGGTATGTGCCCTGACCAGAAATTGAACCTGCAATCTTTTGGAGCATAGAAGGATGCTCCAAACAACTGAGCCACACCAACCAGAGCTCATGAAATATTTTATGATGAAAAAAAAAAGTTTTCTACAAATAGATAATTCCATTTTTGTAAATTATACTCACATATAAATTTAAAAAAAAAATATATATATATATATATATATATATATATATATATATATATATTATTGATTTCAGAGAGAAAGGGAGAAGAAGAGAAATAGAAACAATGATGAGAGAGAATTACTGACCAGCTGCATCCTGCACACTCCCTACTGGGAATTGAGTCTGCAATTCAGACATGTGCTTCTGACCAGAATGGAACCCGGGACCCTCCAGTCCACAGACCGATGCTCTATCCACTAAGCCAAACAAGCTAAGGCCTCACATATAAATTTAAAGAGACAGAGGGTGGCCCGGTTGGCGTGGCTCAGTGATAGAGCGTTTACCTTTGAAGCAGGAGGTCACGGCTGGATTCCTGGTCAGGGCACATGCCCAGGGTTACAGGCTCAATCCCCAGTGTGGGGCATGCATAAAGCAGCTGATAGAGATTCTCTCTTATCATTGATGTTCCTATTTCTCTCTTCCTCTCACTTTCCCTCTCCCTTCCTCTCTAAACTTAATTAAAAATAAATACATAAATACATAAATACATAAAAGACAGAGGGTGGAAACAAAAATATTAAACTGGTTATTTCCAGGAAGTAGGATTATGAAGGATTTTCTCTTTCACCATTCTGCTTATCTCTATCTTCTTTTTTTTTTTTTTACAATAGAATGCAATGATTTTGTTATAAGGAAAAAATTAAACAGTTTCATTAAATCTATTACATGAAGTGATTATCTTTAATGTCATAAACATCTGCATCAAAGTCAAGGATCTGAAGCAATTATCTAGAGAATATGACAGGTAATACAGGTAATTCAAATTTTAAAACACACAGCCCTCTCCACATCAAATCCATTCCTCTTCCCCACAATTTATCTTTACACTATAATTGCATCAGTTGTTCATATATCCTATAGATTACAGCTATAACATTGTGTATAAGATCATGTTTTATTCCTGACTTGAAATCCAAGTTCAGGCTTCAGCTAAAAGAAGGGTTTTTCTTTCTTTTCCAGCCTCTTAGATGTTGGATTTTATAAAGCAAAACAAGGACTGCAAATATACTTGGATGTGGCAGATTACACAGAAAGAGCATTGACACGAGACAGCTCTGGGTTCCATCCTGCCTCTATCAGTTACTGGCTGTCACTAATACAGGTGTCCAATCTGGCCAACTTCAGCTCCTTCAACTACAAAACAGATGCAATTACCACCTGGGCACTGTCATGAGGATTAAAAGAGATGACATGCGTAAGGCATTCAAAAAAGGCATCTGGTTAGGTGTTCAGTAAACTGTAACTGTTATATATTTACAAAATTGATGCTTGCCTTACTCAGTGGCTCAGGAGTTGAGCGTTGACCTATGAACCAGGAGGTCATGGTTCGATTCCAGGTCAAAGCACATATCTGGGTTTCAGGCTTGATCCTGGGTAGGGGGGATGCAGAAGGCAGCCAATCAATGACTCTCTCATCATTGATGTTTCTCTCTCTTCCTCTCCCTTATTATCTCTGAAATCAATAAAAACATATTTTAAAAATTGATGCTTAACATTTAAATTTTACAGCCAAGCACACACACACATACACACACACACACACACACACACACACACACACACACACACACACATATATTTCTTTATAATAAAAGTGTTAAGGTTACATCAAATTTCCTATGTAATCTTTGTTTCTCACTCACATTGATGTTTCTCCCTCTCCCTCTCCCTTTCTCTCTCGCTGGAAATCAATAAAAACACTTCAATATATAAATAAAAATCAGAAAAGTGCCACAGTAAAATCATTATTTCTTAACTACTACATGATCATCATTCATTTATGAGTATGATTGTACAGCTGGATTTCTATATGTGTACCTGTGTATGCATATAAAGTGCTTATACAGTTAAGTTGCTCAGAACATCTTAATGTTATTTAAATTATATGATGGTGATAATGGACAAGATAAACAGTTATCATCAAAATACTGACTTAGAGCCCTAGCTGGTTTTGCTCAGTGGATAGAGCGTAAGCCTAGGACTGAAGGGTCCCGGGTTTGATTCTGGTCAAGGGCACATGCCTGGGTTGCAGGCTTGATCCCCAGTTGGGTGTGTGCAGGAAGCAGGCAATCAATGATTCTCTCTCATCATTGATGTTTCTTTTTCTCTTTCTTCCTCTCCTTTCCTCTCTGAAATCAATAAAAATATATTTTAAAACAACAACAATAACAAAAAAACACCACCACCAAAATACTGACTTAGAAATTTTCTGTGGGATTAAAACAATGGCTTATTTTATAGAATGGAACAGACCTGAGTGAGGTGACTTGTCAAATTGGTCCTGTTGCTTCAGATGAATTTGGAATAAGTGCTGATTTTCAGACACACAGATAGTGAATAATATGCCCCACTTAAACAATTAGGAAGTGGAAGAGCCAGGTGTGAAATCCAAGTCCTAAAATTGTATAGCCAAGTTCTTTCTACTGCACTGAATAGAATGACAGAAAAATTTAAATCTTGAGTAGTCTGTAAGTCTGTAGTTACACACAGAAACAAACTTGCAATTAAAAAAAAAATAGACTGGGGGGAGAGGGGACAAGTACATCCAGATATTAGACATGTACAGCGCAAGCAGCGAGATTCAGTGGTTGAGTGTTGAACTATGAACAAGGAGGTTATGGTTCGATTCCCAGTCAGAACATGTCCCCAGGTTTTGGGCTCAATCCCCAGTGAGGGGTGAGCAGGAGGCAGCACATCAATGATTCTATCTCTCTCGCCCTCACCCTTCCTCTCTGAAATCAATACAAAAAAAAAAAAATACATTTCCCAAAGAGATACAAAGATATTTGTATAAGGATGGCTGTCATTAAATTATTTTCCATTATGAAAAACTCAAAACAAGCTAAATACTGGTATATACTATAGGGCTTTAATGTAAAATATTTCAATGATGGAATAACATGTTTACCATTAGCAATCATGAAGTATAAAGATATTTAAAATTGGAATTATTCAAAATACAGTAAGTGGGGGGGGGGGAAATCTAACAAAACTCTATGTACCATTTTTAATTTTTGTTTTTATGTTTGCCTGTATTTTTCAATTTCTATAATGAATATAATTACTCTTACACCAGAAAAACAATTGCTATTTTAAATATATTTTATTGATATTTTACAGAGAGGAAGGGAGAGAGATAGAGAGCTAGAAACGTCGATGAGAGAGAAACATCGACCAGCTGCCTCTTGCACACCCACTACCGGGGATGTGCCCGCAACCAAGGTACATGCCCTTGACTGGAATCGAACCCTGGACCTTTCAGTCCGCAGACCGACACTCTACCACTGAGCCAAACCGGTTTCGGCACAATTGCTGTTTTATAATACCAATAAACTTTAAACAGAAGAATAGCTAGTTTAAGATTATAGAATTTAAATATAGTTTCTACTTAAAACTTAAATGTTTCAAGTTTTTGTATACATAGGAATTCAAAGTAAGAATTGAAGATAAAATGTTCCTGTGGGCTCCAAATCAGATATAAAATCAAGGTACAGATTTCTATATAAAGAAACTAGTGGGTGGGCCATTAAAAGGAAGATCCCCAGCCCACCAAAAGAGGCTCACCCTCAGGAGTTAACTGATGTTCAGTATTCAAATTCATGAGAGGACTCATAAAGACCTCATAGAGAGACAGGTATTTTTAGGAGAAATAACCTGTAAATTCAAGATAAGATTGATCCTTAATTCCTATCTTTCCTCTTAGTTAATGTTAATATTGCAATCTATAAATAAAGTTGTTCAATTTGTATGAACCTTCCAAGATAACTGATTTCTAATTTAAAAGCATTTAAAAGGTAAGAAATGAAATCTATTTCTCCAACATAGAAACAATATCCATTTCAAACAACAGCCAGACAAAACCGGTTTGGCTCAGCGATAGAGTGTCGGTCTGCGGACTGAAAGGTCCCGGGTTCGATTCCGGTCAAGGGCATGTATACCTTGGTTGCAGGCACATTCCTCGGTAGGGGGTGTCCAAGAGGCAGCAGGTCGATGTTTCTCATCGACGTTTCTAGCTCTCTATCTCTCTCCCTTCCTCTTTGTAAAATATCAATAAAATATATTAAAAAAAAACAACAACAACAGCCAGCCTTATACTTCATAGTGAAAATCTAGAGGAATTCCTTTAGAAATAAGAATAAAAATTTCCCCTAAAATTTTTTATTTAGTATTGTTTTGCAAGCTTTTCTGGCCAATGCAGTAAGACATGAAACAGATAAATTTAAATATTGGAAGGAAAAGTTTACATTATCATTAATTATGGATGATATCACTAACTAGAAACTCCAAAGAAATTAATGGAAAACTATATTCAAGAGTAATCTAATAGCTATAGCCATCATTTATTAAAATCCTTTATGCCCAACACTATAGCACTGTATTCTCAGAGTCTGGCATCTGCTAAGTAGTTGAGCTGGGATTCAAACCCAAGTCTGACCAACCCAAAGACTGCATAGACTGTTCTTTTCAATACTTTGCTCTGTAAATTGGATAGTTATAATGTGCATGTTTCCTATGTGAAAGCAATAAGCCTCACAAAAGTCCAATTTAAAACCCTCCATTCACAAAGCAACAAATTCAACAAGGTTTGTGTGCAACTAATAAAAGGGAAAAAAACCCCACTTAGACATAAACTAAATATATATAGAAATAATAAGAAATAGAGATGGGACAAGACTTAGATAGGAAAAACAAATATTTATATTTAAAATCTATATCCCAATTTATGTTTTAAATGCAATTCTGATCAAAACCCCAAATGAATAAACTATACTATAAAGAGAAAAAACAAAATTACCACATATGTCTAAAAGAAACAAACAGGTGATAATAGCAAAGAAAATTTTGCTAAAGAATTATAGGCAAAAGGGATGGCATATATTAAAATTATAAGTCCATAATTAAAAGAGCCTGGAACTATGCAAGGAAAAAACCCCAAATAACTAATAGGAAAAAAAATTGCTAAAATAGAAGTAGATCTGTCTAATATACTTATTAGAAATCAGTTTATGATAAAAAAAAAAGCACCAATAATCATCAGAGATGGAAGGAATTAATAATTGTTGGAATAACTGGCCACCAATTTAAGGTAGAACATCAAGGTAAGTTCTTACCTCACACATACACAAACTAAATTCCTTAAGATTAAGTAGTTAGAAAGTATTTTTAAAACAGAAAATAAGACAAAAAGCTCATTGAACTAGGAGGTCATGGTTCAGGCAGCTGATCAATGATCCTCTCACATCACTGATGTTTCTCTCTCTCTCTCCCTTCCTCTCTGAAATTAATTAAAAAAATATTTTTAGCCGAGACCGGTTTGGCTCAGTGGATAGAGCGTCGGCCTGCGGACTGAAATGTCCCAGGTTCGATTCCGGTCAAGGGCACGTACCGTGGTTGTGGGCACATCCCCAGTAGGAGGTGTGCAGGAAGCAGCTTATTGCTGTCTCTCTCTCTCATCGATGTTTCTAACTCTTTATCCCTCTCTTTTCCTCTCTGTAAAAAATCAATAAAATATATATTTTAAAATAAAAAAATAAATATTTAAAAAACAAAACAAAATGTCATGCTGCTAGAGAGAAAGCAATGTATCATACTACTGGAGGAGGAAAAAAAAATTAAAACTTGAATGCAAATAAGGAATCTAAAAGCATAATATGCTAATTAGATCAACTGTCCTTCCAGATGAAGCCCGGGCTATGAGGGAAGTTGGGTCCTGGGTGCCAGAGGGAAGGCGGTGCTAGCAGCTGGGGGAAGGAAGGCCTACTTTTGCAAGAATTTTGTGCATTGGACCTCTAGTAGATTATATAAAATTAGAAATTAAAGAAACATCAAAAAAAGAAAATTCATAAACCAAATACCTTTTTTTTTGCATATATACATAACCAATGAACACAGGTGACAGTGCAGTGAAGGCCTGGGCGGAGGGGGGGGGGGGTGTGCAGAGGGAGTGAGGGAGGCGCTCAATGTGATTTTCAATGGTATGCTGCAAGAATTTTTAAAATGTGCAACACCTACCCTAGCTGATTTGGCTCAGTGGATAGATAGAGCGTCGAAGAGTCCTGGGTTCGATTCTGGTCAAAGGCATGAACCTTAGTTCCAGGCTCCTCCCTGGCCCAGGTCCAGGTCAAGGCACGTGCGGGAGGCAATCAGTCAATGTGTTTCTTTCACATCGATGTTTCTCTCTATCTTTCCCTCTCTCTTCCACTCTCTCTATAATCAATGGAAGAATATCCTTGGGTGAGGATTAAGAATAAATAAACATATACATACATACACAGCCTTCTTTACAAAACAACAACAACAACAAAAATCCTTGTAATGCCTGACTATTTAGTCAGGGACAGTGACCTCTTTTCCCTTAGATTGTCAAATTAAAAAAATGACAACAGCCAACACAACAATAGCTGTCTGGTGTGAATGCATCAAAATTATACCATTTTTTTTTGTCAGATCAGCAAACACTGTATTTTTAGGTATGATGCAGAATATAATAATTAGTTTACGTGTGTCATAAGATGAAAAAGGTTGAAAATCACTGGCTTACCCACATAGAAATATGAACCATCTCAGTGACTCTCTAAAAAGCATCTAAAAAGCAATCATCCCACTTAAAACACAAACCTGAGATAAACAGGCCTTGCAATTTTCCATTTACCCTAGAAAACGAATGCTTTTGTAATAGGTGTCTTTTTTAAAAGCAGTGGAAGGAGTAGAAGACCTTTGTAAAAACTAAAGAATGTGGCCGTGGTGAGGTAGCCTTCGATGAAAGCACACCCCTCTGCAGACCAGTCAAATTAAGTGCCTTGGCTCCTGCCCACATGCTGGAAGAAAGATCTTCAAGGAATCCTAACCCATCCCTACTTACCACAACCTCCTTTCTAAGAGCTAGTCCTGATCTCATGTTTCTTATCTGTAGTTGCCCAAAGGAGCCTCAGAGATTAGCTAGAGCAGGCAGACACATGATTACAGCTACAGACTCCAGGAAACAAAAGGGCAAGGAACCCTCTTCGTGCTGGCCCCCCACAGAAACACAGCAGGGGGCTCAGCTGTGTGCACCACCAAACACCAACGTAAAGCCACCACTGTCCAAAACCACCATGAGATACCACCTTATGGGTGCCTTGTATCAAAAAAACAGAAAACAATGGTGGTAAGTACGTGGAGAAAGTGGAATCCTTGTGTATTGCTGGTGGGAATGTAAAATAGTACTGCCTCTATGAAAAACAGTATGGCAGTTCCTTGAAAAATTAAAAATAGTTACCCCATGATCCAGTGATTCCTCTTGTGCATGTCTAAGCAAAAGAACCTAAAGTCCACTATTCTCAACAGCAAAAAAGTGGAAGCAACTTAGATGTTTATAGGTGATGGATAAACAAATTGTGGTGTGTATGTACAATGAAATATTGTTCAGTCTTAAAAAGGAATGAAGTGCTGACACATGCTACAACAAGGATGAACCTCGAAGAAAGTATGCTAAGATAAGCAGACACAAAAGGACAAACATTGTATGATCCCTTACATGAGGTACCTAGAGTACTCAAATTCATAGACAGAAAGTAGAATGATGGGTGCCAGTAGCTGCGGGGGGGGGGGGGGAGTAGATGGGGAGTTGGCTATCTATCTATCTATCTATCTATCTATCATCTATCTATCTCAGGGGTGGGCAAACTTTTTGACTTGAGGGCCACAATGGGTTCTTAAACTGGACCGGAGGGCAGGAACAAAAGCAACCTGACCATGCTGGCACTCTCATCTTGGGCTGCTGGTGAAGGAGCGGAGGGGAGAGCAAGAGAACCCTCCGCTCTTTTGGCTCTGCTGGCCGGATTGAACAGCCGAACGGGCCATAGTTTGCCCACGGCTGATCTATCATCCATCTATCTATCTATCTATCTATCTATCTATCTATCCAGCCATTGCCAGCTCTAGGTAACTAAGAGCAGGGTGATGCTTGCTTCTTGGGCTTTTCATAACTGAAAGAACATAGGACACGACGGGACACTGAATGCTGGAACCATAAAACAGCGCTGAGCAATTTTCTTATCACCAGCTCCTCAACTTAGAATTTTTTACAAAAGTAATTTACAAAGGGCAAAGTTCTCAGCCATGGGACTCCTGGGGTTTGGCTCCTGTGGTGCTGACAGAGTTCTTTCATGTTCCACAGAGAACACCCCGGAGACTCTTTCTGCGGCGATGCAGAGGATGACACCATGTTAGGAGACGAGGCCGGCTGAGACGTCTGGTCTGAGTATTTGCTTCAAGTGCCTGAGCTCTGGTTCCAGGGATTATTTTGAGAGCTTAATTGAGCTACAGTCAAACAGGTCAATTTGTAATTCGCCTAAATATGTCACCTGTCCCCAAGATGGGGTCCTAAAGCAGCATTCAACTCCCCTAGCATTGTTTGCTGGTCAAGATACAAGCCCACTTTTCTTGGCTCTCTGAAGCTGTCTTTAGTCTCATAAAGACTCTCTGGCCACCTACTGGATTTTTTCAGCGCCAGAACCAGGCAGAAAAAGAGCAACTTACTGCCCTTGTTCAAAGGAAAGCGAGAAGAGTTGCAGACCAGAAGCTAGACAGACTTTATTATTCAGTACTCACTGGGATTTGCAAGAGAATAGCTCAGACACAGTCTGTTACTACCCTCCTCTCAAGGAAAAAGCCAATTATGTCTCTGCTACCTAAAGAGTTTAGCAGGAGTGTGGGACACAAAAGCTTCTATGACATCTTTATCCTGGGCACAAGGAGGGAAAAATAAAAGGCGACATATTTCAAGTAACTTTGCTATTTTGTTTTAAGTTACCAGGAGGGAAAAGGTTTAAATGACTTGCCAGTTTCTTCACATATAAAAAAGAATTATCTGCTACTTTCACTTTCTAACGAACAGCTCTAGTCTTCAAAATGAGTTCTGTCTGGGTAAGTCTTTCTGATTAACAGAGAAAGAGATACTGAAACACACACATACACACCCTTTTTGTTTTTAACACGAGCATGCTGTTGGATGCGACACTTTAGAGAGCAAAATCAGAAAAAAAATGGAAGTTACAAGTCACTCCGAAAGAGCACACCCAGAGGAAAGATTCATTGACGAGGTGGAAATTTGGGGCTGGGTGGCAGCTGAGCAGCAGGTGCAGGGTGGAAGCTGAGAAAGGCTGGACTGAGGGGAGGCAGCAGGGCCACTGGGCTGCAGGGGGTGCTGGGAGCTGGTGAGGTCATTGTGGCAGCAACCTCGGTCACAGTTGTGTATAGGAGTCCAAAAACTAATTTATCAGAAACGGACCAGGGTGTGAGCGGTGCTGGTGAGAAACTGCTCTTCAGGCGCTAATCCTGCCAGGTGGTGCGGCCTCTAAGGAGGCCCAGAGAGAGGGTTTCCAACGTACACCCGCCAGTGCGGGGAAGGTCTCAGGCCTACCGAGCACAACACACACGTTCATCATACTCACACAGGTCTGGGGCTCAGAGAGCTGACGGGACTTGCTAAAGGGCCAAAGCTACACAAAGGTGGGATTTGGATTCAGGCCTCCTGAGTCCCAGAGCCGAGTCTTCTTCTGGCTCCTTGCGAACACTCCGGCTGGTGCTAGCTGCCAGCATCAGTCAGAGCGCGGCCTGGCGAGGCCACGTCGCCGTGTGTGTGCAGGCACCGCCAGTGTGGGCTCTGCCCTCGGGAGGAGTGGCATTGGTACAGATTCCCGGAACCCTGCCAAGCTCTCCAGTTGTCTGGTGGCAGCCTGCTCAGTAAAAGAAGTCAGGAAAAGAGGGGAAAGCGCCTAAGTGGCCAGCAGGCTGGGGCCCAGACACATGCAGATGGCTCCCCAGCTTGCATTGGTCAGTGCTTTCATTTGCCTCGTCCTTCTCCAGCAGTTCTCCTGGAGCCTCGCGTTGCTTGAAGCATGGCTTTTACTTGACACTCTGTTCTCTTCCCCTTCCATCTCTCCAAGCAGCTAAGGACACTCCCATGGACACAATGGCCTTATTGACGCTCATTGTTGGAGGGGGGAGGGGGGGCTGTCAGATCGACAACTGGCACTATTAACAGGTTAAGATCATGAAGTTGGAGACAATTAAAATTTGCATAAATCAAGAGGCCTACCGTATTTGCCAGCGTATAAGACGACTTTTTGGCCCTGAAAAATATGCCTCCAAGTGGGGGGTAGTCTTATACGGCGAGTATATAACAAACTCTGTATTTTTAGTGGAAATGTTAGGGGGTCGTCTTATACACCCAGTCGTCTTATACGCCGGCAAATACGGTAACTCAATCTTGACCCAGAAGTTTGCCTACAGGGTCCATTTAACCCTTGCTACTACCGTTGGAGGCAGGTATATGCCCCCAGGGTGTAGAAGACAGGTGTAGAGGTTAAATTGCCAAAGGTCAGAATGAGCCTGACTCACTCCAAAGTCCCCACTTTGCCACCACTGTTCCGAAAATCACACCAGTGAGGGTCCCTCTGACTGGGTTGTCCTCGCTTGAAATAAGGATCCTGCCTCTCCTCAAAGGGCCTGTGGTTCCACTAGACCAACTCTAACTTACTTTGTTCAGACAACTCTGAAGGCATGGTCTGCTGAACAGCGCCCTCACGGAGGACATGCCTCACCCTGAGGATGGGAGGATGGGGCGTGAGAGGGCTGTAAAGGGACCGGTGAAGCACAAGCTGACAACCCATTTCCGAGAAAGGGGAGGAAACTCGCGATTACTCCTGGCCAGCGGAAAACACACTTAGCTATAAATTCCCTACTGGAACTGCTTTCCCCCATTTCCCCAAACACAAGCCAAGCTCCGGATTTGAGAAAGCTGGGAAGGGCCTTTATTTAGAGCATGGTCCAAAGAGTTACAAGTGGCAAGGAAGACGGGGCAATGGGGGCGAGGGTTGGCTGTTGCGAGCACAGAGGCATTGTTTTCCTGCCTGCCCTGTGAATGTTTCGAAAGTTCACCCAGCTAACAGTACAAAGGTTAGGGAGCGATTGATAAGTTGGGCAAGAGGCCTGCAGCTGAGACTGCTGTAGTGTTTAAACGCTATGATGAGCAACCGCAGGAAAGGAGAGGAGAGTGAGGACCTGAAACATGGCATCACCGGTGAAGGGCTTTGCTGGGAAGCTGACTATGGCATGTCATCTTTCCACGGAAGACATCATTCAGAGGAAACCTGACGTTTCAAACTCTGTTATATAATAAACGATGTTCCTCTCTGCACAATCCACCATTACCAGCAACCTCTCCACGCTTCACCAGATACACTGACCACGAGTGTTTCAAACTGCAGAACGACATGTATTAGAGTTAGGATGGAACTCAGAAATCTGGCAAGTAGAGGCCCTGATTCCATCCTGAAATGAAGATTATGTGTGCATGCAGGGAATGCATGCAGGTGCACTCTCCATTCGGTGGACTTATTCCCAGTTCCTGAGATTTCTAAAAGATTCCAAAATTGGGCACAGACCTTGGACTGTTTTCTGGAGGGGTGACACACGAAGCAGAACTACGCTGGGCTCTGGCCATGGGTGACAATATCCTCTGGCTGTTCATGGAGAAAGTTCTGGGAGGGTAGAAGCTCTGGACAGGGGACTTGGTGCATCAGAGAGCTCAGAGGAGGCTCCTCCAGGACCAGACTTGCCTACTGTGGCACCTGCCAGCAAAACTCAAGTGGGTGAAACTTACTGGCTTTGAAGCCAAAGGTCATTCTAGATTGGCACACCACATCTACGAGGGTCCAAATTAAACCATCTACGGTCCAGAATGGTCACCTCTAGAAGAGACTTAACAGTAGTCTTCTCTGGCAGAGATTTCAGTCTTCACTGGCTATGGCAGAAGGTGGTGTGGGAGAGCAGGCCTTGCAGTGGTTGTTGCACTGGCTGCTTTGGTGCTGGAAGATCCCTAATCTGGATGTGAAGGTTTCTATACCGTTGCTCCCTGCAGCTGTATAAGAACACGGTCCATAGACAAGCTGCCTTCATGTGGTAAGGCCAGTCCCTCCTGGAACATGCATGTGGGGATGCTTAAAGGAGAAGTCTATTGTTTCCTTAAAATAGAAAGACTACTTAAATCAAAGATGCCATAACCTCTAGCCAGTCTGGTTTGGTGGATAGAGCATGGCCTGCAGACTGAAGGGTCCTGGGATCAATTCCAGTCAAGAGCAAATCCCCAGGTTGCTGGACCGATCCCCAGTAAGGGGCCTATAGGAAACAGCCGACCAATGATGATTCTCTCTCATCATTGATGTTTCTCTCTCTCTCTCTCTCTCTCTCTCTCTCTCTCTCTCCTCTCTCTCTCTCTCTCTCCTCCTCCTTTTTATCTGAGATAAATAAAAATGTATATTTGTTAAAAAGATTCTATAAAATGCACAAATCCTGATTTGATCTATTAGCAGACAACTGAGACACATTACTTTACCCTCTGAGTTTCAATTTCTTCACCTCCAAAGGCACAGGACGCTCTGCTATACAGGACTGCTATGAAGTTACCCACACGGTACTCAGCACAGGGCCAGGGCCACAGTGAAGAGAGGCATTCATTCATCAGAGGCCCACGCTGTACCAATTCCAGAGTCACAACTGGATACCAAGTGTATATATTTATCTGTTATATACAGTATTGTAAATGCTTGACAATTATTTCTCAACACACATTTATTAAACATAAGTTCTATAAAGACTGAGACCTTTTCTATTTTATTGTCATAACCCAAATATTAACTAAATATATGTTATATAAACACACTGATAAACAAAGTGGAGATGTGACACTATTTGGAACAATTGTATATATTTACTTGTAGGACTGTGTCCAGGAAGTGATGTAAAGGAGCATTTCTTAGAAGTTAGGGGCCACACTCCTTGTGTGCCATTATTAATGCTTGGTGCCATCACAGTCTCTGGTACACAGACCCCCCCCAACCCAGGGGATCTCAGATGTCTTGGTCACAGGACTCCTTTAATGACCCCAAAGAGTTTTATTTTTTATTTTTATGTCAGTTATATACTAGAGGCCCAGTGCACAAATTTGTGCACCAGTGGGGTCCTTTGGCCTTGCCTGCAGGATTGGGCCGAAACTGGCTCTCCGACATCCCCTGAAGGGTCCCAGATTGCAAGAGGGTGAGGCCAGGCTGAGGGACCCACTGGTGCACGATCAGGGCCAGGGACAGACACAGAAGGTTGGCCAACAGGGGAGGGACCTCCGGAGGGCTCACTCAGTCCCGATTGGCCAAACCCCAGCAGCAAGCTAACCTTCTGGTTGGAGCGTCTGCCCCTGGTGGTCAGTGTACGTCATAGCAAGCGATTGAGCATCCTTAGCATATCATTAGCATATTACGCTTTGGTTGAACAGATGACTGGACAACGGGACACTTAGCATATTAGGCTTTTATTATATAGGATTGGAATTTCCCATGCTAGAAATTAATCTAAATCTAATTTATCTAAAATAACAATGATGAGCCTATCACATGCTGGCATAAATAGCATATTTTTATGCAAAATAACTATTTTCCCAAACAAAACTTTATTATAAGTGTGCATTTTACATTTTAAAAAAAAATCAATTTGACTGCCAGGCTCTAATAGATACCTGGATACTACACACCGTGTATCCTCTGAGTTAGTCCAGAGAGTAAAAAAAGTAAAAATAGCAAATCTTATTGTTATAAAAACAGTCTGACCTCCTTCATGCACCCACTGAAAAGATATCAGGGATCCCTGGGAGTCCCCAAACTAGACTGAGACCCACTATTTGACCAGTGATAATAATAATAATAAAAAATAAAAACCATTGTATTTGTTTCTACTATTAAAGATAGTTTATTTTACAAACATCTAAATTTCAAATTTCAAAACGGAACCCTATTTTCAATCATTTGCCTCAATGACTATACCTTCATTCAGCTGGAATCTACTGTAATGTAAAAACCAATCAGTGGTGTAAATGATCTGAATTTCATGCACTTTGTGTAACAACCTTACCACAAGCTTTAACTTACATTTCTAATTTAGCCTCCATTCGCCTGCCTATTTATTGGTTTTAAATACTGTTGTATTATATATATTTCTATAGTGCCTTTTGGGATGAAGCAGGATAATAGGAATAAGTACTTAGTGTGTATCTTTACCTCAAACCTAGTTTCTCAAATAAACCCTTGAAAAGAATGGGCCAAAATCAGTTGCAGCAAAGTAGGAATAGTTAACATTTAACCACTTGTTTTCTAAGTTCATGTTATTAACTACACTTCCTGATTCATATGAGCTGCTATTTAACATTTAAAAATTTCAGCTACCACACATCTAATCCATGTAGAGGGTGTTTTGCAGAACATCTCCCAAGACTGGAAAGGAAGAAGAATGCCAGGTAAATTACATGTATTATCATTTACTCCCCACAAATATCTATGAAATACTATTATTTTTTTCCCATTTGACAGGTGAGAAAACTGAAGCTCAAAAAGGTTCAATAACTTGCCTGAGGTGACACAGGCGGTAAGTGAAGCCAGACTGTGAAACCAGGCCCGTGGTGCTCACATGCTGCTGCAGTGTTCATTGTGTGGAATTCAGGGAGCTGCGCATTTATGATATGTGCAGTTTTCTGTGTGAATATTACACTTCAGTAAAACGTTGAGAAAAAAAGAAAGAAAGAAAAGAAAAAGACCATGGGCCTTTTCTACTCTATCTGATTGGGAAGTCAATGGGACAAAATTAGTATGAAGTAGAGCAGAAGGGCCAAGTAATGAGTTAGGGGCAGGGGCCCTGATGTTACTGCCTTAACTCTTCAACACTGATGGGATTATATTTAATGAATGGAATACTGAATTTAATGAATGGATTCTTTATTAGGTCTCTTGCACTCTTATGCTCATCCTCCAAAGACACAGGCTCAGAGGGATGGTGTAAACTACAACCCACGCCTGTGTGCCTGAGCCCTCCACAATAAGGGAGGAGGCCTAGAGTAGGTTAAAAACTAGTAACGATGATACTAATATGTACCTATTAATTTTATCATTTTTTTTGTTAGGTTCTTCTTCACCATTAAAAAATATGTATAAGCAAGTGGAATACCCATAAGTAGGTTTTCTACTTTGCTGGGTATTAAATTCCCCTGCAGGCCTGATATTTTAGGAGAGCTTCTCCCAGAATCTGCCACTGTATATTTAGAAATCTTAAACTAGCCTTTAAAAGAAAGCCCTACTATATGAATCATTTTAAAGTTAAAATTCTTATGGCATATTCATACGATTCAGCTTAAGGCAGTGCCAGTATAAAACCAGATTAAAGGGATGGAATAAAGACACTGTGCTGGCTGTCAGGAACTAGTCTTGCTACTAACTAGTTACCTTGTACAAGTAACTTAATATGTAGGTATTCCCTTCTCTTTTCAGTTAGATGGAGAAATTGAGCTAGATGATTTTTAAATTGAATTTATTGGCGTGATACTGGTTAATAAAATTGTATAGAGTTCAGATGTACAATTCTATAATACATTATCTATATTGTGATGCTCACCACTCAAAGTCTCCTCAGCATTTATCTCCCCTTTACTCTCTCCTACCTCTCCCTAACCACCTTTCCCCTTGGCAAACACCAGATATCGTGTCTAGGAGGTTTTGTTTGTTTGTTTGTTTAATCACTTTACATTTTTCTTCCCTGTGACAGCTTTCAGTCTGTTCTCTGTATCTATGGGTCTGTTTCTCTTTTGTCAGTTTATTTTGTTCATAAGATTCACATATACTAAGTGAAGTTATATGGTATTTGTCTTTCTCCAACCGGCTTATTTGACGTAGCATAGTATTCTCCAGGCCAGCTGTGGGCAAACTACAGCCCGCGGGCCTGATCTGGCCTATTCTGCTGTTCTATCCGGCCCACGGAGCCAAAAGAGCGGAGGGTTCTCTTGCTCTCCCCTCCACTCCTTCACCAGCAGCCCAAGATGAGAGTGCCAGCATGGTCAGGTTGCTTTTGTTCCGGCCCTCTGGTCCATTTTAAGAACCCATCGTGGCCCTCGAGTCAAAAAGTTTGCCCACCCCTGCTCCAGGCCCATCCATGCTGTTGCAAAAGGTAACATTTCCCTTTTTTATGGCTAAGACAGTATTCCATTATGTTCCACAGCTCTTTTTTTTAAAAAAATATTTTATTGATTTTTCACAGAGGGGAAGAGAGAGGGATAGAGAGTTAGAAACCTGGATGAGAGAGAGACATCGATCAGCTGCCTCTTGCACACCCCCTACTGGGGATGTCCCGGCAACCAAGGTACATGCCCTTGACTAGAATCGAACCTGGGACCTTTCAGTCCGCAGACTGACGCTCTATCCACTGAGCCAAACCAGTTTCGGCTCCACAGCTCTTTTATCCACTCATCTACTGATGGGCACTGGACTGCTTCAAAATCTTGGCTATTTTTTAAAACATTTTAAAAATTGATTTTAAAGAGAGAGGAAAAGAGAAGATAGAAATATCAATGATAGAGAAACATCAACATCTATCTGTTGCCTCCTGCATGCTGCCCATATGGGATTGAGCCCACAACTTGGGCATGTTGCCCTGATCAGGAATCAAACCAGTGACCCCCCTGGTACATGGGTGGACGCTCAACCACTGACCTACACCAGCTGAGCAAAATCTTGGCTATTAAAAAAATAATGCTACAATGAACATAGGGGTGTATTATTTCAAACTAGAGAACTGGTGCACAAAATTCGTGCACGGGGGCGGGTGGCCCTTAGTCCAGCCTGCACCCTCTCCACAATCTGGGACCCCTCTCACAATCCAGGACTGCTGGCTCCCAACTGCTCACCTGCCTGCCTTCTTGATTGCCCTGCCTGCCAGCCTGATAACCCTTAACCACTCCCCTGTCAGCCTGATTGATGCCTAACTGTTCCCTTGCCAGCCTGTTTGCCCCCAACTTCCCTCCCCTGCAGGCCTGGTCACCCCTAACTGCCCTCCTCTGTCAGCCTGGTCACCCCTAACTGCCCTCCCCTGGAGACTTGATCACCCCCCCCCCAACTGCCCTCCCTTGCAGGCCTGATTCCTCCCAACTGCTCTTCCCTGCTGGCCATCTTTTGGCAGCCATCTTGTGTCCACATGGGGGCAACCATCTTGTGTGTTGGAGTGATGGTCAATTTGCACATTACTCTTTTATTAGATAGGATTCAGGTTTCTTTGGGTATATTCCCAGAAGAGGACCATTGGGTCAAACAGCAGTTCCATTTTTAATTTTTTGAGGAAACTCCATACTGTTTTCCACAGTGGCTTCACCAATCTGCATTCCCACCAGCAGTGTATTAGGGTTTCTTTTCTCCACATCTTTGCCAGCATTTGCTGTTTGTATATTTATTGATGACTAGAGGGGCCTGGTGCACAAAATTCATGCACGGGGTGTGGGGGGAATCCCTTCAGCCCAACCTGCACCCTCTCCAATCCAGAACATCCCTCTCACAATCCGGGACCACTTACTCATAACTGCTCACCTGCCTACCTGCCTGATTGCCCCTAATTGTGCCTCCCCCGCCCTGCCAGCCTGATCACCCCTAACCGCCTCTGCCTGCCAGCTTGATCGCCCCTAACTCCCCCCTCTCCCCCCGCATTGCCGGCCTGGTCACCCCCAACTATCCTTCCCCCCCAGTCTGGTCTCCCCAACTGCCCCCCTCTGCTGGCCTGGTCACCCCCAACTACTCCCCTTGCCAGCCTTGTCAGTCCATGCAGCCTGTGTTTGGTTGTCCATCCGGTTGTGATGGCCCCTGGCTTTTTATATATTAGGATAGTCATTCTGACAGATGTGAGATGATATCTAATTGTGGTTTTAATTAGCATTTCTCTAATGATTAGTAACATTGAACATCTTTTCATATGTCTATTGGCCAGCTATATGTTCTCTTTGGAGAAGGATCTATTTAGGTCCTTTGCCAATTTTAAAAACTATATTGTTTGGGGCTTTGTGTGTGTGTGTGTGTGTGTGTGTGTGTGTGTGTGTGTGTGTGTTGAGTTGTATAAGTTCCTCATAAATTTTGGATATTATCACCTTATCAGATGTGTCTTTGGCAAATATGTTCTCCCATTCAGTGAGTTGTCTTTTCATTTTGTTGGTTTCCTTTGCTGTGCAAGCTGGATGTTTCTAAGGTTTCCTCATGACCAAAGACTACAATTCTGAGGTGCCTCAAAAATAATTGTATTAAATTCCCACCTACATGTGGCTCCATACTAGACATTGAAATCCTCTCATGAAAATTAAGGAGCCCAATTAGAGCACAGAACACGACCATCTTTGGCACAGTGATAAGCAAATGGAGTACTTATGGGCAAAGTTATGATGTTCCCTCAAAAACATTTGGGCCTCCTCCAGTTTCTAGACATCTGTCAATCTTGTTAGAGGCCATGATTCTGGCCATGATAATATTAGCTCTGATGGATTCTTACCTGGCCAAGTGGTTACGCAAAGACAACAGAATCAGGGGACAAAACAGGGAAGCCAAGCAAATGATGTATGACATTATAAGCCATTGAAAAGGTCTCTAAAGCACAGAGTGCTTTACCATGGCTCTTTCATCTGTTCATCTACTGGGATGTCTGGGTTATTATGACATAGATTGCAATTCTCTAGAAAACAGAAAATCCTATTTGATTATTAAGTCAAAACCAGAAAATACAGTGAAACAAGGCTATTCTCTGAAGAGAGAGAGGCATTATCTTCATATTACAACCATGATGTAGAAGTTGTATGACCATGAATGAGTTTCTTCACATCCCTAAGCATTAGCTACCTGTTCAATCGATTATTAATACAAGTTAATGAAGAGAGTTCTTGTGAGGAATAAATGGGAAAATACATGTAAGACACTTATCACAGAGCCTGATAGAAGGCAATATTTCTATTCTATCCCAAAGTCTTTTCATTTCTGCATGGACATCTGCTAAGAAGTTACCTGTTTGTCTAAGAAATGATGATTGCCTATATATGCCTTCCTTTTGTGGAATTCCTAACCCAGGCCATGGGGTCTCTGAATGCTCAGTAAGGACTTACTAAAGGAATAATTTATACGTCACACAACAATACCAAGGCACAGTTATGATCCAAGTAGACCTTTTGGGCCCTTTTCTGCTGTATGCCAGTTTTCTGTTTGTTTGTTTGTTTGTTTTGTAATTAACAAAAGGAAGGATTTTGCTCTGGGGATCAACAAAGACAAGGACAATTCTGCATCAACTTTTTTACTCTGAGCAAGTTATTTAGTCTGTGCCTCAGTTTCCTCTTCTATAAAATGTTGCTAACCACAATACTTAGTTTTAAATGTGAAGTGCCTGACACATGGCACTTAATTGGTGTTGGCTATATTATATTAAACCTCTTGTGAAATTTTTCATTAAGTAATATGTGATCAATGAAAACCTGAGCCTACCATAACTTCATCATGGTTAACAGGTCCTACTGACTGTCAGGGTATCTTAAAATATTTAAATCCCTGCCTCACTGTCTTATTCCCTTGGCCGAGGTCGGCCATGGAATCTGCATTTTCAGTGAACCCCCCTGAGTGAGTCCCAGCCCAGGCTCACTGAACTGGCAAATACTACCCTGGAACATGCTAAAGAAACCGGATCAAATGCTGGGTGATTCCCCTCTCCCTCTGAGAGACAGATTTATGGTTTGGGTAAAAACCATTAAGACACATTGGTTTTGTTCATTGGTTTCACTTTGAGTTTCTGCCTCCTGCAACACAAAGTGAGATCACACAGAGCCTGGCAGTTTGGGTCTTCACCTCCCACGTGAGGTGAAGTACCATGTGACCAGAAAGCTTAGACCTGAAACCAGAGAAAGACACAAGTCAAGGGGAAATCTCTACTGTTTTCTTTTCCTTCTTATTAAGAGAAAGAATTACAACCACACAGAGATGTGTGTGACAAATAGAAAAGGAACAACATGCATTTCCTCCACGGAAAGCTTACTTAACAGATGTGAGTCAATGTACAAAGTCAGGGCTCCAATCTCAAAGGGTGTGGCCTCTTCAGTACAGAATTTAGGAAAAAATAGGACCTGAAGCACACTGGGGATGACCTATAAGCAAATACTGATGTATAATGATCTCAAACATTTAAAAAAAGAGATAATGGCCAAAACCAGTTTGGCTCAGTGGATAGAGCGTCAGCCTGCGGACTGGAAGGTCCCAGGTTTGATTCTGGTCAAGGGCATGTACATTGGTTGCGGGCACATCCCCAGTAGGGGGTGTGCAGGAGGCAGCTGATTGATGATTCTCTCTCATTGATGGTTTCTAACTCTCTCTCTCCCTTCCTCTCTGTAAAAAGTCAATAAAATATATTTTTTTAAAAAGAAAGAAAGTAGCCTGCTGTACAAGATAAAATGAACTAGACCACCAAAACGCTCAGACAGGCTCTCACAACACAAGTCAATGAGATACATGTTTTAAAATTATGCAAAATTCATAATATGTTCAATCCTATGAAACCAGAGCAGCAATTGTGATGGAAAATCACCCAGTTGGAAGTGTCCATATTTCTTACCTACTCCTAGCAGCATCTTATGTGACACAAGCACTTAATAATTATTAATCAAACATTACTATCATCAACTCATAAAACATACTAATAAAAACACGGGAATAGTGTAAACCCCTACTAAAAAACTTTTAAAATTCCATTTACAATAGCATTAAACTTTGTAAGGTTCCTAGGAATGTATATAATATATATTTTTATATGTTATATGTACATATAGAAATATATTTTGCATATATCATATGTAGTTTTATAAAGAAAATTTAAAAACTTTCTTGGGACATTGTAAAGGTATTCTAAGTCCTTTACACATATTAATAAATTACACATTTAATAATTTAATCCTCTCAATTACCTTATAAGGTAGGTACTGTTATGATCCCTATTTTACAAGTAGGGAAATTGAGGCACATTAAGGTTAAATAAAGTCTTCAGGGTCATGTGACCAATGAGGAGTGGAGCCAGGATCTGAACCCAGGAAGCTGGACACCATCCTTCTAAAGATTCTGGCCTAGCTGGCCTGGCTCAGTGGGTGAATGTCAACCTATTAGCCAGGAGGTCACTTCAATTCCTGGTCAGGGAACATGCCTGGGTTGTGGGCTCGATCCCCAGTGTGCGCAAGAGGTAGCCAATCAATGATTCTCCCTCATCAAAGATGTTTCTACTCTCCCTCTCCCTTCCTCCTTGAAATTAATGAAAATATATTTAAAGAAAATAGGGTAACCAAATGACCAAAAGCTTTATTATTAATCAGAGAAAAGCAAAATAAAACCACAATGAGATTGGCTGGTTTGGTTCAGTGGTCAGAGTGTTGGCTCACAGGCAAATAGGCCAATGGCTCGATTCCTGGTCAAGGGCTCCGTTCCTCAGTTGCAGGTTCAATCCCTGGCCCTGGTGGGGGTATATGGAGGAATCTTTCTCTCTCTCTCTCTCTCTCTCTCTCTCTCTCGCTCGCTCCCTTTCTCCCTCCCTCCCTCTCTTCATTCTCTCTCTAAAGATCAATGGAAAAAATATCCTCAGGTAAAGATTAAAAAACACACAAAACATAATGAGACACAGTATCACATTCACCAGATAGACAACAATTAGAAAGCCTAACAATATCAAACTGTGGTGAAGATGTAGAGCAATAGAGCTCTCAGAAATGCAAACTGGAACACTTTGGAAAACAGTTTGGAATTATAGCATCAAGTTAAACACTCAAATACCCTATGGTCCTACAATCCATCTTCCACATATACCTTCAAAATCTATTGCACATCCATACAGGGTGTGTGTGTGTGTGTGTGTGTGTGCACCAGCCTTTTTCATAAAAGTCAAAAGCTGGAAACAGTTCAAATACCCATCAACAGTAAAATAGATTACTGCACCGCTGCAGTACGGAGGAATACTAAACAGTGAAAACCCATAACCACAGCTATAGGCATCAACGTGGTTAATTAAGTCTTGCAATCATACTGTTGATAAAAACAAGTGTTATATACTGAACACTTGCAAAACTAGGTGATGTAATTTAAGTATATCCATATAACTGTAGGCTTCCAAAGGAGAAAAGAGAAAGGTGGGTTTGAAAGTAGAGGAGGTTCTAAGGCAATGTTTTATTTCTCAATCTGGCCGGGTTTATAAGAGTGTCCACTTGCCAATTATTCATTCAACCACAGATATCCATCTATTTTCCACATTCTTCTGCATGTATGCTGTAGTTCTGAATCTCTGATTATCCTCTTAAGAGAGTGCAAATCATCTTCCCCAATAGAAGAGAAATGCCTTTTAAAAAGAAAGGTGCTCACAAACTTCCAAATTTAAAAATTCAAAAATATATTTCAGAAGATAATCCATTAAAGGCAGCAATAATGTTCAATTATAAGGAATCTCAAATAAAAGCAACAACTCACCAAAATCTGATTTTATTGCCATTTCTATAAAAGTTAAAGATGGAGCCTGATCATTAACATTGATGTTGGTTGGTAGCAGATGCAGTACCACTAAGTGATTAGAGAAGAAGTAAGAAATGCAGGACAGAGCCAATGCTGATGGTGTTTTAAAGACAAGTTATAATATTTAAGTAAAGCAATAAGACAATACTTTTTATTTAATAATTCTAAATTTATTCATCTTCATCTTCTTCATTAAAAAAAAAATAATTAAGAGCCCCTGCCCAACCCTAAGACTTTCCACTCTGACTGCAACTAAGTACAAAACTATAGAGAAGTACAATTATTTCCCCAAATGTCTAAACTGACACTAAGATAGCAAATAGATTTCTACTAAGCGGAGTATTCTGAAATCGGTTCTGCATTTGTTTTTACTAAGAAGCCACTTAAATTTTACCCACTTGTTTAACTTCAGAGGATTGAAACAAAATGTTTGTTGGCCAAACAAAAACAGTGGTTTTAAAATTCTTCACTTGGGTTGCTGGATAAAACACTTGTTTACCGAATCAAATGTTTTATTTAGAAAACGCCTGCCAGAGTGGACACTATCCAAGGAATACACCAGGATGTGCTAGGATGGTAATGTCACACCCTTGATGGAAGCCGGCATTTTAGGACAACTTCATGAAGTTTACTTTCAAAGAATAGAGCCATAAAAAAAAACCTATCAGTTAAAAAAACAAATCAACCCAAGGCCTAAAATGCTCTTACTAGATCATTAAATTAGGGCACTCAATCCCTCAAAAGCTAATCTCTTTATATAATAAAAAAATCTTATAAATAGAATTTAAATAATTATTATTACTTCTATAGTTTAGAGCCAAGCCTCTCCCGTTAGCTTTATTCTGCACCTTTTAGTTCTCCTATGTGGCATGGCATGAAAGGCCATTTCTATCTCTTAATAAGATACACTAGAACCCTGAAATGCCATTATTAGCCACAAAATAGAATTGAACATAAGACAAGTCTAACTTGAAAGCCATCCAGGAAGATTTGCTTTCTTAAGTACCAAAAGGAAACACCCTGAAAGATAGCCTGGGGACCCTGTGGTTAGCTTCTTATGGAGACTTCAGTAAAAGAATTACATTTGACCAAATCAGATTCGCTTAAGAATTTTCATCAATAGTTTCCTGCTAATGTTAGGCAAATAAATAAAATGGATCATGATTATAGTTTATAATAATTATTTCCAAACTTTTAAAAGTATATCCCTCATGTATAAAAAACATTATGTATTTTTATTTATTAACTATAAAACATATATTAGGCCTTGGTCAGGTAGCTCAGTTGGTTAGATATTGTGCCAATGTGCCAGGGTTGTGGGTTCGATCCCCATTGGCACATACAAGAAAGAATGCATAAATAGGTCAAACAACAAATCGGCGTTTCTCTCTTCCTCCCTTAAGTAAGTAAATAAATAAATAAAAATATATAAAATGGACAATCACAGGACTTAATGAACAGTTCTCTTAAGATGACATACAATTGACCAGTAAGCACATGAAAAGATGCTCCATATCATTAGTCATCAGGGGAATGAAAATCAAAGCCACAAGAAACCACTTCATATCCACTAGGATGGCTATGATTAAAAAAAAAAAAAAAAAGGAATAAGAAGAAAATAACAAGGGCTGGCAAAGATGGGGAGAAATTGTTACCCTTGTACATTGTTAGTGGGAACGGAAAACAGTGCGGCAATTCAGAATGTTAAACATGGACTTACCACACAACCCAGCAATTCTACTCCTCGGTATATACCCCCAAAAACCAGAAACAGGGATTTGAACAGGTACTTGTACAGCCATGCTATATAAATCCACAGCAGCATTATCCAAAACAGCCGAAGTATAAAAACAACCCAAATGTCCATCAGCACAGGAATGGATAAACAAAATGTAGTTACATAGACAATGGGTTATTACTCACCCACAAAAAGAAATTAAATACTCACACATGCCTCAACATGAATAAACTTTGAACACATTATGCTAAGTGAAATAAGTCAGTTCCTAAAGGACATATATTATATGATTCCACTTATATGAAATATGTTGAATGAGCAAAAAAGACAGAAAGGAGATTAGAGGATAAAGGTAAGCACGGGAAGTTATGGCTTAATGGTATAAGGTTTCCGGTGGGGTCATAAAAATTTGGAAATAGATAAGTGATAGTTGTTCAAAATACCGAGTGTAATCAATGCTACTGAATTATATTCTTAAAATGATTATAACACCAAATTTTATGTTATCTCTATTTTATCACAATTTTAACAAAGTAAAAAAGAAAAAAAGAACAAGCTAGAAATACAATAGAGGTCTTAATACTTTCTTTTTTTCATTTAGTGGGTCACCTTGCATGCTGCAGGACTAGGGTGGGGGGAGGGAAGAGCTTCCAAAGCCAAGCCAAGAATTAGTGAATGGGATCTAGGGTAAGGGGAATTTGGGGGAGACAACAGGGTGTGAGTTTTGGTAATGCCCACAACTCAAAAAGAATTTCATTTTTAATCCCAAAGGAAAGAGTACTCCTTTGTGTAACCTTCCCATGGAATTAAGTCCAGCCCATCTGTGAGTTCTCACCATACCTCACTCGGCTGACGTGGAGGTCAGAATTACTGCAAAAATACCAGGAAAGGCCTCTTCCATTCTACTACACAGTGTTCAAGCACCACCTTACAAAACGGACTGTGCGCTTGCTCAATCGTTTAATGGACTCAGGGAAGACCCAAGTCCAACTTAGAATACTCCTTTTCAAAGCCGTTTTCAAAGTCATTTTCATCACTTTTCCCCCTTCAGGCTCAAGAACATCAATCATGGCAAAAGTGACAGGAAATAATAAAAAGATTAACAGCTCAACATCGAGAAGCACCTATGTACTGCCTATGCGGAAAGTGTCGAATGTGAGGCTGGCTGAGGACCAAGGTAATCAAAAGCAAAATACACACGAGTCTGAGGGCTGACATTTCAGGAGGCAGAAGGCCCTGCCAAACACAGAAATGACAAAGCAAAAGGGAATGGCTATAGAACCATCTATGTCTGTGCTAACATGCAGCACAGAAATGCCCTACGTTTATCACAGTTTCATCGCAAAACAGGCCCATGTAGGTTGCGGGATGGTTTGATTTTAAAAGGAGTTTTTTTCTAGTAAATTGTAAGAACTCAATTAAAAAAAAAATTTGAGATATGCTAAACTTCCAGGGTCACCTGACCTTGCATGTTTTATAGCTTTGTGATGCAGGAATATGAATTAATGACCACTTTCTGTTGGGAAATCCGTTGAAGCTCATGGCTACACTGTGTTAGGAAGGACAAACCCCTTCTAAAACTACCCGATGAAACAGTTAATGCATACCCTTCAAATAGTCCACATGATTGACTACCAAATTAATCCTCTAGAGAGGGCTCTCATATGAAATACTGTATTTCTATACCAGTAGAGTACAAATATTCAAAGTCTGCTTCTAAACAGACTCAGTCAATTGTCTAATCACTACGAAGCACAGCTGGAATCAATACAAAATAATCTTCAAAGTAATTGTTATTATAAAATTAAAAAAATTTAAAAACGCCCCCCAAAAGAACCCATTCAGGATGCCAAAAAGTCAAATATATCAACTTACCTTGTGCTATCAATATATTTTGATTTGTGTACAATACACAAAATTGCTCTAAAAAACCCCCAGAATTAGTCCATTACATTGGGGGGTGCATGTGTGCAGGACTGTGAATGTGCCGGTATTCATACAAAAGAAACTGTTTTCCGAGTTCATGGTGAAACTCTCAAAGGCCCATGCCTGGTATTACTTCCATTGGTAACTAACTCCCCCCACGAAATCTTGGCTTTTAAAAGATGAGTCCTCTAAACATGGAGAAATTTATATCATGAATATCCCTGCTTTAAAAAAATTATTCAGTTTAAGTTCCAACACTGAGTGCTTCAAAACTCTTTTCACAAGGCCCTCTAGCATGCTATATTAAAAAAAAAAAAAAAAAAGTTGCCAAACTGGTTTTAACACATCTTCTCAGGACCGATAAGCAAAAGTTTACCAAACCAGCTTTGAATAAGGTAAACTCAGAAGGATTCTATACGTTCTTTTCAAAGTTGACAGCACTTTTTAAATGGAGGGTTGTTACATAAGCTGCAAACTCCAAAACCAGGAGGGATGAATGAAGGCATGTCTCCTTGAGTAAAGCATGAACCCACAACGTCTTTGGAACTGCAGCTGACATCCTGTTGGACCGACTAGCTTCAAACCTGTTTTGTGGGTATTATGAGTGACTGAGTGCAAACAGTAAGGGGTTGTGAAAATAAATTTTCTAATGTATAAAAAAAAAAAAAAAGGAGTGAGCTATAGATTTGGGTCTACTATGAACTGATGAACACCAAAAATGCTTCCAATTTTTCTTGTTAATCCTAACTACTTTACCTTAAAAAGGTTTCATTTAATGATGTGATCGTTTATATCACAATAAACTTAGAGGTTCTTGCTCATTTAGAATCTTTATAGTTGTTTATACCCACATTTACATAAAATATGTATTTCACTAGAAAAACTAGGATAACAGCAGCAAATATTACCTGCCCCTCAGTGTATGACAAGAAAATATTTCCATAGCATATGCCACAACAAACTCTGGAAACTCTAGGAAATTGTGTAAATTAAATTCTGTAAATTCACATTTGACTGAGCACCTTCTCTCATTCTACACTCATAGCTACAAGAAAACTTTAAAGTCTGTATCAAGATACTAGCACTACCTCTGGCTTCTCAAAGAAATATCAAGCACAGAATTGGCTTCTCCGCACAATTTGCTGCTGTGGATGGGTGCACTTGGGCAAGCCATCGTGCAAGAGCCATCTACCTGCCTTCTCGCAGGAGAATGAGCTGTTTGCACTTAACACCATTCTCTCTCATTCAGTTTTTTGTGTAACCTGGGTTTCATTTTCTGATGTTTTTAGAATACCCCCTAATATTCTAAATGAATTAAAAACCTTGAATTCTATTACACAACAAAGTGACTGTCTTAACTGTATTGAACTACACACTTAAAAATGGTGAAGACAGTAAATACTATTATATGTATTTACCACAGTGAACTAAAAAACAATCTAAATTCTATCATCGTCTACAAAAACACCCCCGCTGGCTGCAACAGTTAGAGACTTAGAAAAATGGAGAGATTAAATTCTGTATGTGGGGGGCGGAGGGGTTGCTGCCCCCACACCCTCTACCATCAATTTTAATCATTAGTTTCTGCCTGCTGGTCCGCCAGACATGTAGTAATATGGACATGTGAATTTGTCTCTTTACAGGTTCTAAACAAGAAAGGAAAAGAGCAAATGATCTTTTGTAGCCAGATCATTGGCATCAGGCTAACTGAATTTGGCCGTGACAAATGTTCGCTGCTGCTCAGTAGGAGAGATGTTTGTTTTTCTGACAATAAAGAAATATATAGATACACAGACAGACAGGTATTCCTTGAGAGAGGTGAATAGTCATCACCCTTCAGAAATCCAACCCCTCTCTCCTGACTATTCATTTCTCTCTAAACTAGAACACCTGTGGGGTTTAAAGCCCAGAACTTGTCTTCCCTTACCTCTGACTACTCAGCTCCCTTGGAGAGGATCAGCCAGTCCTCCTGAGACTATTGCCAAACGCCACACTCTGGGTCTGCGTAGCCAAAGGTACAGGAAGTGGTCTGCCCAGGGCCTGGGATATTGCATCATCCTCAACATGCTTCGATGGACACAGTGTGAGTCACTCAGCACACACATAGCACTTCAACCCATTCCTTCCCACCTAGCAGGACAGAGGACTTTTGACACATCCATCCAGGCTTCCAAACTAGCGCTAAATTTGGAAAGCAGCAGGTCATCTGGATATAAACAACTTCAAGCACTGCCTATCAATGACTGTCCATCAGATATAAGACAGGCTGAAACCAAGTCATGAAAAGTAAGAACTCGTGCTCTCTCCAGGGAAGACAGAAGGATCAGGGGGAGACTTCAGACAGTGGAACAAACTGGCTAAGGCACTGGGTCCCCCAGAGGACTCCACACCAGACTGATCTGTAAAGCTTATTAAAAATCCAGCCAGCATGGCTCAGTGGATTGACCATTGTCCCATGCACCACAGAGGTCACTGGTTCTACTCCCAGTCAAGGGCATATGCCTGGGGTTGCAGGCTAGATCCCCAGTAGGGTCATGCAAAAAGCAGCTAATCTATGTTTCTCATGGATACTTCTAACTTCTGTTCCTCTTCCATCCTCTCTCTCTCTCTCTAAAAAAAAAAAAAAAATCAATAAAACATATTTAAAAAATTTTTTTAAATGCAGACTGCAAAAAACAAAACAAAACAAAACAAAAAACAACCCCACAAAAAACATAAACAAACAAAACAGACTGCCAGCCAAGGATATTGTGATTCAGTGGCTGAGGGTGGGACCCACTAATCTGATGCACCAGGTTAGGGAGCTCCTGGGTTAAAGCACTTGGGTTAAACAGTGCTGATTCAGTAGATCACCTCAAACCAAAGCCCCAGGAATGACTACCTCCTTGTACTTTTATGAGGAAAGAGGAGAATTTTGAAAAATTATATATATTTTAATGTTACCTAAAACTGGTCCTTTACCATCAAGTTCAACTTCAGTTCAATCTGTACCACTGACCAACAATCACCACCTACTTCTATGTCAATGACTCATAACTCTACTTTCAGCCAGGACTCATCCATTTTTCCTAAACCCGGCTGCCAGTCACAGCTTGGAATTCCATTCTCAAACAGGCTCTTAAGTTCATCTTGAACCCTGGCTTCCTGCTCCATTTCCTGTTGATAGTACCACCGCTCAAGGCATCTAGATGAAATCCTTGGTCACCTTGAACTCCAAGTCCATTGCCCTCTACATCTAAACAATATAATATATTGTCAATTTTCCTTTAGAACAACTGACAAAGCATTGCCTTCCAATCTATTCTATGGATAGTACCCTTTTCCAGGCCCCCTTAGATCTCTATAATAGCCATTTGTGGTCCCTGAACTCCCACTCCATTCTAACTCACAAAATTGAACTTTGCCCAAATCTAAATTTGTGTATTTCCCTGGCTTAAAATTCTGTCACCATTCCCCATTATCTGCAGATCCCTCATTCGTCTCTCCCTAATCTACATTTAAATGACATAATTACACATTTGATCCATCTCCGGTAACTTCCTGCCTTTTGGCTTGTCTCACTTCCACCACTGGGAACTCCTTTCTCTCTTTAGCTTTAAAAATTGGGTACATCCTTTAAGACCTAAGTTCAAGTTCTACCAACTCACTCTGGATCACTTCCTGGTGGCTGCCACCTGACAGCTGCCCTCCAAGAGCACTCTGCAACATCAGAGCCTTTCTAAAGAAAGGGTGTGTTCTCTCTCTCACCTCCGCTCTCCACTCTGCACCCCTCCCACCTCCCAGGAAGTTCCTGGGCACTTTATGACTGAACTCCCATTGACAGTCAGCCATACAATGCCTGCCTGGCAACATCTTCCTAAAATAAGCAATTTTTTATTCTTCCACAGGAGCAATACAGTTTATTGTTGACATTTTAGAGAAGAAAAATAATTTTTAAAATTTTTCATCATTCCACTTTGCAACTCATCAATTTCACCTATGAATCTGTCATCTCTTCTTATGCATATATTAGTGTTTTTATTTAACTTCTGAACAGTTAAACTTCTTACATTTGTCACCTAGTTGTCACCCTCAACTAAACCATATTACACTCGACTCTTTTAGAAACATGAATATGCTTCTCTGTAATCTCCTGACCCAAATGCTTAACACAATTCTATATACTAAGTAGGTGGCTGTTTAAAGCATATGTTCATTCAAAAAAGTGTCTTGAGGGCGGCAGTAAATGCTTACCAATGCACTGTCCAAAATAATCCATGTGAAAACCTGCCTACACCTAGACGAGTTCTTGAAAAATGCCCCAAAATTATTTAACAAAGAAGGAAATCATGCTCCTTATCAGAGGGACAAAAGATCATGAACAGGTTCATTTTTTTCCAAGTTTCCAGAAGACTGTTGTAGAACTCTGCCATTCTCATTCAGAATAAAAGACTATTAATATATGAAATCTGTCAAGTTTCCAACCATTGTTGTTCTATTGTATAGGCAAACAACGTAGGTGAAAATAAGTAAATAGAAGATCCTCAATCTAGAAAGTAATGTAAAAAATCCAGTTTACCACTCCAAAAGCCAACTGTTAGTTATTATTATTATTTCACTAATGAGCAACTTAGCGAATTTTTTAAAAAGAGGAAAATTGAGAATGGTTAGACGTTTTCACAAGAAAATGATCTCTTTCACATATTTATAATGTGATTCAATTTATAAAAGTTCAACTTGCTAGTTTTTGCTTGCTATGAAAATATACTCATTAATTCAAAAGATTCTCAATGTTGCCCCGGTTAAGTGGCACGATTGGTTAGAATGTCCTCTTATTCACCAAAAGGTTGTGGGTTCAATCCCTGGTCAGAGCAGGTACAGGAGGCAACAGATCGATGTTTCTCTCTTCCTCCCTCTCTCTCTAAAATCAATTTTTAAAAAACCCTCTGGTGAGGATTTAAAAAAAAACACAAACAAAAATACATCTCAATTTAGATTTAACTTAGGTAGCCTTGGAAATAGAAATTTACATTAATTCCTAAATCAGCTTTTTCCATCACTCTTAAGATCTTTTTACAGGCTAACACACCCTTTTAACTTCTGAAGAAAACTCCAGCAGCTACACATGTCTTCTGAGTTTTCGGCCTCATGGCCATTAGGGCCTTGCTTCCACAGCCTGTCCTGCACCGTGTGACTAAAGCCCACTGGACGACACCAGCACAAGGGCAATGGCACCAAACTTGGGAAAGGTGCTCACAAGAGTTGACTCAGCATGGCTAAGGTTTGCCTTTGCGGTCTCATCTTTTAATATCATTTCCTCCCGGATTCTGCCCGTCACCAGCATTCAAACCCAAAGCCCATCACTTTTAAATCTGGACCTCTCCTTCTAATCACGTTTGGGGGGGGGGGGGGAGGGGGGAACTAACGTGGCTGCTCTCCTCCTGCTTTGGGGGCTGAGGTTTTAGGGTTTTTCTTCTTCTTCTTTGAATAAAACTTTCCTCGTTTGTTTCTCAGACCTCCCCCAAATACAAAACTGTCACTGTCCCCTGTTCTTTTCACCGCTAAGGTACAACTTCAAACCTTCAAACCGTAATATCAACCAAGTCAGCATTTGTTAGAACTTGGGTAAATTTATGGCTGCATTTATGAGACTCAAACTCTAATGCAAAAACTTTTATGCTCTCTGAAATAATAATAAAAAAAAACAAGCACGAAACAGGGCAAAAACCCACCTCCTTGCCAGGTTTCCTTTCACGGTTTGGTTCGGGACTAAGTTAATCCACCCCCTAGTGCACTGCAGCTCCTCTCCTCTGGGCCCGGCTCACCTAGAACATTCACTACTGCATCACGGCATCCAAGCCAAACTCGGTTACCGAGGCAACTAAGTTTTTCCTCCCCAAGGGTCACAGGAAACACATCCCCCCGGATCCCCTGGTAACCGTCCGCCGACAATGCCGGGGAACCACCACGGCACAGACTCGCTTTCCGCGGCCGGCGGAGGCGGGGAGGGGGTGCGTAGTGGGTGCGCAGCGTCCAGTTACATTCCTGACCCACTTTCGCGTCCCCTTCCTCCCCCTCCGCCGCCGCCCGTCCCAGGCGGGCCCGCGGGCCCCGGCGCTCCGCAGAGCCGCCGCCGGCAACCCCAGCCGCGGCGCGCCGGGGGCTCCGCCGTCGGGCTCCGCGGGGGACCGGGAGGGAGCCGGCCCCGCTCCCCGCCCCCGCCCCCCTCCCCTGCGCGGCCCTCCCCGGTCACGTGGCTCCGAGCACCTGTCCGTGACTTCAGCCCCCGGGGGAGCCCCTCCCGCCGCCCCCGGCGGAGCCCCCGGCGGAGGGCTGGAAGCGCCGCCCGCCCGGGCCCGTTCCTTTCCGGGAGGGCGGGGTGTGCGCGCGTGGGGCGGTGTGTGTGTGTGTGTGTGGAGGGGGGGTGACGGGCGGGCGAAGCAAAGTACAAAAGCTCCCCGGCATCCTCCCCGCCCCTCCCCCGCCACCGCCTCCTCCCACCCCCGGCGGCGCGCGCCCGCCCCGGCCCGCCCGCTGGAAACCTGGGCTCCTGGCGGGCGCCGGGAGGGATGCTGCCGAGCCGGGCGGGGGCCGGGGGGCGAGGGCAGGTGGCGGCTAGCGGCGGGCGGGCGGGCGTGTGTTCCGAGCCCCGAGTCCAGGAAGGGGAGGAAGCCGCCGTCTCAGCTGCAACTTCGGAGCGAGCGACGCCACTCGGCAACTTCGCCCGCGCCGCGCCCCTCCCCCGCGCGCCCGGCGGGGACGGGGGCCGCGCCGCGCCTGGGCCCGCGCCGGCCGGGGGCACAGACCTGGGTGCGGGCGGGCGGGAGGGAGCCTGGCTGGAGATGCAGGAACGGCGCCGCTGCCACGGGGGGGACTGGGGTGCGTCCCAGTCCTGGAAACGACGACGCGTGGTCCCCGCGCCGCGCCGCGCACGCCCCCGCGGCCCCCACCGGCCGGCTGGGCGCGAGGCCGGGGGCGGAGGATGGCGGCGGGGCGAGGAGACCGAGCCTCGTGGGGAAGTTAGGGGAGGGCCGCCAGAGGCCTGCCCCGGGTCTCCAGCATCTCCGGGCGGATGCAGAGTCCTGGGAAGGGCTGCGGGGCTCGCACAAGTTTTTCCTGTCCTCCCCCCAACCCTCCCACCCGCACCACCCGCGGGTACCGCCGAGAGGCAGGCCGGCCGGTGGGAGGCCGGCGGGGAAACCGGTCGCGGGGCCGGGGAGAAGGCTGCGAGGTGCGGGGCATCAGGGGGTCCTGGGCTGTTTGTTTTGGGCCCCGAAGGAGGGCTCGAAGGCCTGGCGGGTCCCGACAGCCCTGAGAGCTTGACCGCTACAGGCGTGGGCAAACTGCGGCCCGCGGGCCTCGGCTGTTCTACCCGGCCCCTTTTATGTAATGATGTTTACTTTGAATTTATACTAGTTCACACAAACACTCCATCCATGCTTTTGTTCCAGCCCTCCGGTCCAGTTTAAGAACCCATTGGCCCTTGAGTCAAAAAGTTTGCCCACCCCTGATAGGGGTAGATCCTGGTCAGGAAAGGTGGATACATTCAGTCCCGACTTTCAGAGGGCGTGGGGGCGGGGCGGGCCAGCCTATGGTGGTACTCGCTGTCCCTGAAGTCAGGCCGGCACCCTCCCCCGCCCCCCAGGAGTCGGATTGGCAAAATGGAGGGGCATGTAAGTGGGTAGACTTGGATCAGGCTGTGGGCTCATGCACCGGGAGCCTGAAGAGCTAGGCCATCCACCGCACCCTTTCCCTGTAAACGGATTTACTTAGTATATCCTCCAAACTACCCCAACACTCACATCCTTCATCTGACTCACTCTTCCAGTTACTGATGCTTATTACCTGTAAAATGCTAGAGATTTTAATGACGATATTAGGACGTTGAGTCACTTCGGGATGCGGGGCTTTTCAGAGGCAAAGGGATTTATTACTTCAAGTGAAAGTAGACTACCTGTGTGGAGAAGCCTGTCAGCTGGCTGAATGATTTAATTACATTTTAATTTGAAGAGATTTACATGCTCGTTGAGGGCAGCTGGACAGTTACATTCTGATGTGGACCGGGAAATAACTTTAAAAAAAATACATTTTTATTGATTTCAAAGAGGAAGGCAGAGGGAGAGATAGAAACATTATTTAGAATCATTCATCTGCTGCCTCTTGCACGTCCCACACTGAGGATCTAACCCTAACCTGGCTCATAGGCCGATGCTCAACCAGCGAGCCACACTGGCTGGGCTGGGAATTACTTTTTAACTGAACCAGGTCTATTTCACACCAAAAAAACGGTGACCAGTATTTATTTTTTAACTTTAAAATTCTTATTTCTTTTACTCCTTACTAAGAGGAAAGAGCCTTTCCTCTGTTTGTTTCTCTGAAATAATTCTGAAAGCTCTAGACTAGAGTGCAGTTTTCTAGCATGCTGTTCCAGAGAACGCTAGATTCTCATTATGTCTGGGGGGTGGGGGCCGGTGTCTGTGGCCATATACCATATTTCATCTATTCCAAGATACAGATACATACTTCTGAATGTTAACATCTCTGATGTCATATTTGATGGCATCTTAGCATTAAGTCCTAGTTTAATTGGCAGTTTTTCTTTCTTAGTGGTACATAAAATAAGGAAGTTTGAGAAATGCTGAGTTAAATAAGTTTATATGTTACACAATAAAAATGCAATATACAGCTTTATAGCAAGGCCTTTGAGAATCTTCTGTATGCTAAAGGTGTTTTTGAATCACCAAAAAGAGGTTGTGATATGCAAACTTTCCTAATTGTATCTGTCCAGTCACCGGTTTTTGTGAGCATAAGCTTAGGATTAGTATTTCTTTTGGGAAATGCTACCCTGGGGATTGTGCTAGATTTGAACACAGTAAAGGGAAATAAATGGTCATCTTTCAAAATCATACCCAAGTGCAATCAGGAATCATTAAACGATAAATTAAATTTAGTGTCATTACAAAAAAGAAAATATTTCTATTTAAGGAAATATTCAACAGCAGAGCTGTTCACATTCAGCTGCAGTAGAAACTGAATTAGGATCATCTTTAGGGAACTAATTCCAGTGAACTTTATTTATTTTTATTTTTCTTAAAAAATATTTTTTATTTATTTTTTATTTTTTTATGTTTTACAGAGAGGAAGAGAGAGGGATAGAGAGTTAGAAACACTGATGAGAGAGAATCATCTATCAGCTGCCTCTTGCATACCCCCTACTGGGGATGTGCCCACAACCAAGGTACATGCCCTTGACCGAAATTGAACCTGGGACCTTTCAGTCTGCAGGCCGATGCTCTATCCACTGAGCCAGCAATTCCAGTGAACTTTAGATCATAAAAAATTTTATGTGGCCCTAGCCAGCTTGGCTCAGTGGTTAGAGCATCAGCCTTCGGACCAAAAGGTCTAGGGTTCAATTACAGTCAAGGGGTACATGCCCGGGTTGCTGTGCTTGTGGGCTCGATCCCCTGTAGGGGCCGTGCAGGAGGTAGCTGGTCAGTGATTCTCATCATTGATGTTTCTATCTCTCTCTCCCTCTCCCTTCCTCTCTGAAAAAAAAATTTTTTTAAAAATTTTATGTGTCTGATGTATGCAGTCACCATTACACTACCTCCTGCATTATTTGGATTTGTAGAAATTAATGCCTTACTTAAATTAGACTGGCACTAAGCTACCAACCAATTATTTTTTAGAAAATTCTTCTAAAAGATTATGGGGAAAAAAATGGTGAGTACATAGGAGTATATTTTTAACTTTAAAAAAGGAAGAAAGAAGTAGGATTGGAAATAAAAACTTCCAAACAGAGATAAAATATAGCATAGAAAAGAAAAAAGTGCCTATCATTCATCCCTTACCAAAGGTTGGAGGCAAGATCGGATTTTTATAAGTGAACTAGAGGCCCGGTGCATGAAATTCACACCCTTGAGGGGGGGAGGTCCCTCAGCCTGGCCTGCACCTTTTCACAATCCAGGAGCCATGGGGACATGACCCACTGACGGCTTAGGCCCACTAAGCTGTCAGCGGACATCCTTAGCATTGCCATAGAGGCAGGAGAGGCTCCTACACTGCAGCTGTGCTCGCCAGCCATGAACCTGGCTTCTGGCTGAGCGGCTCTCCCCTTGTGGTAACACACTAACCACCAAGGGGAAGCTCCTGCATTGAGTCCGCCCCCTGGTGGTCAGTGTGCATCATAGGGACTGGTCAGTCCATCATTCAGTCATTTGCATATTAGCCTTTTATTATATAGGATAAACTATTCTACTGGAATGTTTTAAATTGAATAATAAAATTCATACTATAAAAGGTGCATTTTCATATATTTCACCATACAATAATCTTGTAGACAGAGCAGTTATTCTTGCCCTCAAATTGCTTATCTATCCATTCTTTTATACAATAAGTATGTATCAAGTACCTACCAGATTCCAGAGATGAAATATGAGAAAATATCACTCTAGAAGTTCATCTGGTAGGAGATATGAATACATAAGATAAATAACTGTAATATAGTATGACAATGATGTTTAGAAAGGCTAATGCCTTACCCAAGGTAACTAGAGTTTAGATTTAACTGGTCTTATGATTTCAGATACTCTGCTCTCTTCTATAACAGACATGCTCTCATCTTGCAAATACCATCATGTAGGTATAGTATTTGAAATTACACATGTACTCGAACATGTTGAACCTAAGAATCAGAAGGAAATTTAGAGATTACATAGGGTAACTCACTCATTTTACAGGCCTGGAATTTGAGAAACAGAGAAGAAAATGGATTTGCTCAAGGTTATATAATGGCTGACTTAAGATTAGAATCAAGACTTCCTGACTCCCAGCTTTTTGTACCATAAGGAGCTGCCGTACAGTAAGAAATAGCCATAGTGAGGTCTGTTTTTCCAGTTGTACAACATGTGGGCCCATCTCAGTAAAGGCCTAGAGTGATTGTTAATTTTATGATAAAATGCCCCATGACTAAGCATTTACTTAAAGAAATATTTCTAAGAGGAACTGCAAGGGAATTTCAGCTATGTGAGTGAGTTCCTTAAAAACAGCCACTATTTTTTAAAGTTGAAGATATAGCTGATAATAAATATGGGACAATTGCCTACATATTAGAAATTATTAAGGAATTATTGTTTCTAGTTTATGAGTGGATTTGTGATTATGTTATTTTAAAAAAGGAGTTCCATGTCTTAGACATATCTAGTGAAATATTTGCACTGGATTTATATGATGTCTGGTATTAAAATGATCCAGGTTTTTTGTTGGGGGGTGAGGGGAGGGAAGAAATGAAGAACTATACATGACATACCACTCCATAGGCTGAAATGAGAAGGTAGGCATGTGAGAGTTCATTGTACTATTATCTTTACTTTTGTGTATCTTCAAAATTTCCAAAATAAGACTTCTTTTGTCTATATAAAATAAAAACTTATCACTTCTTTTCCTGCCCTCCTTCTTCCACTCCAGGATAAAAGCTCTTCACAGTGTTGGAATACTTCTTATTGGAAGTTTCAGAAAGTCATTTCTCCTAAGGTTGAGTCAAGGTTAGGAAGAAGCATAATCAGACATTTTAATTGCTGACATTTGCATAGGCTAGCACCTTATAATTTACAAACTCTATTCACATCAACAAAGACCTTCTTCACTCTCCTGATTTGTTTAGGCTTGAAGTTGAAAGCAAAATATCTCAATTGTGTTCTGTACAGAACAATGCCTGCAGCCCTTTCTGAAAATTAAATTTTCTTAACAGTTTTAAATGATAGTAAAAATCCAAAAGATTTCCAGGAATACTGAGGTCAGGCACATGCTGAGCTGCTTCTGCCTTGCAAAAAGATACCTTTCCCCTTTACTTTAGGTACGCAGAAGGGATGTGCTAGGACTATTTCAGCCAGCTAGCATTCTTATAGAATATTAAGTCACATCATCATGGAATCTATAGTATTATTAAGGGCCTCTTTGGGCTAAAACAGAGTTGGTGTGTTACTGTTTTTATTATAAGATTTATAGAGCTGGTTTATAATACTGTATTCTTAATTGTATGGGCAATATATTTAAAACACATGTGGCAGCTACAGTTCCGGTTCTATTTTGAGTTATTTTGTGTTTCCCCCCTTTCTATTCATATAAGATATACCTGCATCTGGGAACTATTAAAATATCACAAAGACAACACAATGAATGTGGTTAATTAAAGGGATAGACACCACAGAGGTTATAAGCAAGATCATTATCATTCAATAAATATTTTATTGGCAATACTTCTTGTTTTGTAAAGAACTGGGAAACTGTAACACGGGTGCATTTCCAAGCACGTAGAAACAAAACTAATTTCAAGATGAGACTAACTTCATGGGCTCAGATGGTTATGGGGAAGTAGTTTTTTCTCACCTTGCTTACATAGAGGAAACACTTAACGGATGTATTGGGCATTCCTTCCTATTTTCACATCACATTTCAGCTCTAAGTCAGTGGTTCCCAGTTGGTGGCTGAATGGCACCTCAGGGATACCAAGTTATCCGAAGGGGTCCGAGGCGCTTTATGTGCTCCAAACACCGAACAATAAAATGACTGGCATAGAGG